>KK112543.1:104798-131956 GCA_000611955.2 Stegodyphus mimosarum | reverse complement strand
CATTCCTGAAGTTAGGAATTTTAGAGACTCGCCGTTTGTCCTCGTAGTTGAAGTTACCAACGTTCCGGCTGTTTTACTGCGCGCATTCCGATCGTGCAGTCTTCGTCGATTTTTCTACCAGCATTATTCTGAATTCCTGATTTTAGGAAATACTTCATTAGTGTTTTCTACGAGAGGTTATCCTTCAATTCCGAAAAATTGTCTCCCACCTAATGGACATATTTAAAGCGGTTCCTGGCTGATTGAAGAAGTATTTGTCTTTAGTATCCTGCGCCTGTGATCCCTAATAATAATGGACGCTTCTGAAAGTGTTATTGTCAGAAAAAATTGTCTTTGCTCATTTCCGAGCATATTGGAGTGAACACTAAAGATCCTTCAAATTCGGAAAAATTGTCTCCCACCTGAGAGTGAATTTTTTAAAGATTATTTCCTCTCTTTTCTCTGTCTTCGAGAATTTCTTGGTGGACTAGTTAATAATAATTTATTCACATTATAAATTGTTATTACTTAATATAAGTTATACATTACTGGTTAGTAATATTAAGAAGCGATTAAGAATTTTAAATGAATGACCAGTTATTTTGGAGGATTAAGATTTGTTTCACCAACTTAATTTGTGAGTTAGAAAAATGTTATATTTTAATTAATATGAGTATGTAGTTTTGGGTGTGACATATATGTTATTTTACATCATAAGGATTGTCTGTAGCTATCTGATTTAGAATATTCAAGATCTTAATAAATGTGTTTGATTTGCATTTTAACTTACAATTTTTTTGTGTGCGTTATCTTACTATGGTCTGTTCAGACACTCCATTTGTTTAAGGCGTAAGGTTTTTAAGAAACATAGAGATTTTGCTTGGGGTTTTTGCAAATAACTTTTAATTAGATTTCTCACGACGCAAACCTACGAAATTATGTACTAACCACGTATTAATGATTCTTTGAATGTATTTTAGGATAAAATTGTAATGCCTTTTTTGGGTGCCAGGAAAGTTAATACTATTGCTTGATTTTCTTTAGTGGAACTGATTGATTGTTTCTGAATATTTCTTCCCTGGTGCTTATGAGGTTTTGAATTAATGAATCTGAACTTTTTGCTCTTGAGTTAATTTCTGAAATGAGTGAATATGTAGTTTAAGTGAATTTAAGAAATGTTTTGGATGAGAGATAGTATTCTATTCTACCGAGTACCAGTGAAAATTTATTCCTTCTTATCTTCAGGGTAAGATTTATTAAGTATGAATTTGCTTTGATTGAGTTATAAGAAATAGTTATTAAAATGAAAGAAGAAATAATGAAAAAGAATAGTAGAGAAGAAATAGCTATTAAAATGTTATTCGTGTTAGTTCAATCAGTCAGTTCCTCCTCTTCAGATTAGAAGAACTTAAGTAGCCTTTATTTAAGTTCGTCCGGTACCAGTAGGTCAAGCAGAGAGTTTAAAAGTAAAAAGAAAATCCGTAAATTTTAGTATCGCACCAAAATGTAAAATGTGGGTGTGGAACACCAGCACATCTAACAGGTGACATCTACAAGGATTTGGAACGAAAATTTCAGCGGAAGATTTATTCTTCAATACGAAGTGTGTGTATGAACTTCAACAAATTAAGAATTATATTATTGAAAACAAAAGCACGATGCTTATAAAAAGTTAACTAAATTGTTATATAAGTAAATCAGCAAGTATTAAAGAACAAGTAAAAACTGTAAGGTTTTAGTTAAACTAACCAAGTTTTATTTTAATTTAAATCTGTCTATCTCCTCTCTGCTTCAACTTCCTGTCAGAAGAAGCGCGCGTTTTCAGCTTATGCTAATTTTGAAGTACGGCCAAGTACTATTTAAGCCAGAGGTAGAAACCTCTCAGTGTGAGAGAGCTTTAGTCTCAGATCACGGCCACTCGGCTCAACGTTCGTCTGACCAGCTAGCAGTTTAAATTTATAAGCCATAGTGCTTACTACGTGATTGCATTGTAAAACAATTTGAAGTGCGTTAGTATTAGTATATCTTGCTACGCACCCTTTCAGGTAGAGGCCAATCTCCGCGAATCGTTCTGTGAGCAAAGTTCGATTTAAGTTCTATTTAAATTTATTTAAGTTTATTTGATTGTTAAGTTCGACCCAAGTGCGGTCTTTTACTTTCTGTATCTCTCCCGAGTTGGGAAGTTTGTAATTAATAGTGATTTAATAAAAGAGGATTTCAAATCCCTTCACGTGCAGTTATTATCCAGCCCAGCAGTTACATCAGAATAAAGCTTACATTTCATCAGCTCACTGTTCCAGTTCAGGACCTGAGAAGAAACACCCTGGTAAATATTTCACAATGTTCTCCAAGAACACACACAGAATACTCAGTCCTGATAAAACTTTGAAATGTTCTATCTACATTTGTAAAGAGTAAGAGCAAAGGAAATTATATCAAGTCTTCTTTCCATTTGTGTATCTTGTATACATTTCCTTCCTTAATCTATTACTATATCATTCTGCATGTTTAACCAAGAACCGTTGGGTCCCGTTGACGAGGTTAACTAAATTTCCAGTCTAGCGCGTTTAGTCCGTGTGCCCTCAGTCGTATGGCTGCTCATACTGAGCGAATGGCCGATCAATTGTTTCGTCAATTTCGGCATGGGATTCAAAATTTTCACCACTTAGTGTTCTTCAACGAACGGGGAGGAAATTTAAAAATATAGATAGATCAAGCATTATAAATAATACCTTTTGAGTTTCATCTTTTACATTAACTCCTTCGTACTGATAGATCCTGATAGATCCCGAAACTACTCTTCCAAAAAGTTCTGAAATGACCGTGTTTAAAAATTCCATTTCGAGGAGAGAAAATAATTTTCTTTTCTCTTTAGAAGATAAAATGTTAGAGTGTTAAAAGCAATCTGTTTCAGTGAAACGATTATTTTTTCTGAGAATTTTATGAGGTATTCTTATTGGGTACTTTCAACCTTAGGCCAGTCTTAAAGCTATCAGTAGCAGCAGCAATGGCTTTCAAAATTTCATTTCAGCCTTTTCAGGATTCAGATGACGCATAATTTTAGAATGGTCGGTTTACGTACTTGCAATTTTATCTCAAGGACAGGTAATGCATATTTAGTTAATCAATAAGATTTTCTGTTGCATGAAAGAAATTTTAATATCATTTTAATACATGAAATATGTTACGAATTTGTGTACATGATTTTTATTTCATTTAAATACAGAAATGCTTTTGTTACTTACAGAAAAAGAAATCAACATGAAATGCTTGAAAACTTGTGTACGGAATGAGTGTAAATGATCCTGATTTCATTAAAATAGAGTAATGTTTTTGGTTATTCCTGTGCTTTGGAGCTCCTTTATATAAATTATACTTGCAATAAATGAGGAAATATTCAAGTAATTACAAACAACTTAATTCATAAATGCTTGTTTGACTGAACATAAAATTCCATTCATGCACGAACGTTTATTTGCGAATTTATATTTCCTCAGTTTTACTTTGTAAAACAAGCATGCTTTATTCAACACACTGCTGAATATAAAAAAAAGTATATCATATCCTATGATTAAAATTAAATAATGTTGTCTCCCATTATCAAAATCTCTATCACGTAAGTCGTATCCATTTGATAGTATGACTTTTCATTATGTGGAGAAGCAATAATATTATTTCACAGGAATTTTAAAGAATAATTTATGGGTTAATAAACTTTTTGCTAAACATTAATTACTTCAACGTATAATGAAAAACAATTATATTAATTTAGCTTTGTAAAAATGTGTTTATATTTTTTTATAGTTATCAGATAAGGAAAGCATTTTTCTTTAAAAAGATACGCTGTTTTAGCTTTTGTGAACATTATACAGTTTAACCTTCAGAGTTCAAGCTAAACATAACTATGAATAATTTATACTTATCAAAAGGGAAGAACACTGACGTTCTTTTAAAATTTGAAAAGAAGTGGACCATCTCTTTTCAAGGGTTTACTAATCTTAAAGGAAGGTTATGATTTCTGTTTAATCGTACTAACACCTATAAGAACACATATGTATTATAACGCAATGGTACACATACGGTCATTTTGACCATATATGCATTTTTAATGTTTTTTATCCACTTTACTATTTAAAAAACATCGTAAGGCAATAAAAAATTAAAAAAGCATTTAAATTAACAAAGAAATATTATTAAACATGACTGATAATAAATGTATTATAATTTTGAAACTTTCACAAAATCAGAAAACTTGTTGTTACCAAACATTGACATATTATATACCGGTATGATGTAAAGTTCACAAACTTCCTCAGTTTTTTTGCTCAACCAATGTTATCAAAATCGGAACGTAAAAATGCCGTCGGTCAAATTGACAATGTGTACTTATACGTGTTAAGTTTAAATAATAGATAAGAACATGCCGTTGTTCACGTATGCTTACTTTGGTCATAAAATCAGAGGAAATGTTTTCAGAAAGACATGAAAATGTCCTGAAAACGAATTTATTATTTTTTGCATGTGATTCACCTTGTCATACTACGTTTTTGATACTGCCGAAGATATTTGTAGCAATCTAAATCGTATAGGATTGTTGATAACATTGCTTTATTGCAAACTCACATTCAGTCATGCATTTTTTTTTCTCCAACAATCGTATAATATTTGTGCTTTTGTTATATCAGATTTCTTTTTCTCATTTCCGTATTACATGTTTCTTTAAAAATGAATAGGAGCAAGAAATTCTCCATTCCCTTTACTTCTTGTGCTCTGATACAAAGCATGGACTGAAATTGCTAAAAACCTTAAATTAAAAAGCATTAGGTAAATTAATGCAGGAGAGTGAAAAATGTTCCCTGCACTCCCCGGGATTCCTCCAGACTCCGGACCTCTCGATTGGACGTCGGATATGCTTCCAGTTACACCACGAAGACATGCAGAAAAGAGAGAGAACATAATATTTCCTCTTTTAGAGGGCGCCTAGGGATGAAGAGACTCAATCGCCAACTTCTGGTGGTGACGAATCATCGCCCACTATCTTTTCGTTCGGCCGTCATTTATGAGGTCATTCATTTTATCGATGCAGAAGGCGTGAAAATTGTGCCATGCCCTCACCCGGATTCGAATTTTGGACTTCACGATTGCCCGTTATATGTGCTTCCAATTTCACTACGAAGGCACGGGATACCTTTGAAAGCAAAAAGAAGGATGAAAATGCCCTATAAACATTTTAATTTTCAGCTACCCATGAAAAAATTCTGACTTCACTTGGAATTTTTGGTTAATTTCTTCTGGCAAATGTTTATTAGAAGAAGGTAGTTGTTCCGCAAGAATAAAATTCGACAATAAATGAACTATCATACTTGTAGAAAACATTTTTCAACATTTCCAGTTTGAGTGCCTGCTCTCATGTGAAATTTTCATCAAATATGTATTAGAATGCATTTGACTAGAACTGATTCTCGGCTGAATAACAATATCGGAAACTTTCTGTTACTATGGAAGAGGAAGGAAAGTAAGCCTCTCGTAAAACTACATACAAGAAAACAGAGATATACAATAATTAGACAAATCTTATCGTGAAGCTTTTAAAACTACACAGTCCAGTCACATTAATGTGACCATCTGTCAAAAGCCAGAATAACCACCTTTCGCAGAGCGGACTGCTGCGAGACGTGCAGGAAGAGAGTCACATAGGTCCCTGAAGGTGTTCTCTGGGATGTTGAGCCATGCCGACTCTAATGCCGTGGCCAGCTGCGCTAGATTACGCGGTTGAGGATCCATGGCGCGAACAACTCGATCGAGATGGTCCCACAGATGCTCGATTGGGTTTAAGTCAGGTGAGTTTGCTGGCCAGGGGAGGACGGTAAACTCATCCTGGTGCTCTTCGAACCACGCACGTACACTGGCAGCTGTATGGCACCTCGCATTGTCCTGCTGGAAGATGCCATCATCCTGAGGAAAAACAATGCGCATGTAGGGGTGAACATGGTCCGCAAGGACAGATGCGTACTTGTATTGATCCATTGTGCCTTCCACAATGATCAGTGAACCTAGAGAATGCCAGGAAAACATTCCCCAGACCATAATGCTCCCGCCTCCAGCTTGGACCGTTCCGGCAATGGTTGCAGGGTGGTTCCTTTCAGAGGTTTCACGCCTTATACGCCAACGTCCATCTGTCCGATGGAGCATAAAACGCGATTCATCCGAAAACGCAACCTGTCGCCACTCAGTGGACGTCCAGCTGCTGTACTGGCGTGCAAATTCTAGCCTTCGCCGTCGATGAACAGCAGTCAGCATAGGTGCACGAACCAGGCGTCTGCTTCGGAGGCCCAGACGCAGCAATGTTCGCTGAATAGTACTTTGGGAGACACTTTTGGTAGCCCCTTGGTTCATTTTGGTGGTCAGTTGCTCAACGGTAGCCCGTCTATCTGCCCGAACGCATCTCCGCAACCGTCGTTCGCCTCTGTCATCTATGGCCCGTGGTGCACCACATTTGCCACGTCGCTGATTTTGGACAGTCCCATTTTGCCATGCACGGTACACTTTTACCACGGCGGCACGCGAACAGTTCACAAACTCAGCCGTTTCGGAAATGCTTCCACCCTTGGCCCGAAAGCCAATGATCATGACCTTTTGGAAGTCGGATAAATCGCTTCGTTTCTGCATTACGCCAACGATTGAAATGTTTTCCGAAGCCCTCACACACCCTTTATATACGCTCAACTGCACTGTGCTGCCACCTGCCTTCTGTGATTGGTTATTTAACTCTGACATGGAAAGTACGTGGTGGTCACATTAATGTGACTGGACTGTGTATATTCCAATATGTTGGGGCTCATCAGTCGCTTGTCGTACGCTGCTAAACGCTGATTCAATTTAAAATTAATTCACTGCACACCGACTGTATAAAGTATCCGTTTTCTATTTTCGTTAATTGTATGCATTTGCAGCGATTGCGGCATATTTGAAACTTAAAAAAAGCACAAAATACCTTTTGGTTAATGTTTGTTATTTATTTGTTAATGAATAAACTCTGCAATTAACAAATCTGTAATAATATTTATTTAACTTTCTTAATCACTGAATTCACTGCTCTGCAAATTTGCTGAGTTTTTAACAAAGAAAATAAAATAAAAAATCTGAAAGCTTTCAGATTTTATATTACGCCCAAGGAGGCGTTTTTTAACGTTTTTTGTGTTGCCTTTATTGATTAAATATCATGTTCTTCGCACTTAAACCATGAAATTCAATTCAACAGCAATATCATAAAATATTTAAAAGAGCATTATCTTTCGTATTTCCGATACACAGTCTCGTGAGCTAGAGAAATGTTTTTTCCGTAAAGTCTTTCCATTGCTCGCTTTAAAATCGTTGAGTTTCTTAATCAAAACTTATAAATGCTTTACAAAGTATGAAATAGATAGTAAAACAAATTTTAAATTTGGGCTTGCAGATGCCCATATTCGGGTGGAGACGAACGTTATTCAAAACTGGATGGTTCTAGGTACCGTTGTTTTACCACAATGCGAGAAACATATATACGTTTATGCAGATTCTTCATTATTTAATTTCTTTAAATATAATATAAGGCTCTAATATTTGGTGGCGACAATTTAAAAAGGGATTCGTCGTTTATGGTAAATGAACGCAAAATGCCAAAAAGAAATTAATAGCCCTTCTGGGCAAACTGCGCCTTTGGGCGCCTTTTCTAGTAAAATATTTTTAGTACAATTCGTAAACTAACTTTACTAATGAATTTCAGTTCGTTAAATCTTCTGCTTTTAAGTTAGTCTTTTTAAAAGACTAATTTTCTTTTGCTCAAGTTTACTTCTTATTGGCTTGCCTAAATGTGTTGTTATTCTCCCTTTATTTATAATAAAATACCTTCTTTTAACCAACTGTTTCACATCATCTGTAGAAATATCTTATTTGGCTCACGCAATTCAACTGCCTTTGATATTTTTATGACATCTAAACATCTTCTGAAAGCTTCATTGGATATTTCTTCTCCTTAACTTCTGTTAACATTTTATCCCAAAATTTCATATTTTTGAAATTTACCTTAATGCTTATCTTTATTATATGCGGCTTAAGTGTGTGTTTGTCGCCGATAGTTTATTGGTTGCTTGCGTAACTGCACTATCCAATGGATGAAGTTGCCACGGCATTCAAATAGTAAAATAAATTTTATCACAATAGTTATCATTGTTTTAATTAAATTAGCATGGTATTTAAATATTTTAATTCATACAATTGTTGCTTATTATGCATTTAACTATATTTACATATGAATTACCTAGAAACTCGCAAACGTTGAGAAATTAAAGGAGAAGAAACCAACTAACGAGTTGTGCGTAGTATATCTCATCTGATAAGTTTACCCAAACTCCTATGCTAAATATCCTTTCGCGTAAAGATTTTAAAATTTTGTCCGATTTTACTCCGACATTGTATTTTAAACTGAATTTTCAGCTGAACGCAAATTGAGCGTGAACATTTGTTTGCATTTAGCAATCATCTGTTTTTGAAACAATTTTAGGCTGAATGCAAATTGAGCGTGTCAGGGGGAAGGAGAACATTTGTTTGCATTAGCAATCATGTGTTTTTGAAACAATTTCAGGCTGAACGCAAATTGAGCGTGTCAGGGGGAGGTGAACATTTCTTTGCATTGGCAACCTTCTGTTTTATATAAAAACTACATCTTAACGTAATTTCTTTTAAGAATGCCTCCTAGAAAATACAGCACTGAAGAGGAGAGAAAAGGAGCTAAAGCTGCACAAAAACGGCTTTCTCGACAAAAAGAAATCACTGAGCAGAGAAAGAAATGTATCGCCAGTGATTTCCTTCGTTGTACTCTACTTTAAGCAATTAAGCAAGTGGAAGGGGAAAACCCCGTGGGGCAGTAAGAAAAGACACCTTTGTACAAATCATTTTTATTACAATTTATAATATCTAGAGCAACGGTCATTTCGTATGACCGCCGGGTTTTCTAGTTATATTATAGTTGATGCAGAGATGTATTATTTAAGTGTATTACTTAATCTTATCCACAATTATCTTTGTTCATATTCTGCACGTAACTGATATTTCATACTTAGTTTATGCGTATTTAATTCCTAATTAAGGTGATAAAACATTTGCAAAAACAATATTTCTTTTTTTTATTTTCACAATTGTTTGTTCATAATTTGTCAGTATGAATTGGGTACGTTTCATAAGCTTGAAGAATATTTTAAAGTTTAATTTTCTTTAAAATTTTGGAATCAGATTTTCGACATTTAAATTAGAAATAGGAGGCCTTTTTTATTTAGTGTTTTTATTGCTTCCTTATACTATTTTGCTTCGTATTTAAGTTTGAGAAATCCTTTTGCCATTTATTGGCCACGATTTCATTGTCGATATGTCAGTAGTGGGTTTTATAGAAGCAAACGGACAGTCGTTTCCGTCGAGGTGGGCGGCCGACTCCATCAGAGTCCCGATTCCAAGTGCCTCCTGGCTTCCTCTTTTACGCTTTTGGAGATCCTCTGCTCACTCTGTCACAATCTAGCTGATTTCGATTGAGCTAGTCTGTTTCTTTTTCCAACTCTTGAGTCATTCTTTGATCTGTATTGCTCTGAACTCCATTCTTTCCTGAAAAGGAAACTATTTTATCTCCTGGCTTAACATTTATTTTCGTCGTTTTATACGGTTCGTCGTTTTTTGATTTTCTTTTGCGGCTTTGCAGTCTAGTTGTCTTTTCGTATTACTTTTAAAGCTAGAATTCACCTTATTTCATTATTGTTAGCCATGTATTTCTTTGCCGCATGTCGCCAATTTGCAACATGCTGAATTCTTTATTAATAGGAAAACATTTTCTTTTCCTGTGATGTCTCGTAAATGTCCATTTTATTTGGTAATTTATTTTTATGCCCTTCAGTGCAATTTTTATCTTAATCAACTTTAGTTTCAGTCTTTGATGCTACTTCTCTTAAGATAATTTTGATACGGATATTCCGTATCAAAATTGGAATATGATTTTTGTAATTAGTGACGAAAAGGTTTTTCAAACGTGACATGAAAATCAAATTTAATTTTCCTTCGACCTTAATTAGGGCTCCATCCTCGTTTTGTTAATTTTACCACTAAAATTTAATTTTATTATTTTACTGTTACCGAGTTTTTAGTGTCCTTATCAAGCAATTTCTGTAACTTCCTTTATTTAGCGTTCATGAAGAGTGGGCATTAAAAAGTTTACATGACAATTTTAACTTTTCTGATATTGCTTTACTTAATAGCTAATTATTAACACAATATTTCTATTGAAGCATTCCTCGAAAATTGACTACATTTTTTAAGATGTAATTTTAAAATGTTGAGGGCCTGTATGTGTACAAAAGGCCTTGAAAATATCGATTCTAAATTATTAATCATTATAGAAAAACTGTCTTCAGCACAGCAACGTTATTTTACAGATGCAGTTTTAACTTGGTAATTTTAAAAAATCAGGTTATCATTCAGTGATTTCTCAGATACAGAATGTTAGGGGACTGTTTCAGTACATTATGAAAAGTAATACACCGTTATTGTTTTAAAGAGAATTTTATCACAGTTCCTGCCGTAGACTTAGATGCCAATCCTAGCCATTTCATTAGGAAATTTACATTGAAATTTTTATACACTTGGCAAACATATGAAATGATTTAATAGCTCTAAAGTTATGAACGAAAGTTTCATCATGCTTTCAATATATTATTTTTAAATTGATAAAAAATCAAACAATTAAACAAATTAAAAATATAAACTTTCATATTGTACCTGCATTATATTGATGTTATCAATACATTTCTGGAAAAATACTATATTGATATAAAGTTATTAATATATGTTTTCTCAGATGGATGCCCATCAATTACGAGATCTGAAAGAGGATTTGTTTTTTATTAATCAAAATTATAATTTAACAAAACTCTTACCTTTTCTATCAAGTGTTCACCAACAATACATTCACGTGTTTCTATGCCTAAACTAGAGGCTGTAATGTAAACTGAAATAAATATAGTGAACTGTATCAGTGAACGAGAATTGAGAGATAGCAAGTATAAAAACATTACGAAGAAATTAACAGTAATCATAGTGACGTTTCTTTACATACTTCTATGCAATGGTTAAGCAGACAAAAGTTCTAGATCGTTTTTTGTCTGCTGTAAGGTTTATTCTAATTTTATAACAGTTATTTTAAGTTGATGCATCTTTCATATCCCTTCTAGCTTCAGCTTACAATTTTCTACCAGAATGTATTTTCAGAAACGCGGTTAATGCAAATGAGTTAGAATAGTATTTAAGTCGGTGTTTCGTTCCTGCCTAGCGCGCATTTGCCTTTGGCTACCCCTCTCTAAGCTATTGCTGCGCTCGGCCGTACGTTAGGCCCTTGATTAGCTTCGCCGACTTAATTGAGATTTAGGGACCATCTACTTAGAATCTTGATAGCTTCGGCTATATTTTTTAGTTAAGCTTTAGTTAAATTTAATTTCAAATTAATTTCAGTTCAAGCCCAAGTGGAGGCTTTGCTGTAGGCTCCGAGTTAGGAGCTGACTGTGTCATATTTATTCTGAGAAATAAAGGGTAGTTAACCCTTCTTGAGTCTTATGTCTTTGTTCACACACTTAAGCGATTTTTCGCTTGTCAGTGTTCGGGGGTTTCGAATATTGAATTGTGAAGTAGAAAGGTGAAACCCCACAATCCTTATGTCAATAAATAAATTAATTTTTTCGAGAAAACAATGTAGCGTTTAGGTGAATTTAAAAATAATGAGTGGTCGCCTCTTTTGCCCTTTCTGTGAGGCATTACGAAAAATCTTAACAATTTCAAACGTGAAATACAGGGGGGAACCCTATTTCGCAAATGGCAATCGAAGTATTTTTATTTATTTATTTTTCTTGAAAGTATTTATTTAGAGGAAACATATTAAAACCAAATATGCTGTTATTTTCCAACTATAGTAAAAGCTAAACAAAATGGTATTCAAATATCGTAAGAAAACAATACAATAATTTCGTATTAATTAGTTGTCTTAGCTAACGAATTTAAGACCAATTTCAAGATTTGAAAAACATTAAGAACTACCCGTTGCTTGTAGAAAAATCCCTGAGATGTAAGAATAGTAGTGATTGCAAAACTGCTTACATTAATATTATACAACGCTGTTTGACGAATTCATCAAAACATTCTAAAAGATACGAATTTTGTGTTTATTTTTAAGGTAAAAGGAAAGAGAAGTACTCTGAATTTTGGAATTTATTACCTAAAAAGTACAAGATTGTAGAACAGTTTTCAGGACACTTTCTCAAGATTTTTGCTTCAATGTATTTTTGTGAATCATCCTATATTAAAATAAAACATGCAAAAAGCTTGTATAGAAATCATCTTATTCATTCTGATAACGATCTTGATGACGTATTAAAAGTTAATATAGCAGTTACAAACTTGATTTGTAAAAAAAAAATAGTAAAAGGTATGCCCTTATATTTATTTAAAAATCATATTAATTTTTAAATAAACATTAAGCTTTAGTTTTTATTTTTATATTATTGAACTGTGAAGCATTGGATATTATGTTACAGCCCATGTTATTTGATAAATATATGTATGTGGCCGAAATAAAAAATGCTTGAGTACGATATTTCGGTACATGCAGCTGCATGCCAGAGTTCCTTTGTCTTTCTGTTTGGCAGAAGCTTCATTAAATGCTCTGTTATAGGTGCTGATTATTGTACTACAGGATCAAGAAGCCAAAGCAATGGTCGCATTTTTGGCAATTCGTTTCGTTGCAGCCTTCTTCGTATCGTAGGTGTGGTTACATAGTGCTGCGCAATACATCCAGTTTCCTTACAAATTCTACGTAATAGGGCTGTTCGATCACTAACAGTGATACCCACGAGATGTCTGTTATCTCAAAATATGATTTAGTGGCTGGTATTGAGATTCAGCACATCGTTCTGTGTGGTCCATCGGAGCCATCAAATTCAGGTTCTCAGAACAATGATTCAATCTCAGCTAATGAGAGGAAAATAAATCCAACAAACTGGGCGGTTTTATAATCTGCATTCCCTGCAAGTTACATATGCCAACGTAAGGTGCTAAAAAGTCTTATATTAGTTATAAACAAAGCTAAAATGTTAACATCAGTTTTGCATGTTTTAAATTAAACATATTTTAGTTTAAATTAATTAGATGCATTATTAAAAAACAATTTATTCACCAATCACAGTCTGATTAAATATAAGAGATAAATTAAAGATTTAACGTCTTTGCCAATCGGCAACAGAAATAGTATGCGTGAGAGTGCGTGGAAGATAAAGATATTATGTGACGCTCAGTAATAGCGTTTGCCAAGGGTTATTTCTAGATTTTTTTTCGGCTTCTAATACGCCAGTTTCCAAAGCATAATTGGATCTATTGATACTATTTTGCAAAGATAGTATTTTATTTATTAAATGAAAACAGTGAGCGGTCATGTTTTCAAGATTAATAATGATTTAACTATTCTCATACTAACTAAATGCTAGTTTTTAGCAAATGATAAATAATTCTTCCCTTAAGGTATCTTACCTACGTCAGTTTTTGCATTTACAGCATTAGGTCAACCTTGTCTTATGAAAAGCCAGCTCTTCATTCTGAGTTCTGATTGACGTAGTTAATAATACATAATACAGATTTGTTGCTGGGTTGTTTTGACTCATCTCGTTTGTCTGATAACAGAGTAGCCCACGATATTCATCGTAGCAAGATTGCGCCTATTATCTGCACAGGTGATGATACGATTTTGCTAAGTTCGCCCCTCCCCCAGTTTTGAAAAGAGCACACCCGTTTTCCGGGAGTGCTCTTTCCTGGAAATCCCGTTCCGGGAGTCCTGCCCCTTTTTCCCTACCAACAACCTCTCGAAAGAATTTTCGGCTTGCCGAATATTTTGAGTGTCCCCATGCCACACGGGTACTACACATTTATAAGCATCCATGCCTTCTCCGGAATTCGACCCCGGGCCGTTAGGTATGGCGGTCAGAATCGCTAATCACTGTTCCGGTTGGGCAACAGTTAACACTATTGTCCGCTTAATACACATTTTGAAATAGCATCTGTTCTTAATAGTTCTATAAATTTTTTTCGAAATTTCGCCACGATGTTGACTACTGCCGAAAAAAAATGTTTTCTTTTTTTTCTTTGTATTTATGTGTGTAATTCAATTTGAATAGAATTTTTCTACAGAAATTAGGAACGGAAATTCAGAAGTTAATTTTCTTTCAGATTATATTTTTCCTTCTTCCAACTAGGCGGTGACAAAATGTTGGTCTTGTACATCAAAATAGAAATGAGATTTGTTTGCTTTCATTTTGTTTACTTAATGGAGAAATGCACCAGTCAGTCTCTTATCCGTGTATGTAAGCATTACATTTGCCTGAAGTTTTGCTTTCAAATTTGCATTCGCATTAATATGTAAAATTTTTATTAAAGGAAAACTAAATAAGCCAATACGGCTAACGAATTATTTATAGCTGGTATAGTGAAACATAATAAATGATTTTAAGATATCTGGTATACGATATTCTGGAATGGCGTTTGTATTAATACACTATTTTATTTTACATAATTGAAACTTGTTCGAGTAAAAAACTTATAATGCGAAAATTTACTCTTCAGTCATTAAAATAAACAAAGTACACAGTTGTCTTAAAAAGAAGTATATTTAATACTGAATTTATGTTATTTTTTAATTTGATGCAATACAAAAAAAATCTACTCTTCCACAGCAGAACTAGAAAAAACAAGAAAAAAAAAATTATGAGATACACTTGAAGACAACAAGAGGAAAAATAAATTATGAAAGAAATTGAAATATAACACGAGTCTCCAAATTATAAGTTTTATTACGTTGTTTCAGTTAGCACTATTGTAGATACTTCCATATTAGAATCTAGTGAAATTTCCTCTGTATTTCAAATAATATTTAATTTTTTTTAAAACATTAGGCAGCGTATTTTTGAAGCTGAGAGGAGTAATAATGGAAAGACGGAAAATTTCTTTCCACACTTCAAGTTTTTCTTTTCTTATAAGTTTTCTTTTGGCAATATGGTGGTTGCCGGAGGCTAACTGCTAGTCTGAATTTCAAGGCGTGGTTTCGACTGCCCTTAAGGTTTCGTTGTTTGTGGGCATTGTTCGTTTATTTTCGCTAGTGCAATTGTGGTTTATCTTCGGTGAAGCACCCTGAGCAATGATCTTGAGAGATGAGGTGGTTGAATGGCTGATGGGTGCGACCATTCTCAATGAATATTTTACAGAACGTTTCCTACCATTAGGAAAAGAACATTCTCATTAAGCGGTCATTGACAAATACTTAACTGCGATATCCAGATTATAAACGAATAAGTGACAAGCGCATTACATTTTCTAAAGGTTTACCGCTATATGTCATTGTTATGAGAAGCTTTCAGAATTTTGCTGATAGTTTTCCCATTTTTTTGCCATGTTTCTCACGCATTCTCAGCTTTCTTTTATATCCATTTAATTCAGTGTAGTAATAATGATTATCTAATAAAGATATTTTAAGAAGACACAATATTATGCTGATTAGTTATTTTCGTAAGACATCTTCTAGACTGAAACCAGAGCCTTATATGCCCTCTAAAAATTGTACTTCCGAGTGTCCCTTGATATCAGCATTAAAATAAAAATAATTTCTTTGCTGTAAGGATTAGTAATTATTTTTTTTACGTCAGTTAGAGGTGGGAGACGTAAGATAAGAGTTTTGCTATAGATTGATAGTTAGCTGGTGTTTTAGCATACAGTAGGTTTTATATTAATAGAGAAACATTTTAAAATTATTCTTTTGTAGTGTGTATAATCTTAGTTCTCAGTCCAAGTTCAGGTTAAATGTCTTTTTATTCATCTGTTATGATTTCAAAACTTTCAGAAAAAATCAATTTTAGTGAGAAAAGACATGAAAATTAGGTGGTAGTTACATTAATTAAGCAGAACACATTTAATGTAATTTCCACCTCGTAAAATTTCGGACATAAAAGAAACAAGAATAGAAAAACTATTTTTAGATAAATTTCAAGTACTTCTGATTTCATGATAATAAGTATAAATAATTAAATAAGAGAATCGGATACTAATATTTATTATAAAAGACAATCAGCAATAATAATGAACAGTATTCTTATTTAAAATTCTCAGTTTAATTTCCAATAAAGAAGATCGATAGTTTCAATGCTTAGTACTGTTAGAATTTTGGAACCATATTTTAAATCAGGAAGAAAGCTCTGAGTAGTCTTTTATCATTCAAATTATGGCTTAAACATTGGATGCGAGCAGATGTTACTTTGGTATAAGAGAACAAAATCAATAGTAAGAAGATGCAAATAGAAGCAGAGCGTGTTTAATGCTGTTCTACCCTCTTTGCAATGAAGCAAAGAATGTGCTCATTCAGGCAGTCTGCACACAGACACGGATTCAAAGAAAACTGAAAGTAAGATTATTATTGTAGAATTCTCCAAGTTATCTCTACGTAATCTTATGATCCTGTACTTTTCTTCCTCTAACGCTATCAAGCAGAAAAAGTGAAAAGATGGCAAAGCCGTGGTTTTTAAAAGGGATAATATTCAGATTTCCTTCGAAATAGATTCTATCATTTTAAATATAATAGTTGGCATTTAATTGTTTGTGTTAAATTTATAACTAAATACATTCATCAACGTAATGTCAGACATGGATTTTCCCTTCTTGGCACCATGCCAAACATACGAATCTGTATTTCTTGAAGTTATCATATAGTGTTTAATATAGACTGTTTTATGACATGTTATAGTGCACGAATAGAAAACATATAATTCATTTAAAATTTTCTGAGATGAATATAGAAACTGTTGCCTGAGATTCATTTTTGGGGTTTCTCTTAAGCCTGTTTTGGGAATATTCAGTTTTCTCAAATCAATAATTTTTACAAATTCGTGATTTGGGCGCAATTATGATAGTCATAATTTTATGGCACGAACAAAAAAAATCAATAAAAAATCACACATACAGCAGACTAATTTTAATTTTATCTTCTTCCTATTCTATAGCTAGTATTAAAATTCGAATGTCATGCACAAATATGGAAAAGAACGGAGAAGTTGAAAAGTCATTTGGTAACTATACCCGATTTTTAATTATACGAGGGTCACTCTGAAATTTTTGAGATGCAGCTAAATGGTATAGGGTAAACTTAGGAACTCTAAGGTTCATTGATGTTGGAGAGGACTACTATTAAAGTCTCATCCAACATCAATGAACATTGGTATACGAATCTTCCAAGTATTATGTGTTTCGAGTCATACATATATTGGTATCAATGGAAAATATGCTTTATAGTCTCGTTAATCTCATCTTCGTAATGAAAACGACTGCCGCATAAATTATGTTTCAGATTGGAAAAGAGCCAAAAGTCACACAAAGTAACATCAGGAGAATAAGATATATCTTCTATCTCTTTAACATGATTTTGTATAAGACATTGAACTTAAATCTTGCTGAATGAGAATCTAAATTATCATGGTGAAGTATCATTCCCCTAAACTTCATTCTTAAAGAGTTTCTGGAAGGCACTTAGTGGTGAATTAGTTGCCTGTAACAGTCTTCTGTACTTCTAACTTTCTGAATGAAGGTTTAAAATCGACTTCAAATTTTTTAAATACATATATTTCAAGTTGGGAGCTGCTGTGTACAGAAACAGGTACGAAAGAGCGGGACAGCAGAATTTCATCTTCGAACGTTTAGGTATACTTCCATCGCATTAACTGCGCTGTTTTACCTTAATAGAAAGAGCCCAGGAGAAGAGTTTGAGGGCATTCCACCTCTCTTTTTCTACCACCAAATCATTCGACGGCACTTTAGGTTAGGTAGTATTTTAAATGTCTCCATGCCGCACAGACACTATAAACTTACAGACGTTTATGCCTTCTTCCAGATTCTAAACACAAACCCATCGGTGCTGTAGCCACCATAATTAAGTAGCAACAGCTAATGCGGTACAGATAAACATTTACAAAATTCAAGTAGAATTATTATTTCTTTTTTAAAATTTTATGCATGCTTGTTATTACGAGGTGAAGCGTCCACCAGTGACTGGGGCGTTAGGATTGCTTGCAGCTGGACCAGGTTCGAATTCTAACAAATAGGAAAGATGCAAGTGCGATTTAGTAGCTCCTTTTATGTGTAACATGAATATGAGCTTTCCCTTTCGAGAATCCTTCACACAGATATTCTTTCTGTTAGGCAGATAACCCTCGGGAGCTTTGTCATAATCAGCTACACAAAATATTCAAAATTTTAAATGTCTAAAGCAAGTGTAATCTGAAAAATCCCATTGAAATTAAAGAACAAAGGATCTAATTCTAAGGTGCATCCTAAATATATTATTTTATTTTCAAAATTATAAATTCACAAATTCATGTTTACTTTAATATCTCGTGCTTTGTCTTAAAGTCTCGTTCATTTTCGTAGCTTTCAAAAGACTGCGTAAGGAACTATCCTCAGGTCTTGAAAACAAACAGAGAAAGAAGGGTGTAAAGAACACTTTATTTAGTCACATATCACACAGATGGCGCCACCTGGGCTTGCATAAGCCAACACATCTGGCTTAAACAAGTAATTTTGAACTTAAAATAAAATGTAATTGAACTATACGGTTCACAGGGTAATTTAAACGTGCAGGAAGGCTGTGACTCGTAGAAGCCGGGGGAACAAGCCTAATGGCTAGAAGCACTCAACGCCACAGAATCAAATCGCTAGTAAAACAAAGTAACGATGTGACCTTCAAGCAGACATAAGACGCTCTAAAATTGCCTTTCGAAACCTTTGCTTAAATAACTAATACCTAAATTTGAATAAACGCTTGCTGGGAGCATTCTGGCAGGTAATCGTGGGTGAAAAGGGGAAGGAAAGGAAAGTTGCTTTAACTAAAAATTAACTAATAGTTAAAACAGTGATTCTCAACCTTTTTAAAGCTGCCGCCTCCCCTAAGCAGCGAAAAACGTTTCAACGCCCTTTATTTGAAAATCCTGTAATTTAGGGTATGGGAAAGGGAGTTTCTGTATTATAAAACCCAAATATTTTAAATAAATTGTTCAGTAGACTTGCAAACTAAATTTGCTTGTTTAACTTAATAGTTTTGCCATAGAACGTAATTACATTCTCCTTTAGTTGAAACTGAAATGACTAATAAAAAAAATTCTTAAACGCTCTATCGTGTTTAAAAAATTATTTATTCTTAATTAAATAATTAAAAATCGAAAAGCAAAAAATACACTAAAGAAGTAATATCAATGAAAAAAAAATCAAGTATGATCAGTGGGATGCTTGTGCTGGATGTTTCAGAGCCAGTTCCTGACCATTCGGTTCAATATTTTTAGAGAGATGAAGACTCAAGTCTCGTCTTTCCATGATTTGTAGTCGACGGTTTTTTTAATTAGATCAGTCACAGCACTGAATCCTTTCTACACAAGGTAGGAGGAAGGGAAGGCAATTAAAAATTTTGACGATAGTCCACAATCTAGGTAGAAGGGACTGACGCTACTTTGAAGCCAAAATTCTGTAAGACGATCGCCATTCTAGAATCTGGCTTTCAAAGTTTCATTAGTTGAAAGTTTGACTAGTTCCTCCTGAATCTGAATCTCTGCTATTTTAGTATTCATAAAAGGGTTCATGATCCATTGAGGGTCTTCCAGGGACTAAATATCCTCAAAACGCTCAGAAAAGTCCTCGTGTAAAGACTCAAGGTTTTGATAGTAAATTTGTGTTTCGTCGAAAGGGATTTCACTGTTCTTATGCAGATCCGAAAAGGATCGGAAACTAGTTGAATTCTTTGCGACAAAAAATCTGCTTATACGAAGTGATTTTTTTAGGAAAGCAGAAATAACACATTTTACTGTGATAAAATTCAACTCTTCGCTTTGAATATGCAACTTAATTGCACTGAATTCTAATTAAATCGGTCATGTAAGCAACATCAATCTTAAATTGCAGCAATATGTCTTTCAGAGCTGCCAGAATAATCGATCGTTGAGAGAATTATTGCGAATTTTGTTCACAGCAGAGATGAAATATTATAACGACTGATCGAACGGTAGCTGAGGATGTTTTGCAACTAAACGTTATCTATGAAACACACAGTGAATATCTAAAATACACTGCTGGCCATCCAAATTGCAACACCAAGAAAGACAGATATCACAGCAAAATTTATTTAGTAGATAAAATGTTGACCAAGTATCAAATGATTAAATTTATAGACTTCTATGAAGTGTGGTTCCTTCTAGAATCAGTAGTCAGAGTAGCCGCCATTGTTGGAGATCACCGCTGCCAGACGCCTCGGTATTGACTCAAAGAGACTTTGGATGTGTTCTTGCGGTACAGCAGACCAAGCAGCTTCCACGCGTTCCCAAAGTTAATCTGGTATGACAGCTTGGGATGTAATCTGGGTCAATAGTTCAGCAAATATGGACCACATGTTTCCTATCGGCGAAAGATCCGGAGAGCGAGCCGGCCAGAGAAGTAATTCAATCTGGCGATTGACGAAGAACCCTTGGACAATGCGTGCAACGTGTGGTCGCGCATTATCCTGTTGAAATATGGCTGAGGGCAAGCCCTGAAGGTGAGGAAGAACAACTGGCTCCAACACCTCGGAGATGTAGCGCTGGCTGTCGGAGAGTACCGGCAAGCGTACTAGAGGAGTGCGAGAGTGATATCCAATACCGTCCCATACCATAATAACCGGTGCAGGACCAGTGTGGCGGTGCGTAACGCAGCTGTTCAGCATCCTCTCTCCATGGTGTCTCCAGACTCGAATCCGACCATCGTGGTGTTACAGGCAGAAGCATGACTCGTCAGTAAAGACAATTTCATTCCATTCTGCCGTCCACATCCTTCTTACATCGCACCATTGGCGGCGGAGACGTCTATGCTTCTGCGTCAAGGGTAGACGAAGCAATGGACGTCTTATGGACAGAACACTCTGTTGTAAACGGCATCGAATGGTAAACGCCGAAACTGGGTGATGCGTTACAGACTGAATGTGGTGTGCTATGGTTCGTGGTGTGACTAAACGATCTGTCACTGCCATGAACACAATGTTCCTGTCATCACATGAAGTGGTGCACTGAGGTGGATGCGATCGAACACGCCGGTCCGTCGAACCCTCCTGCATTCAACGGTCACATATTCGCATTACAGTTGTTTGGTTTCGTCAAACACGACATGCGTTACAGACTGAATGTGGTGTGCTATGGTTCGTGGTGTGACTAAACGATCTGTCACTGCCATGAACACAATGTTCCTGTCATCACATGAAGTGGTGCACTGAGGTGGATGCGATCGAACACGCCGGTCCGTCGAACCCTCCTGCATTCAACGGTCACATATTCGCATTACAGTTGTTTGGTTTCGTCAAACACGACTACTGATTTCCCTGAAAGATAATCTACACTCTCGGTAGGCCACTATCCTTCCTCTGTCGAACTCGGATACTGGATCGAATGATGATCGCTGTTTGCTACGAGGCATAATTGATTGTTTTTTTTAAATAACCACAAGAAAAACACAATTGCCGAACTTGAAATCGTCGAAAACTCCAAGCCTTAAATAACGCTTTGAAGTGGCGCCACAGGCGCGCGTGATGTGCATCTGCGCTGAAATTCGAATCATTTACATATCTCACCTCCGCTAATGCATGTTGTAAATTTCACGTTATTTGCATGCTTCCTTCAGAGTGTTGCATTTACGGTGGCCAAGCAGAGTACTTAGTACTTGATTCTTCAAAGGGGCGATGAACCCACGATGACGACTCACCATTGCAGAAGCTCCGTCGGTGGCAACAGATATAACGTTCGCAAGAGAAATATTTTTCTCTTTAAAATAAATTTTGACAGTATTAAAAATAGATTCACGTTTAATATCTGCAATCAAGCTAGCTTTTTGCAAAAAGCATGTTTGAATAGTTTTTCCTTCCTTCACAAACCGAACGTAAGCTAACAGTACAGTCTCATTAGTACTTGGCAGTGTTGCTTCATTAACCTGAAGAGAAATTTCGGTGAGTTTCAAAAGTTTGCGTTAGGAAACTTCAACATCTTCAGCCATCTCATCAGTTCGTTGTCACACTGTATCATTGTTTAATGGGACACTTGTTATAATATTGGATGCGGCTCGATGGTGTAAAACCTTTTCTAAAATATCCTTGAAAGTCGGCAGTATCAACTCTTCGCCGATGGTATGAGCACTCCGATTTAGCAATTAATTTTAATATCTTATAAGAAGCTATCAAACCATCGTCGCGTTTTTTTTATGACACTACTAGTGAGCCTGAGACAGATGGTGCTTTTAGGAACTTGTCCCTGATGTTCGTGAAAAACGACAAATCTTTAATTTTGTTTGAAAGCATGAATTTTTTGAAGATTTTCTTGCAAAAGAAGCGGATTCATTGCCTCATTAGATAATAGTTTGTTAAAAAGTAGACATATGGGCATTTGCATGTTCGACGGCGAAGAAACGAATCCAAACTTCAAATACGTGGAACTGTATTGACGACATTTCTTTTTATTAAACGACATCGTTGGTGGCTCAAAATATGATGAGAAATATAACTATTCCTGTTTCTTTAAATAAACGAATAATTTATGATTACGATTAACGAACTAATAAGCGCTATTACCTAGCCGACTGGCCAAATAAACAGTGAAAGTAAATTGAAACTGAGGGAAAAAAACGCATGCGCTGTGCTGGTTCAATGATAGAAAAAACGTAGTGTCGAGTTCTTCAAATGCATCCTACCTAGAATATACACTCATGTCCATAAATTAAGGATAATTCGGAGTCACGCGGAAATCGAACTCTAAAATAAATATATCACCTGTAAAATCACTACACACATCTTCAAGAATCATATGCAAATTTCAGGAAGTAACCAGATGACACCGATGGTATGTCACAGTGACGAGAGTGTAAGAGAGTGATATATAAGCAATACAGGCAAAGAAGTAAAATTGTTCGCAGGCGCTTTATAAGCATTTCAGTGTAATAACCGAATAGCTATGACACAAAGGACGCATTTGGATGATTTTTTACGTGGTAGAATTATCGGCCGTCTGGAATGTAGCGTACCCAACTGGAAGTATCAGACGAACTTGGAATTGCCCAGAGTGTCATCTCCAGGCTTTGGCAACGATTCCAAGATGATGGTAATGTGAGTAGACGTTACAGCACAGGTCGCCCCAGAGTTACAACGCCGGATGAAGACCGGTATTTGGCAGTTACTGCCAAAAGAAACAGGCGGAGCGCAGCCTCAGACCTGTATCGTCAGCTCTCTTCAGCCACTGGTACGACAATTTCAAGGCAGACCGTGTACAGACGCTTAGGGCAGATTGGTCTATAAGATCGTAGACTTGTCAGATGCGTTCCACTTACTGCAACTCACTGTCGCCTGCGGTTAGCCTGGTGTAGAGAGCATGCATTGTGGACATCGCAACAGTGGGCTTGTGTGATGTTTTCCGACGAGTCCAGGTTTAGCTTTCAGTCTGATTCTCGCCGGACTTTCATATGGAGAGCTCCAGGTACCCGTTACCACCAAGAAAATGTCATTGAACGACACCGTTACGGTGGTACAGGAGTGCTCGTTTGGGGTGGAATTATTCTGGGTTCCAGAACTGACCTGTATGTTCAAATTGGAACCATGATAAGCCAAATCTATCGGGATGTCATTCTGGAACAACATGTATGTTTGCTTCGGCTCGCCATGGCGCACAATTTGTGCTTATGGATAACAACGCCCGCCCTCACCGTGCAAACATCGTAAGCGAATGCCTTCAATCGGAGGATATCACCCGTATGGACTGGCCAGCATTCTCACCGGACTTGAATCCAATAGAGCACGTGTGGGACATGCTTGGCCGACGAGTTGCAGCCCGTCAACCTCCTCCTACATGTCTACCGGAACTTCTCCCCCCCCAAGATGAGATCGATAATTTGATACTCAGCATGCCTAGGCGTTGTACGGACTGTATTGCATCGTCTGGGAGACATACAATTTATTAACAATTATACCACCCATGTAATATTGGTTTCTTGTAAATAGGTTTTTTTTTGTAGTTTGCTCCATGGAGAAAAATCGCTATTTTGTTTAATAATATCAAACATATATCATCTTTTTTTGCTCTTTACCTTTTGTTTAATAAATAAGCTTTACAAATAAGTCAAATTTGTTTTGCTTCTAACTCTTCCTTTGCCTGATTTTGCATTATCCTTAATTTATGGGCATGAGTGTAAATTCTCCCCGCCGTTCTTTGGAGCAGTCGCCTAAGTTCGTTTTATTCTTGGTACAAATGATGTAAACCTGATAGTCAATTTAATGAATTTTTTGGGAGTTTTAAAATTAAGTTCGAATGCCAGAATACGCTCATCGCTATCTACCGCCCAGAACATGCCCAACGCCCCTTACCGCCCAAAACAAGTTCATCGCCCTCAGCATCCTTTTACTGTCCTCCCAGGGCGGTATCGCCTCCGTTGAGAACCAACGAGTTAAAATAAAATGAATCTGCACAGTCTTAATAAAATTAATCCTTGCAGGCTAACCTTCGAATGCTTTAATTAAAATCTTTAATTAAAATCAACCAGCCATTACTAGCTGAAAAAATGAATTCAGGATCAGCATTTTCTTCATTAATTCTTTTGGAAAGTACACAGAGCAGCAAAATTTATACTTCGTATCAAGCTTATTTGACAGAACTTATAATAAATTCTGAATAGTTTTAATCCTAATTTAACTATTAAATAAATTTCTGAGAGAAAATCGATGGCAAAGAAACGGCAAATCCATTTTGAGCATATTAAATTTAAAGTTGAATTAAATTTATAGAATTTAAAGAATTGTAGCATTCTGCAAGCGTTAAATATAGGATATTAGGGATTCCAAGTAATATATTAAATAATGAACCATTTGTGTAGAATTGAAATTTAAAAGAGCATACTGGACAGTAATTACATCATTATCGTTCAGCCGCTACATTTTTTTCTATTGCTTCCAGAATTTCTTCTAAAATATAATTTTATTTTTTTTATTTTAGATACATAAGGCTCGATATCTTAGGAATTTCCTACGATTATTATTCCACATGCGAAAAATAAATATAAGGAGAGCTTCTTAGTTTCAAGATCGGTGATCATCGGAATTTATGTAATCATGCAAATGTAAAATTTTTCTTTGATATTAAATTTTATTCAAGTTAAGAAAATAAAGTTTTGTTTTGTTGCAATGTTTAGAAACAATAAGAAGGTAGCTGCCAGGAATATATGCTAATTTTCCATAACAGAAACAATGTTACGGAATTTATTAACTTTTATGTATTCCTCACATTTAGATAAAATAATTTTTTTCCTTCTCCTTTACACTTAATATTTATGAACAAAACATTAAGGATTTTATGTAAGAGAAAGCCTGTTTTATATGGCATAGAGAAATGGACATTTTGTAGAAATATTCACAGCTTTGGAGATCTGGGATTTGATAAACAGTTTCTTTAAATATTTGAAAACCTATGAAGATATTACTCTATTGATAAATAGTGGGGAAAATTTGCAAAAGGAAACATTCCACGTTTTAAATTCCGTAAATATAATTCCAGAAACCGCAATAAAAAATTTCTACGCATATATACCTAAAATATCATAACAGTCTAGGTTCGAAGATAGGATGCTAATTTTTGAGATTATGAATTTTTGATTTCCATCTGGATTTCTTATGTGAAAATATTCAGCTATTCAAGCAGATTAGAAAGTAAATATAAAAAATGTGTTTAAGTTGAAAATTTTAATACTTAATTAAAAGTTTTGAAGCATTACTTATAAATATTTGAAGTGGTTGATTTTTAAAGAGATTAATACATCCCAGTCGAAGTACATATACTAACATTCACCAATCATAAAATATATATACTCTAAAATTTGCATCATAACTGCTTGATTGTTCAATTCGAAATAAAAAAATGATTTATAAAGTTAACATTTCATCGGGCGTCAGAAAATCCTGTATCGTAGTTGCGTGAACAACTGAAGCACCTATCAGGATACTCCAAAACGTATTCTTTATTCTAGAAGATAATTCCCAATGAGTGCCATGAGCTTGCATAAAATAGCAGACTACCAGTCCAAAATAAATAATAATGTTCTTGAAAGAGGTAAAGCTAATAATGAAGGTGATTCCATCGATCCACTCTTTACGAAAAATTTATGAAGGGGGCTGCATCGATGAGACTTCAAAAAATTATTAAAAGAAGTTAGCTACTGGCTTCGACAATGCAGCAATTGCTTACACATCTACAATTCCGAAGACTTTGGTGTTGAATTCCACTAGAAGATCAAATGTTCAGCAAATTTAGCATTGTTTTCTGAATGAATATTATCGCATCTCAGAAGTTACCAGCTAATCAGCTAATTGCTCAAGGAAGTGGGAAATTAAATTAGCGTTCTTCATATACCACGCATATTTCAGATATTTTAAAAGACGTACGATAAAATTAAGGTTTCTATAAAATGTATTTTACCACTAAGAGTTCTCGACAATAGTATATAGAACGGAAGTTACTTTTTTTCCCGTAAATTGTATAACATCAGTATTAGCCCCAGTGTCAATATTAATAAGAGTCTGAAATTTTCTTTTCAATGAAGTCGGTGGCTCAGATCTATGAGGTCGTCTCATAAGATATTATGTGTTTAACTAATATAAAAGGATGGCATATGCGTACATTGAACATGTTAAAGCCTAAATCAATTACCAAATAGGTTAATCATTACGTAAAAGGCATCTGCAGTCACTTAGACAGAGCTGCTAACATTAATTAAATAAAGTGACGAAGATAAAATGGCCTTTGTTCAATTCTTCATTTAGGTGTCTGGGCGCACATTAAGCATTTGCCCTCAAGGCACAATAACGAATAGTGAACAACGTATCCTTTCTTTTTTCGCGGTACGAACAACAGGAGAGCTAATATAATGTTGATTTCCCATCGTTAAACATCTGTTATATATATATATATATATATATATATAATGTTTCATAACAGTAAATTTTATTTAATTATTTATTAAATTTAAACAATTCATTGCGCCATTGCTGCAAG
>KK112543.1:60401-99839 GCA_000611955.2 Stegodyphus mimosarum | reverse complement strand
CAAAGAGTTCTTTTGACTGCTTCATATCTATTTAAATTGATGAAAAAAATAATGAATGAAATTTACACGAAGGGAAGAAACAAATTGACTGCAAAATTTACGTAAATGGCTTGCATGCTAATGATCCAAATTTGATGTTACTTATCATGACTGCGTAATCTTTAGATGCATTACAAATACAAACCGGCAGTCTAAACCAGTGTGAAGTTAACACCCCGAAAGTGCGAAAAACACCAGACGAAGCAAATAAACATATGTAAGAAATACGAAGAATGCTCGAACAGATATCGCAGCCGTCGAACTGCAGAAGTTATGAGTTCAAAAGAAGTCTTAACCTCGAGCTGACAACCAAAGGATGGTTGGCGAGCCTTTTTGTTGGCATGTAGATTGTTTTGACTACGTCGTAAAGCATGTTTGGGCTGTACCGTTTCGGAGCAGTAAATATGTATCATCACCAACATACAGCGAAATAACTTCAGACAGACCTGGAAGGCCAACAATAAAGAAGATTGGAAAAGTATCCACCATGCGCATAATGGAGACCCGGTTTACACTATTACAGGTACCTGTACCGAATCCTCTGACCAATCATTTTCAGAAGCATAGCAAAAACGAATACATTACCTCAGAGACTATTATTTACGCTACCTTTAACACTAGAGCTCTGGCGTCTTCATTTGCAGTTATTCTGGCCCAGAATAAGATAGAATACCGTGGACTAATGTGTGTTTAGCGACGACTTGGCTTCGTTTTCGATACAGATGATCATTGTGTATTGGAGAGAAAGTCTTCAGGGGGATGGCACACCAAAGACGCTGTCGAGTAACAATACTTCGTTACTTCCTTGCTTGCTTGAATTATGATCTGCGTAGCCGTAACATAAAATAGTCGTTTCTTTCCAATCGGAGCTAAGTTACACATAGATGTGTAGCAATATCGATCAGCGATGGATGAAATTTGACGTGGATGTATAACCACTGATGGGAAGAATTTCGAGTGAGATATTCCAGTAGAATAATGTCCGAGAATGTACCCGATTTATTAGACTAAGAGGGATGCATTCAAATTGTAGCATAAGAGTAGTGGGAGACAGAAAAAGTGGAAATCAAACAGAATCAGCCAAGGTCTTCCATAGCGCTAGTAAAAAACCAAACTAGGCCCTATAATTTGTGGAAATAGTTTAGAGAGAATAAAAGTAAATAAATCTTTCATTAATGTAAGGTCATATATCGTTTACAGCCATGCAGTTTATGGCTTGAATAATGAAGAAAATTAGATGGATAACAGATTATTTGTACGCATCTATGAATGTGGACATAAAGGAAATCTTGCGTTCCACAGAAAAATATCTCATTAGATAGATTTTTCCTCTGGTTTATATCTAGAAAGGCTTAACATATGAAATGACGTAGAGATAACAGTAAATAGATTCTCACACATAGGAATTTTTTTCATGCTCTCGCTGTTGATTTGGAGAATGCTCTTAGACTAATATTTATGTTAACAGAACAAGAGACAAGATAATTTCCAAACGATGCTTCATGAAGATAAAGATTTGGAAGTGACTGAATCACGAATTTTGGCGGAATTACGACAAATGGCTGCTTAGATCTGGATATCTGTCATAGAGGTTGCTTAAATGCTGTGAGATATCTAGACAAGCTCTAAGATACATACGTGAAACGTATTAAAGGAGCTGAAAATGATGAACTCCTCGTAATAGACGTGACACTTGAGCTTATCGAGCTACATGGTACTCGCCTTTGAATATTTGTAAAATGGATATCCAAAGAAGAAATGCCATGCCTATTTCCTTAAGTTGAATGACATTTAATATAGCTGGGACGCATTAAGTCGCAAGGTTCCGGAATTCTACTAGGTTCCGAGAACATTCCTGGAGCTAAATGCTAACAAATATGATCAAGTTAATATTAAAACTTCTATAAACAGCATAACTGAGATTCCAATCTTTTTTAATCTTTGTTTTGAGTTAGTACACTTTTTCTAAGCTTAGTTATTTAAATATTTCCCTTTCCTCTCATTATTTTCTCTCTTTTAAAGTATAATTTATTTCCAAACTGTGATATATACATATTCTTACATACAATTTAGTGTTAAAAATGTGAAACTTGCGAATGAATTCCCTTCATCTCAAAGTTTATGAAGTCTTAGTTTATTTTTTGGAAATCTATTTTAATGTATATTCAGATGCTAAATGCCATTGTCTGTTAGTAAAACTTCTAGTTGAACAAATGTATTTATGTTTACACATCTCTAGTGTTCTAGCAACAATAATAATAATAACAATCCATACTGTGTAATAAAAATCTATGTAATAATAATCCCAGATAGTAATCCATATCTGTATAATAATAATCTATGTAGTATAAATTCAGGATAATAATAGTTTATATATGTGTAATAATAATCCAGGATAATAATAATAATCCATAGCTGTGTAAAAATAATCTATGTAATAATAAACCAGGAAAATACTAATAATCCATATTTATTTAAAAACGTATCTTCTGTAGTAATATCATTCGCACGTATTCTTAAAGTAGTATTTCCAAAGTTATGATTATAAAAAAGGTTGAAATTTGAAAATGTGCGGGTAACACTTAATAAATGTTTCTGACAATATTTTAGAAAACAATTGAATAAAAAAAATTTATAATAGCTGGAAGTCTAGCTAAGTCACAAAGAAATGATTTAAACTAACCATTTTATCTTCTACTATAACAAAGTTTTGAAACGAAATATTATTTGTCAAAACAAAGCCAATTTCAAACTCCAATACTTTCTATTTTTCCGATAAATTCAAACTTTCAGAGTGTTTGAAATCGTAAATGCTGAGTAAACTGTTATAGTGGATTAATTGGTCTATCTAGTGTATTTGGGAAGAACTGATTTATTGATTTTGAATGTGTCATAAAGTGACTAGGAACTTAAGTTCAAAAGAAATATGATTTCCTTACATCTTCCACATTGTATTACTTATTAACTGCCTGGGCGTTAAGATTTATATGCATCAATCTGATCAATTTCACTAGTCACAAAATTTGAAATTTTTATCTGTCACATACCCGAGAACTGCTCATTTTTAATACACAGATTCTCTTGAATATAAAAATAACAGTAAAAATTCGTAACACGTAAAAATTTCAGTGACAGGAGCCAGGTGGCAAAATATACAAATATTGAATTTAGTTAATATTTAATTCTACACTCATGTTTATAAATTAAGAATAATTCGGAGTCACGCGGAAATCGAACTCCGAAATAAATATATCACCTGTAAAATCACTACACACATCTTCAAGAATCATATGCAAATTACAGGAAGTAACCAGATCAACACCAATGGTACGTCACAATGACGAAAGTGTAAGAGAGTGATATATAAGGAATACAGACAAAGAAGTAAAATTGTTCGCAGGCGTTTTATAAGCATTTCAGTGCAATAACCGAATAGTTATGACACAAAGGACGCATTTGGATGATTTTTTACGTGGTAGAATTATCGGCCGTCAGGAATGTGGGCCGTACCCAACTGGAAGTATCAGACGAACTTGGAATTGCCCAGAGTGTCATCTCCAGGCTTTGACAACAATTCCAAGATGATGGTAATGTGAGTAGACGTTACAGCACAAGTCGCCCCAGAGTTACATCGCAGAATGAGGACCGGTATTTGGCAGTTAGTGCCAAAAGAAACAGGCGGAGCACAGCCTCAGACCTGTCTCGTCTGCTCTCTTCAGCCACTGGTACAATTTCAAGGCAGACCGTATACAGACGCTTAGGGCAGATTGGTCTATAAGATCGTAGACCTGTCAGACGCATTCCACTTACTGCAACTCACTGTAGCCTGGAGTAGAGACCATGCATTGCGGACACCGCAACAGTGGGCTTGTGTGGTGTTTTCCGACGAGTTCAGGTTTAGCTTGCAGTCTGATTCTCCCCGGACTTTCGTATGGAGAGCTCCAGGTACCCGTTACCACCAAGAAAACATCATTGAACGACATCGTTATGGATGTGCAGGAGTACTCGTTTGGGGTGGAATTATTCTGGGTTCCAGAACTGACCTGTATGTTCAAATTGGAACCATGATAAGCCAAATCTATCGGGACGTCATTCTGGAACAACATGTACGTTTGTTTCGGGGCGCCATGGGCGCACAATTTGTGCTTATGGATGACAACGCCCGTCCTCACCGTGCAAGCATCGTAAGCGAATGCCTTCAGTCGGAGGATATCACCCGTATGGACTGGCCAGCATTCTCAGCGGACTTGAATCCAGTAGAGCACGTGTGGGACATGCTTGGCCGACGAGTTGCAGCCCGTCAACCTCCTTCTACATATCTATCGGAACTTCGGAGGGCATTGCTTTTTGAGTGGTGTAATATCCCCCAAGATCAGATCGATAATTTGATACTCAGCATGGCTAGGCGTTTTACGGACTGTATTGCATCGTCTGGGAGACATACAATGTATTAACAATCATACCAACCATGTAATGTTGGTTTTTTGTAAGTAGAGGTTTTTTGTAATTTGCTCCAGGGAGAAAAAATCGCTAATTTGTTTAATAATATCAAACATATAGCATCTTTTTTTGCTCTTTACCTTTTGTTTAATAAATAAGTTTTACAAATAAGTCAAATTTGTTTTGCTTCTAACTCTTCCTTTGCCTGATTTTGCATTATTCTTAATTTATGGACATGAGTTTAGTTATAAAGTATTCTTTCAACTCTTTTGTATGCTTTTGTAGTGTAAGAAGTGAGCATGGCAAATTAGCAACTGGAATATTCGTGACTCTAATCCTGGTTCACAGGTGAGTTTTCCCATTTTCTAGGTACGAAAAACATAATAGTAACTGCTTAGTTATGTTATAAATATATTTATACGACTGCGGATTTGGCCAGATACTACTTTTATTTAGCACAGAAGGTATGGTAAATTAATGCTACTATTAAAGAACTCAGTTTTTGACCCTAGTGTAATATTTATGTACTAAATACAGCTGGAATTGTTTCTTTAAACTGTAAGAAAATCGCAGATTTATCAGTGTACAATACTGCAGACTGATGGTAAGCTAAAATAAGCAGTTAACATAAAAGGTGTTTTTATAAAAAAATATTTTTACTCCTTAAAGGGGCAGTTTGCCCAGAAGGACTATGGTCTTAACAAAATGTTTCATTAGCTTTGATATTATATTATAGAAAGGTTAGGCTTTATATTATAGAGGCTGCTCAAATTACCAGTGGAACACATCTGACATTATGTTTGTTGGAAATCGGCTTTTACATAATTTCTTTGGTGGTCATCCTCGCTTAAAATGAAACTTAAAATTATCTGATTTCGATCATTACATCCATGCAAATGGCAGCTGCCGGAGTGAACTGGTTGTTTTATTCCTGAAACAAATATTAAATCCTGAAAACAAAATGTGACAGTAACAGATACAAGATTCACATGGTAATTTTTTCCATTATATATTCTTCTCGCTGCAGCTATTATTTTATGTTTGGGATCTGTACTGTTACGTCTCCTTTCAGTTTTGCCGACAGAATGCAAATTTAGTTAGCTTGTAATTAAGCTTAGGGTTTTGAGAATTTAAGACCGCGTTCTATACCCCGTGACCAGGTTATAGATTGCCGTTATAGACAAGAATTCTTTTCGGCTTGCGTTATAATTGCCAACAGCTGAAAACCAAGACGAAGTTAAGAGCCAACTTCGCTTTAAATTGATTATGCAGCCTTTGACAACTAGTTTATTATTTAAATTCTCTCCATAAATGCTGGCAGAGTTATAAGCACCAGCGTGCCTTTTGCAGTTTTAAATAAAGGGTCGTTTACACAATTCCCAAGTTTCAGTGCTTCAGTGATAATTCGCAGTTCAAAACAGTGAAAGCCTTTATAACAAGACCATTGCAATTGCCCTCCAAGCGGTGGGTTTCCTAAAACTATTCACAGTGGTTGTTTGAAGCATTTCAGTAAAAAGACAGAAATTCTTAAGATGGTACGAATATCTGTTTTTCCAGAATAGGAAAAATGACTAGAATGATTCCTAGTCGAATGCGTTTCCGAATAGGCTGATTGTCTTCTAAGAACTTTTTATTTAAAAATTAAACTGATAAAATAAACACATGTGGATAATTAATGCATTTCAAAATTATTTCAAGGATCGACCACGATCAGTATAGACATTATCTTACGCAAACTCGTTCTCGATCTATTCTATCTTTGTCCTTTTGGACACATCGGTAAAAAAAATGCATGCGTAGTCAGCAGAAAGAACTTCTACGCTTCGAATCCCTCTTCTGATCAATCTAGTGCACCGAAATTTCAAGGAAACAAAGTAAACATCGTGAGAAAGTTCTTTCGTACGGAAAGAAAACCTTTTAGTTAACGCTGGAATGTTACAGAAATTCGTCCCTTCCTAATTCAATCTTACAATTTTTTTCTGTTTTCTCTTTCGCAAGCATTATTAAAATTACATTATGCAAGATGTTCTTAAGAAATTTCTCTTCGTGGGTTTTGTTACCGGTAATAAGCAGCATTAAATCCATTATATTAAACTCAGATCTAACATTTTCATTTAATTCTTCAGCCAATGTTTTTACCCAAATACCCTTTTATAGTTTTTTCTACGAATACCACACATATATTAAATGCAAGTAAAAATCTGATAATATCAAACTTTTAAAATGTTATAAATTCAATTATCCAAAACCAAAATGAACGGTCAACATAACACAACAATATAAAGCAATTTTAATTCAAAATATCAAGACAATTTTAACTATTTTATTGAAAATATGCGTAGACAAATGTATTCGAAATAGGCATTCAATTTTCAATCATTGAAATCTGAAGATTAAAGTCAGCATAGTACTTTAAGTTAAAATGTTAAGAATTTCTGGCGATATCCATCGAAAACTGTAAAAAATATAACCCACTGCCCTTCATTTCTTAAATTGCCTAGAGGCAGAAAACTGCGACAACTGTTTCCAAGTTTTCTGTATAATCGATTTATGATGGCTTCCATTATCTGGTGGCTTTCTTTCTTGACTTGTCATAAAACTGTAAAGCGGCCGTCATAGATTTAGGTTGTTTGTGAGTGACCCTAAATCACCCTCAGAGTAATTGCATCTGTCGTAAAGACCATTTACGCCAGCGCTACCAGAAAAACAATGTCGCCCTCCTTACATATCTTGCTTCCTCTCGCGTACAAGTTAGTCAACTCCAGTATTCAGACAGTGAAAAGTATTCAGACATCCCAGATCCTGCAAGACAGTTGCATTTCAAGCTACGCCCCTGAGAATGTCCAATCTTGTAAATATTGGAGGATTTTGTAAAAGTAGTTTGTGATATTTTATTCAACTACCAGTTAAAATTTATTTTGAATCTTTCATTTATGCCTTGTTTCGTCACTTACTCAGTCAGTCCAGAGTATTTCGCGGATTTTATAGTAAGGGACAGGGTTAAATCAAGAAGAAAAATCGTAACCGGTATGCCCTGAAATAGAAACTAGGCTGTTGTTGCCGCTGTCTACTTTCTTGCTAGAAACTGAGCCGTTGATAGATTTAAGCATTACTCTGATTTTCGGCATGGTTTTGGTAAACTGTAAGAGAATTCTGATTATCAGCACAATTGACATTTGTAGCTTTGAGTAGGATAGCTGGTGTTCTAATAAGTATATTATTATACGTTGCATCCAGTAGCTGTAAGCCAGAGAGTTTGTGCTGTATTAACTTTTTAAGTTTAACCCACCAATCATGAGGAAATGCAGTTTTACCTTTTGTGTTATCTGTTGATTCTAGAATAAGTTTAAATAAAGGGCGATAATTTCCCATCACAGTAAAGGTAGCGTTTGAGGGCGAATGTTTGTAATTAGCTAGCTAACAGATCATCCTCAGGATTATTATTGAATTTTTATTAAATTTTTATTAGTATCGCTCCATCTGATTATGAAATGTATCTTATTTTCATAAGATCAAAAATATTTTCGATAACCAAATAATCACTTTTAGTATCTTACGAAATGTGAAAGGTGCTAACAATGACTACTTAGTGAAAGAATTTTTAGTTGAACTTCAGAAATGATTTTAGCAAAGTTCTTCCTCGAACCCCTGAACTATCTGCTTAAATACGTAAATGAATTTACGTCCTGGTGGGAACCAATGAAAAGAGAAGTGGCATCGCTTGGAAAAAAAAATGAATGTGCCACATTTCAGCTAGATAAGATAAATGGTTAATAATCATAATACCCTATAGTCAACTAAAAGCTTTCAATAATTCAAAAACAAAGGTTTAATGACATTGATAGGTAATATTTATAATTATTATCCAGGATTATAATAATAATAATCCCCAAAAACTGCTATCTAAAACTGGATTTACAATCTATCATCACTCTTCCACTCAGCTTTCCTGGACAGAAATACAGTTTTGTACAATATTTAAAGACTTCCAAAAAATAGATATATCATTTGACATTACAATTTAAATTTAATTTTCTTCTCGCTGTAGTTTCATATTATATGAATAGCAATGTCTTTATGTTATGTATCGGCAACTTTTACCTTTAAAAGCAACAACTTCTACATGATTAGCTTAGACAACATGTAGAGATATTTGGTTATTTCGAAAAATAGTGATACAAAATGAGCAATGCCTTCGCAGGGACACGAACCACAGACCTCTCGAGTACGGACCGAGCGTGCTAACCACTACACCACGAAGGAGGGAGAAATTCCTTATATACTTTCCCTTTTAAAGGGCGACTGGGGATTAGGGGACCCAATCGCTAAATCTTGATGGTGGACAATCATTATCCACCACTGTTTTTTAGTTCTGTCGCTACTGTAGAGACATTAGGCGTTTTTGAAAGCAGGAAGCGAGAAAAATGAGCAATGCTCTCGGAGGGACTCGAACCACGGACATCTCGAATATGCACCGAGCGTGCTGACCACTACACCACGAAGGCATGCTAAGAAGGTGGGAGAAATACCTTATAAACACACTGGATCTCAAACAAATCCTACTGCAAAATTTCTATATATTAATAACTATTAAAACAAGTTCTGGAGAACTTCCTCTAAATTACTAATGCATATTTATTTATATTAAAAGTATTTTCTAATAGATATTTTCCCTCTTACATAGTAAATTCGTTATCTACTTCCATTTCTCCAAGTACTTCATTACATTTGCTCATTCAATTTCACACGTATAGTAAGTACAATGCATACAACTAGCAGCTGTTGTTTTATATTACTCTAAGATTTTTAGACTGCTTAAAATCATGAAAATTCATTATGCACAATCTTTTTGTTTCTAGTAACACATAAAATAAATTTTTCAAAACACATTAAAGTTCATAAACAAAAAGCTACTACTTAAAATTCACAAATCCTAACTCGAGGTAAAAGATAGAGCACATAATTACTAGATATACAAATAGTAAAATAAATATCATTGAATCAAATGTAGTAAATCTTGCACCAGCTAAAATTTAAAAACCAAAAATTATTGAAATAAAAAATAATCTACTTTAAAAACTTAGGATTCTTAAAATTAATCAAAGAAAAAATAATCTACTGAGGACTCTTAAAATTTATATGTCCTATACTTTATCATATCATTCAACTATGTCAGGCAACCGAAGATGGATAAGCTGCCTTAAGCATTTAGGCAAATTCTGAAATAAACTTTGAATTTATGTTGCCTAGGATACTATAATACATCTTCGTTTCAGGCAATGTGTAAAAATAATAAAAAAAAATGCTTTAATGGCATTTTATGCTTTAATATGACTGTGTGTGTAAGAATATCAAAAAATGATTTATTGGCATTTTAGTGATATGATTATAACTACTTTAGAGTGATTTATTTGTCTAAATTCTTGGTTTCAAAATCGTGTTTTTCGACAGATGGGGCTAATTTTATTCCTCCTCCGGAAGTTAGCTTGCTCTCGAGAATGTTAGAACTATTCGAAAATGGATGTTGTTGGTTAACGTGGCTCCGTACTGTGTTTTCTCGCGTCATCAAAGTTGGGGCATCAAAAGAAAAACAAGACTGTGAAAATTTAAGCAATGTTGACTTCGACGCAATGAGAAATAACTATGCTGTTATTGCTATCATTTAAAAACCAAGTTTTATTTTCCTTTGTGTTGTTAAAGTCAAAGAATTTTTAACATTTTAAAATACTAAAGCGTCATCTTTTCATTATGGTTAAAGTAGATTTTTCTGAACACCATGAAGAATTTTTCGAAACCTTATAAGCGTTGACCAATGGTTCAAAAGGAAGTGCTAAATAAATTTTGTTCTTTATGAGCGAGTACTCTTCAAAATAAATAAAATGAAGTAAAATAAGAATCTTACGTTTAGTGCAGGTTTTAGTCAAGTCTAGGGCGACCAAGTACATGTCTTTCTTCGTCAGGAGCAAATAAATCAGCAACGAAGGGAAAGACACAGTTATATTTTTAACCAAAAGGAGTAAAACGAACGAGAAGATAGCGCCATCTGTCGGCAGAAGTGGAACGAAAATTCAAAAATTAAGTCAATAGAATTTTAAATGCGTTAGATAGGACTGGATTGAAATGGAAGTCTTTAAGTAAAAAAACATAAATCTTTGTGAATGTAGAAAGCTTCAAGAGAATCCACTTCACCAACGGACGAAGCTGTCTGGAGCGTTTTTGCAGACCCAAAGTGAGAATTGTGATTACATTTCGAACTATGATTAGCTATCGAAGTTATGTATAGCTTGCTGATATCGCCTTTTTAGACATAAGCTTTCGTGATTTTTAATGAGAAACATTGATGCTCTTTTAGTTTGGCCGATGTATCTCAAACCACACTGACAAGATATGATATGAATTTTGCAAAAATTAGAGTCAAAAATGGAATCTTTAAGAATCGAACCATGGATTTTTTTGATAGGCGAATGTATGACTTGAAAACAAAACTTCTGAAACTGAAAACAAACCCCTAAAACCCTAGTCGCCCTTTAAAAAGGGAAGTATATAAGGTATTTCTCACGCTTTCTTCGCATGCCTTCGTGGTGTAATGGTCAGCACACTGAGCCGGTATTTCAGAGGTCCGTGGTTCGATTCCCGGCGAAGGCTTTGCATATTTTTAATCTCTCTTGTTCCAAAAAAATACCTAATGTCTCTTCACTGGCGCCCGAACTAAAAGGGTTGTGGGTGATGACTCTCGACACCCAGGATTTGGCGACTAGGTCCCCTAAAACCCTAGTCGCCCTTTAAAAAGGGGAGTATATAAGGTATATCTCCCACATTCTTAGCGTGCCTTCGTGGTGTAATGGTCAGCACACTGAGCCGGTATTCAGAGGTTCGTGGTTCGATCCCCGGCGAAGGCAGTGCATATTTTTCATCGTTCCTGCTTCCAAAAAAAACCTAATGTCTCTACAGTGGCGCCCGAACTAAAAGGGTTGTGGATGATGACTCTCCACACCCAGGATTTGGCGACTAGGTCCCCTAAAACCCTAGTCGCCCTTTAAAAAGGGAAGTATATAAGGTATTTCTCACGCTTTCTTCGCATGCCTTCGTGGTGTAATGGTCAGCATACTGAGCCGGTATTTCAGAGGTCCGCGGTTCCATTCCCGGCGAAGGAATTGCATATTTTTCATGTCTCCTGCTTGTAATTAAACTAATGTCTCTACAACTGGCACCCGAACTAAAAGGGTTGTGGATGATGACTCTCCACACCCAGGATTTGGCGACTAGGTCCCCTAAAACCCTAGTCGCCCTTTAAAAAGGGAAGTATATAAGGTATTTCTCCCGCTTTCTTCGCATGCCTTTGTGGTGTAATGGTCAGCACACTGAGCCGGTATTTCAGAGGTCCGCGGTTCGATCCCCGGCGAAGGCAGTGCATGTTTTTCATGGTTCCTGCTTCCAAAAATGCCTAATGTCTCTACAAACGTTGGTAATTTGTCTTAATGATGTTCAGCATTATTATTTTGAAAAATATGATTACGTCGAGAAGATAGAAAAATTTAAATTTTAATTGACTGAATAACTTATTTAGAAATGAAAACTGATTTTTAAATAAATTTCGTGAGTTGCAAACCGCACAATTAGTTAACATTCTTACTAAATAACAAATGAAAATAGTGCAGCAGAGAGTGTGGTTAATATTATTTGAGTAAACACAAGCTAAAAAAATAACAAAATCTGAAAGTTTTTAGATTTTCTATTACGTCCAAAGGGGCGTTTTTTAATGCTTTTTGTGTTATCCGTTTTTATTAAATATCATGTTCTCCGCACTTAGACCATAAAATTCAATTCAACAGCAATACCACAAAATATTTAAAAGAGTCGATTTTTAGAATTTCTGATACACAGTCTCGTGCGTTGGAGATAGAAATGTTATTTTTTCCGCACAGTGTTGCCATTGCTCGCTTTGAAATCGTTGAGTTTTTTAATCAAAAGCTCGAAAATGCTTTACAAAATATGAAATAGATAATAATACAAATTCCAAATGTGGGCTTCCAAATGCCCATATTCGGGTGGAGACGTATGTTATTCAAAATTTGGTGCCTCCAGGTACCGTTCTTTTATCCCAGTGTGAGAAAGATATATACATTTATGCAAATTCTTCATTATTTAATTTCTTTAAATATAACACAGAGCTCTAATATTCGGTGACAACAATTTAAAAAGTGATTCACCGTTTATTTAGTGAATCAACGCAAAATGCTAAAACGAAATTCATTAACCTTCTGGTATAACGCCCTTTGAGCTAATGAACTTCGTATATTCTACTGTATTGCATACACTGGTGATTTTGTTTTAAAAAAGCAAGCAAAAATTCGGAAAATGAAGTGAGTGATACATCTTTCTGAAATGTTCCCATTTGGGAACAATAGAAAATTGCAAATTAAACTATTTCATGACAAAGTTTACAGTGACATATTAACGAACAAATGGAACTTGCCTTTTTTGCTTCTTTGTGCGAAGTAGAGGAAGTATTGTAAACGCGAAAATTTTCAGGTCGTTGTAATCGGCTGCACCAATCGTATATAAATATATACATATATATGTATTCCCACTCTGTTACCTGCCTCGGTGAGCTTAGTTTTACTCTGTTGGTAAATTGTGTATTTTTTGCTTTAAAAGTGATAGAACTATGTGGTTTTCATGTTCCTGTTAACGTTTTTATGCCTTTTGTTAATCTGCCTGCAATAGTTGTAAAATTATCAACAATTTAAATGTTTATGTGCAATTTTGGCTTTAAAAGTAATTGAATTATGTGGTATTTATGTTCTGGTTAAGCTTTTTATGCCTTTTATTAATGCAATAGTTGTATAATTATGACAATTTAAAAGCATTTGCTCACTGACAGAATTGCTTAGGTTTGTGTAGAAAGTAATTTTAATTGTAAACATTGCTTTTTTAACTGTTTTTAACTATATTTGGCGCTTTAGGTTTTCCTGTATTTTACAGTTTTTGATGAAGTCGTTTTGAGTTTTTATGTACTTTTGCGTTGCCGCGGAGTGCGAACTGGATTAATTGAATGAGAAATAGATTTTTAATGAAATTCGAGGAAATAAGCTTAAATGATACGCAGCAAAATATGTGTATAACTTAATACGCCATACAAGGAAGTCATGTGGTGTCCATATCAGATTTTTAAAGTAAAGAGTAAGAAAGAAACTTCATATGGAGAATAATGGTTAACTATTCTCTTTGTTCAGCAGAACAGTGAGATGGAGTTTCAAATGACTACTAAAAAGAATATTTCAACATATAGCTTAATGAAAAGCCTCTTAAAACATCTGAGAATTTCAAAGAAGTTCATTAAGATCTTGACTTTGTGAGTATTTTCAAGTACCGTGTCCATCACTTGAAAGAAAAACATTGACTTGAGAGGAAAACAAATTACGGTCATTTTAGCTTAATAAAAAATAAGAAAACATATTTCCATTTTTTCATTGTGCAAAAGAGTCTACATGTAGCAAAGATTTATTCATCAACCTATGGCAGAGAAAAATATGTTTTTGTATTCGAAGCGTAGGTAAAAAGTTTCAAGAGTGGGTTTCAAAAAAGGTTTTCTTAAAGGGGTTTATACTGGTAAGACACTTTGGATACAGTGCCAGACGTAAATAAGTGGAACCAAAAAGAAAATGAATACTGTCTCTTTTACAAAATCCATAGCTTAGAGAAAATATTTCCTCATGATATTTTCCTGTTTTATAGTGCTGATCAAAAAATGTCTGGCTTCTTCATGATAAGACCTTCAATCACACATTGAGTACTAGGCCCATTTTTTAGACGTTTATAAAAAGAATAAAAGAAATCAAAAGAAATATTAGTCAATTTAGACACACCCGTGTTAAATCTGAATACTTCATTAATTTGTGTGCTTTTCGCTCGCATAAAGAAAATTTGGGAAAAGAAATTTTTTATAAGACTGCGAAAAGCAATGCTATTTGAGGAACGTGACATTAGCAATTCCAGAAAAATGCTTTCTGTCCTGGAGTGTCGTGTATTCATACGAGCTACGTTTTGCGCATAAAGCGTATGAAATTCAGAAAATATTTCACTAAATAGCATCAAAATCATTATTTTAAAATATTACCAACATTATAAACAAACAGATATGATATTTTAGTTTATTTTTATTTTTCAAAGATGCTTCCATGTATTATAAAATATATTTTTACTGAAGACGTTTTACAGCCAGTTCTATTCCACGAAATAATCTGAGCTAATAAACTTTCTCTCAGAATCTGTAATCATTAAGCCAATTTGGTTTTACGCAGATTCATAGTTGCAAGCTTTATTTAAATAAAAAATTTCAGGTAGCTATCATATTAAAGCATTTAAACGAAACAATTATCAAATTATATTACTAAGGTATGTAAAGATTAAGGGCGAATTTGATATCATCTATCTAATTATCAACTATCATGAACTATCATTTCACAGAATTTTTTAAAAATATAGCTTATTATGTGGATTATTGAGGAGAATTTTATGCTTTGATAGTTTAATTGTAAAACAATTTAATTCTTCAAATATCTTGATTACATGACATTAAAATTCCAATTTTTGTCAATAATTACTACATACTTTAAACATTGATTATACTTTTCAGCAATTAAATATTAAATGAGAAAAATATATTCAAGCATTAATTTCTGTCATTTAAGTGAAAACCTGGTTTAAATTCTAATTAAATTAGTAGAATTATATTAGTAGAATATATTATATTAGTAGAATATAAACCAATGGGCATCTTCATATTTTTCTGTAGCAGTTTCGCATATCATATAACCTGCTTTTTAAACTGTGAAAAGTGTCTCTGTAAACATTGCCTATTCTTTTCCCTTCCAGCAGAAAGAGAAGTTTCCTTAAATTTCTGAACTTCGTTAAATTAGCAGCCATTATTCTCAGAAACTTTGCAGAGATTCTCGAAGGAAAATTCCTTGGAAAATCTTAACAAAAGTAACTTTTAACTTGCAAACTCCGTAAAAGGAGGACAATTGTTTCTTAGGTTCCAGAATAGCAAGCTATCCTGAAAGAAATCCAGAATTTTGTCGGTGTACTGACTTCGGGTTTCGAAAGCCAGTTGTATTACTTGCTTCTTTAAAGGAAAGTAACTTATCTAACATTGCCCAGCGTTTTCGTCTCTTTTTCTTGAAGGCTTATTCAAAAAATGCTATGCACGTTCATTTGTGTTGCATTCAATCTCAAAGTATTCTTTTGTGTTTCTAGATGACCTTTTCTTATTTTCTTTTTCTTTTTCTTTTTTTTTGTTGAGAAGTTTATATGTAATTTCTCGTCCTATAGAAACGAATATTTTCTGGAAACCAAATCACAAAAAAATGAGGTCAAAAAAGGTTTCAAATTTGTATTCCAAAAATGTTTTTTTTTTCGTAAATCCCAAAAGGGTTCTAAAAGTAAATATTGGTACAACAGGTAGTATATTGTATGTTGCTCTATAAAGTTATCAGCAGAAATTAACGTAAATGTAAGTTTTAATAACCTTCTTAAATTTGCATCTTTAAAATTACATGATTTTTTGAAAAAGCGTTTAAACCTTTCTATTTCTTCAAGCATTCTGGAAAATTTCTAAAACAAAGGCATTAATATATATAATCAAAAAGCTGTCATAGTTCGATAAAATTTCTCGCACTGTTGTTATAAAACACAGATGAAGTGAAAATATTCTTAGGACGAAACCTTATTTTCCGGTATCTCTGAACATCCCGTCAGAACAACTTTTAACAGCAATAGTTACAAAGGCTGTAACTATCATTAGATATTTTTTTGATTAGGTAAAAATGTCTTAATTCCACCTATTACTTTTATTTGTACCTTTTCTAAAGTCAACAAAGTAATAATTTCTTCCCCCCCCTTTGTTTCTAATACAGGTACTGCTACACAGATTCCTTCACTATGACATCAGTTAACTTTCTGTGTTTTTCTTTAAAGCTAGATTGCACTTTTAAAACATTTTTGAATATTGAACCTGCCCATAAACTGCAGATAGATTCTACCCACATTTATGCAGTTTATTATATTTTTCAGTATTAAGATTAATATCGCAATATTAAAAATACTAAAATGTCTTGAAGTCAAACTGTAGTCTTTTTTTTGGGAAGGGGCAATAAACCCTACTCAAGAAGAGATACCGAATTCTCGCTATGTCTTGAAAAACAGATGACTACCGAAGTAGGTTATAATAACCTTTTGATTTTAACTAAACTGAACTGAACATGCGCATACTGGGTGCTCACGAATGGCTCCACGGTTAAGTAACGGTTAATTAACGGTTAAGTAACTTCAACACTAAACAGTATGTACACTGAGAAAAAAAAGGAAGGGGCGGTTTCTATATCTCCTCGTTCTACTGGGCCGACTGACTAAATTCAAACTGCATTTTTCATGTCTCGAAAGCGCGACTTAGGATATGTATTAGTTTAATATATAGCGTTGTTTTAATATAGGTATTTTGACACAAAATGGGATTTTTTCTGGAATAACATGCCAAGGTTTTTCCATATTTCTACATCTCAAATTATGGCGAGCTATCAAATTTTGTAAAAATTGCAGAAGTAGTTTTTAAAAAATGAGCTCTCAAAATTTTAGCTCCTCAATGTTAATTGAATTTGATATATATTTATTAATATCTCTTTTTTTATTAAACTTACATGATTCCTTCTATCACATTTCGAAATTAAGGCTTATTCCAAATAAAATTCGCCCAATTTTTATGATTCATTTTTAAATAAATTTTATAAATTTTTCGAAAAAAGATTTGAATTATAATGTATACAATTTTTACCATCATCTTAAAGTAGATGTATTTCTAAACATACCTGCAAAAAATTAGAGTTTTTTATTCAAAATGTCTTAAGATATACGTGAATATTTGCGAGCTTTGAAATTTGGCATATTTTTTAAAAGCGATAGTAGCACAAATGTGGTTTACGACTTTGTTAAAATTATTTGAAAGTATGAACGATAAATTTTCTTCCGCTCGTCTGCAATAAAAAAAAAGAAAGAAAATAAAAAGAAAAATAGGGTGCTATAAATTAAGAAGTTCGTTAAGTAAATTCTTCTTGGCGACGCTAAGATAAATTTAATTTCTTTTTAATTTTAATTTCTCCGTAAATTTCGCACCAAATTTTACAAAATTTAATATTTGGGCATAATTTGAGGGGTAGAATCGAAATGTGGAAAAATTTGGTATATTCAGAAAAAGTCCAATTTTGTGTCAAAATACCTATGTTAGAATAATGTTATATAGTATAAATCTAATGTATATCGTAAGTCGCGCTTTCGAGACATGAATTTCGTCAATCGGCCCAGTAGAACGGGAGATATAGAACTGTCCCTTTTTGTGTGCTGTGTACACTCAGAATGAAACAAATTTTAACTACACAACTGGCTCCTACTTTAATCTAAATCAGATTTATCGGCTGCACACAGCAAAGCTGAATCCACAATATAAATATAAACTAAAAACAAGTGGTGAGTGCAAATATTCAGCTACAGAGCTACTTGCGAACAAGTGGCGATTCAGCTGGACGAAATTCTATGCACAGTGGAAGTATCTACGTGTGTTTCAGCAGTGATACTACGGTAAGACTAACCAGCCGTACGTAAGCTTACAATTTGACCCCTCGTAAAATCGTCCGTTTGTCGGAACCGTCTACATTGTCGTCGTCCAGGCACCTCTTCATTCACAGGCACCTCTTCATGTGTCTTCTAGAAAGTTGAACGTCTCGAAATTCTGGATTCCCTAAGCAGAAAAGAGTAGGATTGTTGGCTTCTTTTCCCGTTAGGTGATGTTATCACGTAACTAACTTGCAACTTACATGCTCTGCATGACTTATTCCGCTACGTATTCTCCGAAATATGCAGATTTGTAAGATCGAATCTTCATGGTATGGCATTTTTGTGTCGGGAAGTGTGCATACATGCATGCACATTCTTCACCGTTTAAATTATTTAAAAATACACTAATTACCATAAAAATTTGCGCACCGAGAAACAGGGCCGGATTAAGGGTGTTGTAGGCCCTAGGCACTCCAGCAGCGTAGGCCCCGAAATAATAAACATTTTTTAACTGAAATTGACCGCTAATATTAAGTAATAATTTTGTTGTAGATATAAATCCGAAAATGTGATGATGCGGTAAAATAACATTATTTTATTTTGGGATTTTAATGTTTTTATTTTTCATAGAACCATTTTCAATAGCCATAATTCCAGAATTGAGTTTATCTGCAACAATGCAACTTTTATATCTACCAAATTCCATGCAGAATTCCAGGGTTTTAGTACATGAACATGACAAGACATTAGCCGCCGGGAAAACCTCTCGGACGGGCACATGCGTTTGACACAGTTGGCCACGTTTCCATGCCCACTACCAAACGCTTGCGCGCGATCGAGAGGTTTTCCCTGCTGCTAAGGTCTTTTGTTTTAGTAGCTCAGTTGTGTAATAAGTTAATATGTAAACACTACGATAGAGCGTGTATGCCTGTGCTTGTATTTAATCACGCTCAACCCCAAGTCAATCTTTAGTTTAAAAACTGGAAGTTAAATTTATTATAAGTAAGGTAAGTAAAGGAAAGTTGTTTTTATACTCTACTTATTTCAACCTAGTTTTTGATTCTGGAATATTGCTTCATTCCATTATAAATAATAGAATTTTCATTTTATCACTTCTTATTAGTATAATAGTCCGCCGTAGAATGCAGCACAATGCAAGGAACTTTGAGTAGGCCTACTATGGGGTGGTTTGGCCATACTATTGTAAAAAATCTCCAGTAGTAGTCGTAGAAATAGTACAGTCCAAATCACCTTTGGAATAGCTTAATTTTAATCCATACTCGTAAATCCGGGTTTCGTTTTTACAAGTTTAAAATGCATTACTTAACAAATTTAAAATAACTTTTTAGCTTTCTGATAGCATAATAAAAGCGACGGGCGCAAACTAAAATGTATATTTAAAGGTGACGAGAAGAAGGAGAAAACAAGTTTAAATTTTAGTTTGTGCGTGCCCATCGCTTTTATTATGGTATATCAGAAAGTTAAAAAATTATTTTAAACTTTTAAGCGCAATTTATAAAAGCTTTTTTTAAATATTTTTTTTTAGCGAAAAATGTCTGATGGATATAAAAGAAAACACCAAAGTGGACATGAAAAACGCAAAAAGAAAGAGAAAGTGAGTGAGTCGCTTAGTAAAATTAAAGGTTCTTTATTGAAATATGTTAACATTTCTAAGGAGACAGAAGATAATGCAGATGCGGTAGATATTTCCTCGATCGAGGTTAGACCTAAAGAAGCTGAGGCTTGTTGGGACTCGCAAGAATGTTCAACCAATAAAACTGAGAATGTCACAGAAGACGAGGCTGACGGGGGTTTACGAAATTTTAACGACGCTTCCAAGCAGGTGGTGCCTGAATCACTACCAACAACATCAGCCTCAAGTATTTTCAGTTCTGATCCAGCACGGTGGACAACCATAAGCGCAGATCTTATCGATTACTTCTCTCGTAATCACCCTGTGCAGAAATTGGATATAAATTTTAAGTTATACGCCACTAAATTTGGCGAAATAATGAGATGTCCATCACAAGATTATTTTTTCAGAAAACTGAACAACAATGATATTATAAAAAGGGACTGGTTGATATTTTCCGAATCTACTGGCAAGTTTTTTTGTTATAAATGTATTTTGTTCAAATCGGACCTACCTGGAAATCCAAACCTGTGTAACCAATTCCTTACAGGCTTTAATGACTGGAAAAACGCACATTCGAGAATTTCAAGTCATGAAGTGTCAAAAGAACATTTTGCATCTATTTCTGCTTTAGTGAACTACCAACAAACTAGAAAAATTGATGAGACGTTTGATATTGTCAAGGAAAAAGAAAGCACATATTGGACAACGGTTTTAAGAAGAGTAGTGGAAGTAATTAAGTTTTTGGCCGAAAGGGGACTAGCGTTTAGAGGCGATAATGAAATACATGGTGATCCTAGTAATGGCAATTTTCTTGGGTGTATCGATCTCTTAGCCAAATTTGATCCGTTTCTAGAAGAACATGTAAGAAGATACGGTAATCCAGGCCGCGGAAAAGTATCATATTTATCCTCCACAACGTATGAAGAACTAATAATTTTACTGGGGTCAAAAGTATTGGAAAAAATAGTTACAGAAATCAAAGAAGCCAAGTATTATGGAATCACTGTGGATTCTACACCTGACGTTAGCCATACGGATCAACTCTCCATAGTTATTAGATATGTCTCAAAAACTGGAGATATATATGAAAGATTTTTGATGTTTGTTAAAATAGAAAAACATGATGCCAAGTATCTTTTTGACACTCTAATTTCAGTTTTAGAAAATCAGGGAATAGACCCAAAATTTTGCAGATGTCAGTCTTATGACAATGCGGCTAATATGAGCGGAGTGTATTCGGGAGTACAAACTAGATTTAGGGAAATCAACAGCGCAGCCACTTGGGTACCATGTGGAGCTCATAGTCTTAATCTAGTTGGCACAGCGGCGGCAGAAAGCTGCTTAGAAGCTGTAAAATTTTTTGAAATTTTGCAATCGCTCTACAATTTCTTTGCAGCGTCCCCTCAAAGATGGTCTAAACTAAGGTCTTTGGGAAGTAAAATTTCTGTAAAAAGACTTTCAGAGACCAGATGGTCAGCACGTTATGAGGCTGTAAAAACATTATGTGCCCATTATGATGATATACGTGGTATTCTTACAAATATTTCAACTAGTGAAGGTATGAAACCTACAACAGTGATTGAGGCACAAACCTTAATCCATCAAATGAATACTTTGGAGATGGTATTACTCACAGTTATTTGGGAAGATCTACTAAAACACGTCGATATTGTAAATAAATCTCTTCAAGAACCTGGCATCGAGTTTAACACGATGGTGCGACTTTACGACAGTTTAATTCAATATTTATCTCACTGCAGAACTGAGGACATGTATAATAGCTATTATCTTAAGGCAAAAGCCCTTGCACCAGATTCAGAATTTAAAGAATCCGAAACTAGAGTTCGTAAGAGAAAACGACAGTTCGATGAAGGGCCAGATGAGACTCCCTCTCGCAGTGCCAAAGATTCCTTTAAGATTAATGTTTTTTTTATTGTTCTGGATGTGCTTTGCGCTGAAATGACAAAGAGACGCACTGCGTATACCAGCCTTTATGACACATTTAGTTTTCTTACGGATAATACACTGACCGAGGACATTATCAAGGTTAAGGCTCAAGCTCTGGTAAAAATGTATCCGTCTGACTTAGAAGAAAACTTTGTTGATGAGTATTTGATTTTTTCAAATTTGTACCCCAAAACCACCTCTATAACGGATCTCATCAAATTACAAATAAAGGATAAACTTGTGTCAAGTTTCCCAAATGTTAATATTGCATTGCGCATATACCTTTCGATATTGGGTTCGAATGCAGAAGGAGAAAGATCATTCTCCAAGTTGAAGCTTATAAAAAATTTTATGCGTTCAACTATGGGTCAAGAGAGAACTTCGTCACTGGGCCTTCTGTGTATTGAAAGTGATGTCGCTCGCGGCATTAATTTTGAAGATATAATACACGAATTCGCTGTGTCAAAATCCCGAAAAAAGGAGTTATTTTAGGATCTACTTAGTAAACCAAACGTTTTGTATTCGTATTTTTTGTGTATTTGTATTTACATATATTATTTTGACCTTCACTATATAATAATATAAAAATGTTTATAAGTTTTTGGGGTATTTTTATTTCAATATATTTTTTTTCAAAGCCCTAAGACCTTTGGCCTTCGTAGGCCCTAGGCACGTGCCTACTGTGCCTAATTGGTAATCTGGCCCTGCCGAGAAATAATTGTGGGATCGTAACGAAACTTGGCATGAAGGTACATGTCGGGTAGATATGCAAATGATTAGAAATGCAGCGTGATTGCGCATTGCGTAATGCCACTAGAGGGCGTTGAACTTCGCTCTTCTTGGACTATAAAACAGGTAAGTAGAACTTGTTTGAGTGTACTTAATCTTTTGCTAAGGAAACATTGATGTGGACATACCTTTAAGCTAACATCGAAGCTTCAACAGCTGTCAGAGTTCGAGAGGGGAAGAATCATCGGGATGATGGAAGCTGAGTGGTCAGCTCGGTGAGTATCTCGTCATAGGCCCTTCTGATTTTACTGTGAGGAGGTGTTGGAACCAGTGGACCGAAGAGACGTCATTTACGCGGCGACCAAGCTCAGGACGAACTCGACAGACCAGTCGTCGAGAAAACCGTCACATAATACGACACGCACTGCCTGATTGGTCGTTATCCAGAGGCAGGCAGCAGCTTCATTACAGGCCCCTGTGTCTTCCCGAACTATCACAAGGCACCTGGTTGAAGGACATCTGGTATCGCGGCATCTATTACGTGTCCTGATATTGAAACACACCCCCGACGCCTCCGTTTGGTGACACGCATGACAGGATTCGACTTCAACGGAATAGAACCAGGCCGTCTTCAGCGACGAAGCTAGATTTAATTTGACCAGTGATGATAATCATGTTTGTGAGTGGAGGCCCGTGTTGAACGTCTCAATCCTGCCTTCGCTTTACTACGACACACCGTTCCCACAGTTGGTGTGATGGTATGAAGTGCCATTGCTTACGATAACGGTCACCCGTAATATTCATCCATGGCACAATGACAGGCCAGCGGTACGTCCATGATATCATTCAGCCACATGTGTTGCATTCATGGCAGGGCTCCCAGGGGCCTGTTTTCAACAAGACAGTGCTCGACCACATACAGCACGGATTAAAAAAAATGGTCTTGGCCACATTAACACACTTACTTGGCCTGCTCGATTCCCAGATTTGTCCCCAAACGAGCATATCTGGGATCGTTTGGGAAGGCAAGTTGGACAGCCTACGAGATTGGCCGAACTAGAGGCGCGTTTACAGCAATTGTGGAACGAGATGTTTCAGGACACCATACGGAACTTGTATGCCTCAGTGCCCGCTCGTATCGCATCGTGCATTCGCTCCAGAGCTGGTCCAACAGAGTACTAAAACTTCCGTTCATGTGTACTTTTTTCTTCAATAAACTGATTTTTTTCTTTGATTTTCTAATCACTTACTTATATCAAAGTAGCACTTACATACGTAAAATTTCGTTTCATTCTGTCAACTTTTTCTTGGTTCGAACATTTTTTTGGCAATGAGTGTAATATAAGACGATAATATATGGTAGCAAGAATTTGAAAATTGATACGTCTATTATAGTAAACCAACGCAAAATTGCATTTCGAAATTAGCAGCTTTTTTGAGCTAAAATGCAGAATTCATTGCACATACAAGAATAGAATAGAGTTATGTGAAACTCAGTTTGCATTATTATTTTAATATTTACTATTTTATTTGCTTTTGGTTTGTTTTTTGATGTGGTAAAGGATAAACTATTATTTCTGAAGCTGCGGAGGGTGATGGAAATTGAAATCCAGAGGGATCGACTGATTATATTTTTTTCGGAGTAGAAAACGTGAAAAATCAACAATGCTTTTGCCAGTATTTGAATTCTGGACCTTTCGATTGCCTGGTACAGATTGAAGGGGATGGGAAACCGGAATTTTACCATTGTTTGTACAGGCATAGTTAGTTTCGTCGCACTAACAGTGCAGTTCCGCCCCAAATTTGGAATAGAACACCCCAGGAGTTGGTCCGAGGGTCTCTCACACTCCTTCCATTACCACCAGCGTCTCGAGAGGATTTTCGGCTCCCGGTGTATTTGGAATGTTCTCTGCCTTACAGATATTATACGCTTAAAAGCATCCATGCCTTCTTCGGGATTCGAACCTGGCTCATGGGTGCGGTAATTAGTGTCGCTACTTACCGCACCGATTGGGCGGTCCTTTAGATAGTCAGCAAGACGTGCTTCTATTTAAACCAAAAAAGCACGCAGGAAAGAAGGAGAAAATTCTTTACACGTGTATGAATAATTTTTTTCCCTCAGATAGAGTTTTTCTGCCTAATTTTTGTCAAACACCTTTATCATGAATACGTATGTCTCAGTAATATTTTTAGTAATTTAAATTGGTTCTGTGTTCTAAGTATTAAAGACTATTTGATTTTAGGAGCAGACATCGTGAAATGTCAACTATGCTATTGCCGGAAACCGAAAGACGGGTCTTCCGTTTACTTGCTCTATGTATTTGCTACTATACCACAAGATAATAAAAGGGAGGAATGTCGCAGTTCTTTACATCCTCAACATTATTTGATTAAAACTGTGTAACGCACAATAATGTACTTACCAAATCGTTAGTGTTTCTGCAATTAATTAATTTTAAGTAGAAACGTTTTAGTGCTATTTTCAGATCACGCATTTTTTTATAGTAGATAAAATCGGTATATCTATTTGAATTAATAATTATTAAAATAGTTAAATACTTATTTTGAATAAGATCTTGAAATCTAATCTTTCGTTTGAGTTTTATTTTTCATTCCTTTAATATTATTTCTAAATGTTTTGGTAATTTCATTACATGCATATTTTTAAATTTCACTTATTTTACCATAATGTACAACATATTCGTATATTAATTTTAATACTGTATACACTTAGTTGATGCAATAAACAAGTCACTTATGTATTTGTCTAACCAGATAAATATGTATCAAGAAAGAAAGCAAACGCAAATTTCACTAAGTTTCCTTACGAAATTTGAAACGTGCTCAGGTTTCCAATTCCTACTGATAAAATAAAAGATATTTAAATATTCAATACGTACTTTCATATAAATAGGTATTTTTCTAAGCAAATGCATTTCTACGTTTTAAAGTTTATGAAATAGCGCAATTCAATTTTCTCAACAAATATTTACGTATGAATTTAAGTTTAAAATTTGAGTTTAAGGAAACCACATTGCTACCAAATAACGAGACAATCGTTTAGGTACTGAACTAAATTGTTAGACTGGTTTGGTTTGGTTTATTTAATTACGGAAAGCAATCAAGTTAGATTGTTAGAAACATACTCACAAAATACCAAGCAAAATTATTAAAAAAATATTATTAAAAAAAAAATCTGAAAGATTTCAGATTTTAAATTACGTCCAAAGGCGCGTTTTTTTAACGTTTCGTGTGCTACCTTTTTTTTATTAAATATCATGTACTACGTACTCAAACCATAAAATTCAGTTCAAAATCAATATCGCAAAATCATTTTAAAATGAACATATCTTTAGAATTTCCGTAAGTCTCGTGCGCTGGAGATAAAAATGTTTTTTTTTTTCCGTACAGTGTTGCCATTGCTCGCTTTGAAATCATTTAGTTTGTTAATCAGAAATTCGTTGAAATGTTACAAAACATAAAATCAATAATAAAGCAAATTTCAAATTCAAAATTAGGGCTTCCAGATGCCCATATTCGCAGTAGGATTACGTCATTCAAAATTCGATGGCTCTAGGTTTTATCACAATGCGAGAAACATGCATACATTTATGCAGATTTTTCATTTTTTAAAATTTAATGCAGAGCGATAACATTTAGTGGCAACAATTTGAAAAGTGAAACGGGCATTCAGAGTGAATCGACGCAAAATCGCAAAACGAAAGTAATAGTCCTTCGGGACTAAATCCCTTTGGACTAAAAATTTTTTTTCTTTCAAATTCTAGGTAGATTAATCAAATGGATAAATTGATAACAGTGTAGAAATATATCTATATTTATAGAAAAGGATTATTAATTATTTCTTGAAATTTAAAGAAAATGTATAGCAAATAAATTATGCAGCCGAAATCGCATTTTAACGTGCCTAACTATAGGTATATCCATTAATTTTGTTTTACATATCTTACGAACGTTTTCTAAATCCAACTTTTTTGATACGACAGACATCTTTGCAATAAACTATTTAACCTTATATTTATCAGCGTACTGTTATACGTGATCAACGAACAAATTAAATGGTTAGTTGTTGTCGACCAAAGCTACAGTGTTTGTTTTATTACTGTTGAAAAGATTCTGGAAATGATTCAGGGGTAAATATCCATCTATTTCTCTTTTTCAGGAAAGATTGTCTAGTACAGTTTTATAACTGTAACGTTAACAACTGAGAATTTTCAGTTAATTCTGCTGCTGATGTTTCGATTTTATCTTATTTCTCCCGCTGAGTGCATTTCTGGGTAAAAACTTTATTCTACCTTTCATACTTTAATAAAAGGATATTACTTAGTTTAATACTTTTGTGTTCAGCTCTGTGATAAAACTGCTAAATTTTGTGAATTTTGAATTAATATTTCGTTCCATGATTATCGTTGGTATTTTTCATTTTCAGTTTAAATTATGTCTATGTAAATATCGTCTTTACTTACTCATCTTCTTTACGTGTATAAATTTTCCTTCTTAAACATAGAGCATAAACTTTCCTTTCTTTACTTTTCTTCTTTACGTGCATAAACGTTCCTCTTCGTTTTCTATTTTTTGAAAATTTTATATCTTTTTCTCCAGCGACGTTCATATGGGAGTGCAAGTTTTTCAAATTAGGCCATATAGCTTTGACCCAGTTTTTAAAATTAACTAGCAGTTTTCTCGAAGTCTCCACTTCGAGTTTCATACGATTTATTCTCGTTAAAACTATCGAGCTTCGTCTCCCGATTTTTATCACTCGTAGTAGTGTTGTAAATGTAAGATCATTTTCTATATTGCTTAAGAATTACATATACTCAGTAAATTTAATGTTTAAAACGATTCATGAAATGAATGCCTGCGCTCACATTGTTATAACGATGTACACTGAATGAAGGGAAAACTGAACAATCCTTAACATCTCTCGTCTTACTGAGCCGATTGACGAAATTCAACTTGGCGTTTTTCATGTTTCGAAAGCGCTACTTGGGATAGATATTAGATTTAAGCATAGCAATTGCTCTAAGATAGGTATTTTGACACAAAATCGGACGTTTTCTGAAATGACATACCGATGTTTTTCCATATTTCTATTCTATGACTCAACTTATGCCAAGCTGCCAAGTTTTGTAAAATTCGCATGAGTAGTTTTTAAAAAATTAACTCTTAAAGTTTTAGCTCCTCAATGTGAATTGAATGTGATGTTTATTTATTAATACCCTTTTTTTATTGAACTGATTCCTTCTTCCAGAATACGAAATTTAAGCTTAATCCAAATAGAATTCGCGCATTTTTATGATTTATTTTTAAATTTTGTATTTTAAAATATTTTTTATAAATTTTTCGAAAAACATTTTGAATTATAACCTATAAAAATTTTAACATCACCTTAAAGAAGATGTATTTCTAGGCACTCTTGCAAAAAATTAGAGTTTTTTATTCAAAATTTCCTAAGATATTTATTATTAAGTTTTCTAAGATTTACATATTGGCGCGTTTTGAAATTTGGCATATTCGTTACAAGCGATAATAACGCCAAATGTGGTTTACTCACTTTATTAAAATTATTTGAAAGTAATGAACGTGACCTTTTTTCTGCTCGTGTACAATGAAAAAAAATGAAAAGAAAATAGGTTTCTATAAATTCAGAAGTTTGCCAAGTAAATTGTTCTTGGCGCAGACTGAAAAAAATGCGCCAAGATAAATTTTAAAATTTCTCCGTAAATTTCGTACGAATTTTTACTCAATTTAATAGTTTAGCATAATTTGAGTCGTAGAATCGAAATATGGAAAAATATTGGCATGTTATTTCAGAAAAAGTCCGATTTTGTGTCAAAATACCTATATTACAGCAATGCTATATATAAATCTCATACATATCCTAAGCCGCGCTTTTGAGACATGAAAAACGCAATTTGAGTTTCGTCCGTCGACCACCACTTCTGGTAGCTATAGAACTATATTATTTTATATATTCTATATTATCTACAGAACTATATTATTAACTCCCATTTTATTCTTTGCGCAGCGTACGTGCCTTTTACGACCAAGAGCAAAACAGATTAAAAATTTAAAGCTGCATAAAGTAAGTAATATTCCGAAATATTAAGAAATGTAGGCTTTTAAAAAAAGTTTGAAATTGGATTTTTAGTTCTTACAAGTCCTTTTTCCTTATTTTTTAATGATTTACTAACATTATTTTGCGTATGCCATTTCATATTTATGTTCATAAATACATCTTATTTTTTAACAACTGAGAATGATAGGGAAAAGTGGATGAGGGAAATGTGGATAATTTCTTTTCTTAAGATTTTCTCTCCTATATATGAGTTTTGATATATTATTCTTTTTCTCAGTATATATTGGTGGTGATGTTAGCTTGTCTAATTTGTTTTACTTTTGTTTTATTTGAAGAATTCCATGAAGGAGGACACCGTAATTGTTATGTAGGAATCGTCGTATATATTATTTCTGCAGTAAAATTCTCTTTTTGTTCTACCTGTGTAACGAAACCTATAAATATTTCTTCAAAATCACTGGAAAAGATAAGAAAGGAGCTAAACGATAATGTCATAAGCTAGAGGATTGACTTGACTTACGTTGATAAAGCAACGAATATAGCACAGTGCAGTCGTAAAGCAAATTTTGAAAGTATGATTCAAAATACAGTGGAAATGAATTAACCGTGTTTACTAAAAATACAGGTATTCAAGTGACAAACTTAATTTAATCATACATTTGAATAATTTAAATTAGAATTTTCTTACAAACATTCATACCATAAATAAGTTAATAAAACATGACATAATAATGTCATACATTATGCACAAGGTTTTTGTTTTAAATATGAAATGCTTCTGTACTTATAATAAAAATTTATGGCTTGAAGCTCTTGTAACCTATTTTAGAACGTTAATAATTTTACCTTTGTGCTTTGCCACAAATATGCTTGTAGTGATTAATAAACCGTATTTATTTATTATTAGACGTTACAGAGAGACACAGAAATGCCTTGCCTAAAAGTCGAAGTTACATTGACATATCCTATAATCTCTTGACATTTGCTACACAAAGTGCAATTGTTTCTTTCGCCATAAGTAATTTGCTGTGATTTCTCTTCCCAATCAACTGAAGACCGCCCCACTTAATAAACTCCTACATTCGTACTTACCGAAACAGAAAGTATTTCTTTCTTAACGTTTGACTTAGTTTCGTCTTTCTTGATGAATGAAAAAACAAAGTTTTGTAGAATGAAATTAAAGGGAAGAAGTACTTTTCTAGAGTACCACACGAAGGAGAAATTTTTTCAGAGAATTGAACTGCGAATAAATTCTTGAAGTTTTCTCATCTAAAAGAGTCTTTATTGCACAGAAAATATTTCCGAAGCTAATAAATTCCCTATGAATCTATTCCGTCTCTCTTTCACCAAAGAAACACAGACAATTTGGAAAGGGATGAGATTGATAAATAAGTGATCTCTAATCGTTTCGGCTGTTAAAAATTGCTGTATTTGCGTTTACTAAAGCACTAATACAAGTGACTTTATAAAATATTTCGCAGAATTTTGACGCTTTTAAAACATTTTGTTTAGTTTTCTTCTCGAGTTGTTTAGAAATGTATAAGAAAAATGTCTGAAAAGCAAACTGGGTGTACTAGTTTGCGCAAATATTTATGTAAGCGTTTTACACTGTTATGGGTATGTGCAGAAATTTTTATTTATTTTGTTTGGAAATGCAGTTCTCCTCTCTTTCCTTAGCTAAGGAACCATCCTGTACTATTTAAAACCTTCACTGATTGCATACGTTTTCACTGAAACACGCTTTGTTTTCATCATGATAGTTTAGCATAATTTTTCTCATACAAAACGTCTTTGTTCAAGTCTTTAAAACATTAACTGTCGAGATTTTAAGATAAAATGTTACTAAATAAGTTTTTCGTTTTGCTCGTCAAGCTCCATGTCAGTCTCCAATGATTGAAACTATGCTTTTCACCTGGACCGCGTCAAACTTTGTTGATTGCCAATATACAATTTGAAAAAACTATAATCTTCTATCAAATTCTATCCAAATCTCTAGCCGCCAACGTATATGTGAAATTAGACGTGGCGGGCTAAACGCAAAGGAAGACAAAGTGGGCTTGACGCTTAACGTGCAAAGGAAGAATTTATTTGCTCCAAATAGAGACACAAGACCTCTAAACGTCTTGATTGATTTACAGAATGAAATATGTATCCACGTTTTTACTTCCTTGTACGGAGTAAAAAGGAAGTATTGTAAAGGAAGTATCGCGAAAAATTTCGGGTACCATATTTCAACGAAAATATCTATTTTGATCGCTATCGAATGCCATTTAACGAGATTTTTGAGTGACATCTGTACGTAAGGAAAGAATAAAAGACTTTTTCCCCCCAAATAACTCTAAAACTGATTTAGAATGGATTCCGAAGAAATTTTTTGCGGCGTCTGTGAGTACGTACATATGTACGTATGTATCTCGTATAACTCAAACACGAGGAGCCTCAGAAAGTTGAAATTTTGTATATAGGGCTGGTATAACATGTAGATGTGCACCTTGCATTTTGGTTGCAATCAGTCGCACGAATAGTATATAAATATTTATATATATCCACTCTGTTACTCGGCTCAGTGAGCTCAGTTTCTTTAATCTTATAAGTTTGTAAATTGTGCATTTTTTGCTTTACTGATTATTGAATTATGTTGTTCTTAGCTTTCGGTTAAGATTTTTATACCCTTAGTTAACTTGCATGGAATAATTGTGGAAATATCAACAATTTAAAAGTTTTTTAAGTGCAGCTAAGCCTAATTTTTGTTATGATAGCGGCCATATTTGCTTATATTTGAAGCTTACCAGAATAGTGGATTTGTTGCCAATCTAGAGAAACTAAGCTTTGCAGCGACAAATAATGTCCTCTTTTATTATTGTGAATTAAATTACGCTTGATTCATTCTGGAACTAACATTTAAGTTATTAGCTGGTTTTAGCGTACAAATTGTAAATTTAATTGTAAAAATTGTTTTTTTAATTGTTTTAACTGTAGTTGGTGTTTTATGTTTTTCTGTATTTTCCAATTTTTAATGAAAATATTTAGAATTTTGCGTATTTTGCCTTACCGCGAAGTGAGAACTGAATTAATTAGCAGCGCATGCGCGTTAGGTAAGCGGCGCTGAATCGTCTGTGAAAAACTGTTCCTTTTTTATTTGTTTAATTTCTTTTATACATCGTTTTCGATTTTTAATAGTATTTGAATAGAACTTGGGATAATTCTTGAGATGCTATAATTTTTGATCCTCTGAGTTAAAAAATGAATGAAATGTAACACGCTGTTAAGTGAACCTAGCGCCGAAGTGTGGCTAGGGTAAATGAATATAGTGAACTTTAAAGAGTGCATTTATTCTATTGTGTCTTATGCGCTATCGACGAAGTAGATGTAATGCAAAATTCGTTAAATGTTGATTCAATATGTTTAAATGAAATGCAGGAATATTGCGTATAATTTAACATTTCATACAAGGAAGTCATGTGGTGTACACGTCAGATTTTTGCTACTTTATCGGTCCAGACGCTTCGCACATTCAGAAAATCACATAAGAAATCGCACGAGGACTTAGGTGATAGATTAAAAACAGGGTCAAAATATTTTAGCCATTCAATATTTTATATATCATGTATATAGTTTATATTTCATTATGGGAAAAACAGGTGCAAAGAGATGCATTCCTAGGTGAGATTCAAAATTTCGCAACACAGTCAAATTCAGTGTCATAAGCATAATATGAACGAGACTATTAAAAATTAATAATAGATAAGTCTAGCATTTGAATAAAAAATTCGCAAAAGAAAGTAATTTTTTAGACCATCAACCATCGCATTTATATGCTATTCTTGAATTATTGTAGAGTCTTGCATATGTATATACATGCATACATACATACATACATACATACACATATGCATGCATACGTATCTATACATATTCCTCGTAATCTAATAATAAAGATACAATCATAACATCCTTAAATTTCCAACAGCACACTTCGCTTATAGTACTACGGCAATTTTCACACAAGCAAAAGAACTAGAAAATACTTACAAATTAACTTTAGCATCATCTTGATTTACTACTGACGTGGCTTGCAAATCAGATGATATTAGTTGAAAGCATCAAAAACTTTATTTCCGAAATAGCTCTCAAGTTTTACTACAGTAAAACATCATTAAAGTACTATAATTTCATTTCAAAATCATGAACCATGATGGCACGAAATGCACGCGTACCTAATTAATACTTTTCTTTTGTAGCATTATCATGAAATGGCACTTTGCTATTTTTAGAGAAAGAAAATTTAAATCTCACTGCGAAATATTATACATGACTCTTGCTATCTGCAGCCGAATAGAGGGGAATAATTCCCGGAACTTCAAAGTACTGTTCTTAAAAATAAAATTACCTTTTCCATTTTAATGTGGTTGATTTATAGTGAAATAGACTTAACTGTCGCAGTGGCTAGCGCGTTGCGCGTTGTAGGTGCGGGGTTCGATGCTCTGGCTCGGCAAGGTTGTCTCAGCCTTTCATCCCTTAAGGAGGTCAATAAAATGAGTACCAAGTCCGCTTGGGGACTAAACATCGGGGCGTTCTGCGACAGGCTGCCCACCTGTCCAGGCAAAGATGCACAAGCACCGCGGAGCTCACGGTCTAGAAAGCAGATATCAGAGCACTGCCGGCCATGGCTCTCTAAGGGCTGTTTGTGCAGCCGAGTTTATTTTAGTTTTAGACTTAATTGTCTTGCCTAACCGGATTCGTGTCATATTTAGTCCGTCTTTGTGCATCCTATACCTTGTGGTGATATCGCTTTAAGCTTCCTTCTTGATTTTTTTTCCTTCGTTCTTTGAGAAAGATTTGCGAGGCTTCTCTGCAAAGGTAGGAAAAAAAAGAAATTTTGCTATAGAAATAACTATTTGATAATTAATACAAAAAACCATAGTGTCCAACATCATCAAATTACGCAATAGAAACAAATGCAAGTATAATAAACTGCTGATACTTGAGTTACGATCAGTACTGCTAACATACACTGAAAAATACAATAGTATCCCAAAAATTACATAAATATAGTTGAGCAGATCAGAAGGAAATAAATAAGCTGAATAATGTTTCATATTCCGTGTTTAATTGTTAAAGAAAAGATGCTTTAGTGCAGGGAAAAATAAAATGCTTTAAAACATTTTTCTCATTTCCAAGAGTTTCGGAACATTATTAAAAGTAGTCGTCACATTAAAAAAATTGCATAATAAACTGTAGTATATGATTTCCATTGCATCTAAGATCTAGAATCATGGGTCTGGAGTAACTGTTTGACTGGCAAGGCGGTATATTTACGGCCTAGTATATTTTTTGTGGCGTAATTAAGAAAATATATATATTTCTATTTTAATTCTGTCCAACAAATTAAGGCCGTATATTTAAAGTATATAAATCCAGGTATAAAATGCCAAGAGCATTTTGGTATTAAAATCAAGGAAATATCTCTTTCTCGTAGCAGTTTTCGGAAACTAGGGCTTTCTCAGCGAATTCTTGTTAGGTCAGAGGGTTAAATTTATGTAACAAAAAAGCAATACGTTTTTTGATGAAATTTTAAAATATTTTTATGAAATTATACACTTTGGATCCAATGAATTACCTTAACTGGTCTCATTATAATCATTAAGCATGTCTTTCTTTATCTTTTCTTCTTTATAATAACTACTTTTAAAGCCACTGAGCGCTTAAGAGTCTAGTGTAAGAAATTCATAACATCAAATCAATGTATAATGATGAGTAATCAATGAGTAAATCAAATTCCTGAGAGTCATCTTTTAAAGTAGCTTAACATAGATAATTATTAAAAATTGATCACATTCATCAGTGATATTAAAATGATTAGAAGACAGAAGATATTTCTTTCATATGTGTTATACATTTCAAAATTAATAATATAGGAAAACTTAAGATACAGAGCAGAAATAAAATATTTGCTTTCATCCATTCTTGACGAATTACTTTTGATACTGTGGCGAATTCACATGCAAGAGGTAGCGTAAATAAATTTATTAAGATTCTTTTCTGGACTATATGCAAAAAATAAACTTATAAAATATTGCTCTCACTGAAAGGTAGGACAAATATAAAACACAAAACAGATGATGCGGGAGAAACGATCTAAAGGTCTGTTTAGAGTTACTTCACTTCTCCTGTATTTGCTCATATGATTTCAGGGCGCAGAGTTCTGATGTGCTGCGGCCACCTCGTGGTTGCCTCTCTTGGCCGGTGGTGGCTGTTCTGAGCAGGATGCTTTCCAGTAAGGTAACGGCGGACCCGGCTACCATCCACTGAATCTCTTGGCGGAGATAAGATTGCTGCTGTCGACAGAGCTGGGAAACACGAGAAAAGATTTCTCTCTTTCTACCAACTGGAACCAACTCTCACTGTCACTAGCTGGAAGTGCGTTTCCTGTTTTAGTTTAAGTTGTCTTGAGCGTGTCGGGATGATTTCCAAAATCCTCATTCATCCGTAATTTTTAAGAGCGTCTCTTCATTGGATTTCTGTGATGATGTGGAGGTAAAGGCGTAATTGCCTATGAACTCCGTAACTTGCACTTCCTTGATCCTTGATCTCTTCATTGGCGAGAACACCTTGATTGAAGACTGAATATAATGATGACAGGCCTTTGAAAAACTCCGTGAGAATTTTCCAGTTCCGACTTGGGACTCAAACCGGATGGTCTGAGACAATGCACTTATAAACGGATGTAAAGGAATGGAACAATGTCTCTCCTTCGGACAACTGTAAGGGGAGCAAAAACTGAGATTGGTTTGTGACTGCTGATCACGTTCATCTTTCCTAGAATTCGTTAAGAAATACTCTTTACCTGATAACTTTTGAGGTGGTCGTTAGAAATATTCTTTTACTCAGAACATTCGAGGTGGTCAATAGAAATGCATTAAGAAGTTACCATGTTATGATCGCGGGCAGAAAATCACATATTCAGCCACATCGCTGTCCGTTTAGCAGTTGTCGGTGTCCTGTGTGTGTACGCCACAAACAAAAAGGGAATGTTATTACTTTCTTTCTACAGTTACTAAATGAAAGGGAAATAATTATCTTCTTCATGTTATTTAGAGGAATGCGGTGATTACTCAGGTGATTAAGACTCAGTGTACAGAGGAAGCAAATTTTACAAGAAAATTGTTGTTATTTTGAAATTCATTGCTGTTTTGTGTGCTTCTAAATTAATGATATGAGTTATAGCTATGGAAATCTACAGCAATGGAAATTGTACAATGGAAATTTACAGCAGCATGTTCTACAACCCTTTAAACCACACTTTAAGAATGTTCTGAAAGGAAATTGTGGTAGAGAAAACCTGGATGTATGAAGTCTACAAGTTGAATGTAGTCTCCGTTTTGATAAATGACGCAGCTACTTCATTCCGTTTTATGCCAGTTCACTTCGAAACTGGGTTAACAAATACACAACTATACACGTTACACAACTGTTCACATAAGTAATGCTACTTAAATCAGTTTTATTCAAAATAGTCATGCATTTACAAAACATTGCATTTCTATGTATCAAATAAGATTGAAGAAAAACTATTTTGTTAAATTTAATAACATAAAGTCAAAGACAGCAGAAATTTACGTTTTGAAAAGTGTTTCCACATTTGCTTTGGAAATAACACCCCTTGCTTGTAATCCGTTGTCACTCATTAAGTTTCAGAATAAGTTAAAATCGAATGTAATTCAGTCCAGACAGAATTAAAAAGTAACAAATTAACTTCCAAGCAGATGTTTATTCAATATAAATGCAAATTTGCCTTACATAAAAAATTACAAAAGGTACATAATCTAAGCCAAAAAATCAACATAAGAAATGCGACTTTTAAACAGTATGCTACGATTAGTCTGCAAGTGTGCAATGGGACTTTAATGATAGCAGAATGGAAGACAAAGACGTTTAAAAGAAATCTCAGATAAATTTCAAACGCATTGTTCATTTTTTAGAAAGGCTTCATGAGAAGTAAAAATTAAAGAACAAACATTAAAGGAAACATAATAAAGCTTCAAAGGACTTACACTTATCTCTTCATTTCTTGGACATATACGAATCAATTATTCAACAACAAAACTGTATAAAATTAGAAATTACGAAGCAAAACTTTGCAATGACATTTGATACAAAGACCATTTTATTTTTTCTTAAAAAATTGAAAAATTGTTTTTTGTAATTCCAATTAAAATAGCTTTTTTAAAAATTTCAACTTTTACTCATTCAATTATGTTTTGCTTTTCTTGCTTTTTATAACTTATATGGTTACGCTATTAAAATTGAAGTACCAGCTAGCCATAGAAATCTTTATAAACTTATTATCGAATCGTCTTACGAATTTCTGTCCTGTCTGACCTCCTAACAAGGAATATCTCAATCAAAATAAAATCAAAATAACACATCGATCTGACGGTAACAAAAAGAGAAACTAAATATTCGTTGATTTGCAGATAGAATAATAAACTTCTCAAAAAAAGTCAAGTAAAATCATTAAAAACTAATATAATCATCAGCTTCTTCTGATTGATCGCTTGCGGAGAATCAAGGAAAGTACATGCAAAACTGCTGGGAAGATAGGACAGAGCGAAAAAATAAAGAGTAGAGTAACAGTCATCATAAGTTTCTAAATGCTACCTCCTAAATTCGAAACTTTTTTTATACTTTACTTATGCTTTAAAATAACTTGAATTCTGCTAGAAAATGAAGAAAAGCTAAAGTATAGAATAGGTAAAATAACGCTGGATGCATAATCCTACGCATTTACAGAATACAGATCATCTTCTGGGGCGTATTCTAAAGCATGCATTGCATTCAATTATCGAACTCTTCTGTGCAGTGGGAAACAATAGGCTTCTCTAAGCAAAAGCGTTAGTATAAATTACCTGAAGGAATTCCAGAATCATTGCCGAACGAGCATGGGAAATTGCTGGCTTACATATCAAATTCTCGGCAAAAATACTGCTCAGCCAGCAACTATACAGCAGAAGAGAAGATTTGATTTTAACCCGGCACTTTTCACAAGTTTAGAATTTTCTAGCGGCTGCGATTATCGGGCTGCTAGAAATGCAAGAGAAAAACAAAATAAAATGAAACGAATAGAAGCAAGAAAACGTATAGCTTCATATTTCACATTTCGCGAGTAATCTCTCTTCCTTGACAATCTTTGAAATCTCTGGACGATTTCCAAATCTAGAAAAGGGTTTTGGATGTTTTTCATACTTTTTTCACTTCTAAGTGTTAAACTCTTAACTCTTTTGCAGAAATAGACTCCGAAAGAAGTAAGAAGAGAGTGTAAATATTTACACTTCAGCAAAAGGAAACGTCTGGCAACAATTTTGAATGCATCAATTCAACTGAAAAAATTGTGCTTAACAGTAAATATGCACGTGTGAAATTTTTGTCTCCAGCGAAGCAAATGCGAAATTTCATAACCTACTTACATAACCTCCTTACCTGCTTATTGCAATTTATTTTTATGTTTATATTTTGGTGTCTTGCATATTGTTATCTTACTAATACCATATTTTCTAAAAATCAACTGAAATTTCTAGTTGCTATTTTGTGTTTCATTATTTCTTTACGGCGGAAATAAAAAAAGTGTAAAAACTTTTAAAGTTATCCACGTTTAGTTACACGCACCAAAATAACAAACAATGTTTTAATTATCATACTACTCTTAATCATAAAGGACTAAAAATAGAAAAAAAAAGAAAGAGAAAAAGGCCTTCAGATTTTAGATTACGTCTAAAGGAGCATTTTTTTAACGTTTTGTGTGTTACCTTTATTTATTTAATATCATATTTTTCGCTCTTAAACTGTGAAACTCAATTCAAGAACCATATCACAAAATATTTAAAAAGAGCATATCTTTAGAATTTTCAATACAGTCTTGTGCGCTGGAGATAAAAATATTTTTTGTTCCTACAGTGGTGCAGAGCTACGATATTCAAAACCCTAGGCGATTAATGACCCTAGGCGCCGTTGTTTATTCACAGAGTGAGAAATATATATAAATTCATGCAGATTCTGCAATATTTAATTTCTTTAAATATAATATTTGGTGGCAAGAATTTGAAGAATTAAACGCCGTTTTATAGTTGACAACGCAAAATGGCAAAACGAAATTAATAGCCCTTCTGGGTAAATTTCCCTTTGGGCTACTAATAAGGTTGCTAACAATGGTACATTTTAAATCATAATTATCAATAAGAAACTGAAGTGAATTGAATCCTTCCTATGTATGTTATTTTTTTAGTATCTATTGCTTCGTGAATTTACGTTAGTATTCTAATGCAATCCATAGATGGGTGCGAGATAATTTTTCCTGTTTGATCCAATACCCCGGTAAAAGTTAAATCTAAACTTTAATAAAGACAATCTGAACCTGAAATTGGTTTCGCGCATTTCTTACATTTATTATTAATTTGCGGCCACCTCTTTCGTATGTAAGCGTTTAGTTGTAATACCTAATTGCAGATTTTTCAGTTCTAATTCCAACACCGTTTAAATTGTAAAAAGACCTAAATATGGCCCAAGACGGGTCATGGGCCTTGATGAAAAGTTTTTGTCTCTCATTTGGTGGCATTCGACGATTTTTTGCCGACTTGGAGACTTTCTGCAATATTTAAGGATACGCATTTTCGGAGCCTATGGTTGATTTTCCACGAAGTTTCCAAATGTCTATATAACACCTTACTAATATTGCTCAGAGAGATAGTGCGCATCCCTTGTCAAAGAACTAGAGACATCTAGGTTGAAAGAGAGTTAGCTGAATTATTAACTTTTAGAGTTTTAGAGTTTATTTTGTGAGCGATTTTCGAATTTCTCATGCGCTAAGGAACAATTTTTTAATATACATATTCTCCTTAAGCTGTATACAGCTATTTAATTTGCTTTATGCCATTATTTGCAATAA
>KK112543.1:0-53409 GCA_000611955.2 Stegodyphus mimosarum | reverse complement strand
CTTTCCCTATAAAAGGATTGTTGCCTCTTCTGTTTTTGCAAATATTTTGTTCCTCAAAATCGATGAAGTTTTATTTAAATCTTTTCCAAACTATAGCTACACTTTTGCCTAATATTAAGAGGCTCTTCCTGCAAATCATGAAAGCATTCATAAACTATACAGGATCGTCGTGAAATAATTTTCATTAATTTTTGTTGAAACCTTTTATTCAATAAAATATCGTAATAAACTAAAATCGTTCAAAACTTTTATCCAGTACAACATCGTAATAAGCATATATTTTAACATCGTAGACAAATGTAATAAATTAAAGTTTGTTATTTGGTTTATTGATGTTTATAGATTTTTCTTATGAGGAAGATGACTCTTCAGTGTAAAATATGCACTGATGGAAAAACTTTTGTTTAGGTTTTTCTCAGAAATTTATATATTTTTCAAAAATCATGACACAATAAAAGCACGAACAGGAAGGAAAATTATTTAGCGGAGCAATACCAGCTTTATTTAAAGCCATCGTTTCCTTCGCTATAAAATTCTCATTTAGTATTGTTGATTATTGACTGTTAATCTCTACATATAATAAAACAAAGAGTCTGTGTGTGTGTGTGTGTGTGTGTGTGTCTTTCGTTCGTGTTGCGAGTAAGCCAATAGACCCAGGGCCACGAAATTTGGTACATAGGTGTATCTACACAAGAGCCAGTGCACCTCGAAGCGATTTTTTCGAAATTCGAATTAGAATTTTTTTTATTTTAAGTTTTGTGACCAGATCGCGTCATTTTGAGACATAATGGGCTACAGGAAAGCGAGATTTCACTCTATACATTTCATTTTTACATCGTCGTGAAGCGTAGACACTTAGCTATTTTACGAACTTAAAATAAATTTCGTATTTCAATAAATCGATTAAATACGAATTTATTTAGGAAGGTGACCTTAACACCTTTTCGGCGGATTTTTTTTAAAAAAAACTTATTTTAAAAAATGTGCTGTTTATTTTCCTTTGATTTTTGGACACGTTGAACTTTAATCCTTTCGACTCCTTTTAAAAAAAGAATTTTGGAAAAATAATAATATTTTGTATTTTTTTAAAATTTTTTAAATGAAGCTTCCGAATACACTTCTCACATCTCAGATATTTTAAAATGTAGTTTTGGCAACAATTTTCCTTTCTTATTGTTGTTGATAGATTTTTGATGAAATTGCATCATTTTGAATAGTTTCATTCTTTTAAAAATTTCGGTTTGGCAACAATTTTTCATCGTATTTCTTATGTTACTGTTTTTAAGAGACTGAAAAGTTTAAGAAATTAAAAAGTTGTTTCTTTTTGCAACGGTAAATTGTTTAATTACTTTATTAGGATAATTAACATTTGTATCAAGGGATATTGCTTATTTCATTGTAATATTATGTTTTAATTATATATAATTTTAATTATAAAAAAGTTTTGCATGATATTTTTTAATCTGTTTAAGTTCTTAATCTGTTTATACCATTTGAGTTCTTAAGATTTTGCAAAGGGAAGTTGGTTAATTTATTTATTAGGATAAGTAATATTTGTATTAAGGGATACTGCATATTTCATTGTCATTTTTTATATATATAATACATTTTTACTGATTTCCTTTTTGATAAAGTTGTTCTGCAGAGTAAAATTCTGCGCAAAGTGTTTTGTTTTTTAGTTTCTTTCATGTTATTTTTTGCTTATTTCACTGTTTGTAAGATATTGAAAAGTTTTGCATGATTTTTTTGCATGAGCCAGTGCACCTCGAAGCGAGTTTTTCGAAATTCGAATTAGATTTTTTTTTAATTTTATGTTTTCTGACGAAATCGCGTCATTTTAAGACATAATGGGCTATAGCAAAGCGAGATTTCACTCTATTGAACAGTTTAAGGAATTGAAAGATTTGTGTGTAGGTGTCTTTCGTTTGTACTGCGCGTAAGCTAATAGACCCAGCTTTATGAAATTTGGTACACAGGATGCATCTAGACAAGAGCCAGTACACATCGATTTTTCAAAATTCGAATGAGTTTTTTTTTTTAATGAAATAGTATCAAATTGATGATTTTCTCTCATTATATGAACAACAATGGCACGCAGCCATTTTTGCTGATATCAGCACTATTGCCACCCGGAAAAATGAGGGCGATAATTCTGTGCAGTTTGTAAATTTAATGTTTCTCTTGGATACTGAACATTTGTCTAGAGCAGGCAGCAGGAAGTTGGTTAATTTATTTATTAGGAAAATTAATATTTGTATTAAGGGATATTGCTTATTTCATTGTATGCTTTTTATATGTAATGCATTTTTAACTGAATTTTTTTCCGTTGTTGTTTGTTTCTTTTTCGATAAAATTGTTCTGCAGAGTAAAATTCTGTGCAGTTTTCAAATTTAATGTTTGGTGTTCTCTTTAGGCATTTTTCCGGTACACTTAAAAGCCAGACGAAGGCTGGCCGCGCAGCGGCTACTTCAAAATATAATGAGCTATAAATTTTTCTCTTCAAATATGTTTCCAGCTGAAAGTTTTAATTGCAGTGAATTACATTAAGATCAAGTATTTGATGGGAATCATTAAAATCAAGAAGTTAATTTGAATCACTTTCTAAGAGCAGTGAAGTGTGCACAAGTTATTGTGCACATGTGATAGAAATGAATTATCAGCGTGATTTTAAGTCTTTTTTAGACTATATTTGGCTATTCTTCCAACGCCCCTCTGTGCCATATCAACGCCCCCTAATTTTCTCTGGGATTTTTACCGCCCCCCTGAAAGCCTGAAACGCCCACAAGGGGGCGTTATCGCCCACGTTGGGAACCTATGGCTTAACTCAAAACACTACTACTGAACTCAATATACTTTCTCCGCGTACAGGCAGGGTATATATAGCTTTAATCTACCTTCGAGAACATTCTCGAGAAAACCTTAAGAATGCGCTCTAGAATGTTCTCGCTCAGTTTATGACCTGTCGCCAAATATCACCAAATGGGCGATTTCGTGTCAAATCTGGCAACTCTAACACAGCGTTGCGGTGAAGCTGTCTCACCACAGCTGCTCATTTCGTAACAGTACGTTATGGAAAGCACAGCTGCAAAAATATTTTTTGTCATAATCTCTGTATTGTGTATATGTAACAAATATTCCGTTTCTTTGATGAATCCCCGAACAAACTGATAACAAAATGACAGATCTGGAGATTTAGTTACCCAAAATAACATCACGTAGTTATGTTTTGCACTTAGAACAACCAAATGTGAGGAATATACGTTCAGATAAATACTGAATGCAAAAACAAAACCGCAATATTTTTTATTTTTTTTTTTTTTATCTTAGGTAGCGAATTACGCACTTTTGTATTGTGAGACATAAAACTTTACAAGCAAAGTAAAATCTCATTTTTTTCCGTTTTAAAAATATTATGCATTTTTTATGTAAGATTGTTAAAAAATCAGATTACAAAATCAGACTTTCCCTAAATATGTGAACTTTATCTGAATAATTTTGAAGGAGCAGGAAATAACAATTCTATTTTACATGTTTTATGAAAGTTCTTTCTCTAGCCAAACTGCGAAGCTATAAATGCATGCTGTCAACAAGATATCAACAACTGAATCTCAACCTTTAAGTGATGTGGTGAAAGGTAATCCTGGGATTAAACCATGCACAGTTCATTTTATAGAGTATGATAAGGTCCTATGGGTCTGTAAATAAGTATACTTTCCACATATTTTTCTTTCTCTCAAGACGTTTTACTTGTTGTTAAACATAGTTGAAAATATGCTCAACAGTCTCAATGAAATGAAAGAGGTGAAGAGTTTAATATACGGTAACAGGCGAAAACATCGCCTCATAAACATCGCGGACGAAAACATCGTCGAGAAAAACAAAGCAAGGCGAAAATGTCGTCGGACAAAACATTGCGGAAAAAAGAAAGTAAGGAAAAACATCACAATTCTAAAACATCGTCGTCGAAAATAAAGCAGTTCAAAAACTCCGCAATTTAAAAATATCGTCATCGAAAATATCATAGTAAAAATTAAATAAAGCACCTACAGATCAATAACATCGCAGACATTTTTAATAATAATGTTTTGTATCATGATGTTTTAGAAATGCTTTCTTTTCTTCCGTGATGTTTCGTCCGCAATGTTTTCGGAGGTCAACTAACACGCTAATTAGCATACATAATATTCCAACTAACTATTAACCTTTAAATAATATGTTAAAATGTAACCGTAGGAGCACGTTCTACAATATTCAGTTTATCTCGTATGATCTGGTCACGTGGGTGGATACATAAACATATTTTATGTTATTTACTTCATTAAAAATATTCAATTCCGTTAACATTTTTTCTGGTTTCTATTGTATTATAGGAGAAGATTCTTTTAATAGAATACAATTAAAAGTTAAAAGCAGGGTAATTTCAAGCTGAAAATGACGCATGGCTGAATGCATCCAGCTAAGGTTTTCCTGTTTGATGAAAGATTTGTAGCAAATTGAAAGGAATTTAAGTAATTAGAAAGAAAACTTGGATAAAGACGCACAAGACACATAGGAAAACTAGTATATAACTAATTGTCTACAAGCACTTACAATAATATGAAACTGACAATTTTGTAGCTCCTTCAGGAGACTTTCGCTTTTTCAGGAGCTTTACCTCAGTGAAAAGGGTAGACATCAAAGTAATCGTTCTTATAGAAACGCTTATTTGAATTCGGGCCGACAAACTGCACTGAGACTTAAGTTCAACGGGTTTGTGCGTTCACTAAAGAGTCAGAATATAAGATTAAACTCTGATTTCTGCGTTTTCATATCCGCAAAAATGCAGGAAACTGAAGTTGCGTTCCTAGCATCTCAGATTCACTGTGGTGGGAGTAGATTCATTACTTAAGAGTTTCATCTTGATAAATCGATGTTGTCTTCATAGACGACAGCTTTGTGGTCCTGGGATTAGAATTTACAATCATATGCAAAGGCTTACAGAGAGACTTTATGTCCCCATTTCATTTTATAGAATATATAGTTCATACATTCATGGCTGGATGTATTCATGAATACATTGACTGTGGAATTATCAACTAAATCCTGGGATATGAGTATTGAATATGTATGGAGGGCCTCAGAGAAGGGATATTGTAAGAAAGCTTTCAATCATTCAAGCACTAGAAAAATCCCTTGATAGAATAGATGTTCAATATAAATCTTCTTAAAACTATGAGAGTTCGTTTACAAGCCTGCATAAGAGTAAAGGTTAACCCTATCTCCTTGGAGCTGTTTTAAGATGCTCTATTTACTAACTGAATACCTGTTTTCTATGCTTTCATGAGCATTACAACTGGTCATTAGTATACAGTATTCCTCATTAGTTTGTAATCATTAAATACGAAATGTATATTTCCTGTTCATTTAAAAACATTTTTATACTTTTTGATAAATTCTTCATTTATTATTTTTCAGTTTTCTGGACATCAAAGTAAATACATACAGCTATGAAAACGAAATAATACTAGCTAAAGTAGCCAATTTCCAACTTAAATTTATTCAGGTGTCTTTTTTTGAAATTTTATAAATACGAGCCATATGACAGAGGCGTTATCATAGAAAAGAAATTGCTTGCGCTATTCTAGACGTGGTGCTTTCATGCCAAGTATTTCTCTGCCTCATAATCTTCACAACGTTTATTTAACATGCAGCATATTACACTTTATCCAGTGCTAGCATTACTTTATGTAGCACTCCTTTAGCACCGCTGATGACAATGAGTATTACTTGAACGCGAGAATATTTAATCGAATCAAGCTCGAAAAGGAATTCAAACTTCTCTTATCTGATTAAAGAACGTATGTCTGATATTTCTGTTCCCATTCAACTCTTTCACTATTTATATAAAAAACAAGTGACTTGTATTTTTTCCTTGGACAGAAAAACATAAATCTATAGCAGTTTTTGTAATGATAATAAAATATTGTGTGAAAAAAAAATCACAGCCAAGAAGACAGAGAAATTAAAAATATTTGCTTAGTTATTTTGAGAGTATTTCTAAAATTTCCAAAGCACACAAATCATATTAAAAAACAACATGATCTCATGTTTTTGGATTCTGAATAAATGTCATCTCCAACGTTCTGAAGAAATTCCATTTAATTTCTACTTAAACTAAATAGAAATCCGACTTTATCGAAACGGGGAGGAGGGAGGAAGAATAGTCCTGAATCAACGAACTTAAAAGTCATATTAATCATATTAAGTTTTTTTTAAAGCAGAATGTTTTCATTATTTTTTTCTGCTGTGCGCATATTTTCCAGTGACAATAAGTGATCTCTATGGAAGAAAGTAAACAATTTATACATACTTTTGTTTTTTTAATTTACTTACTCAAAAGAAGGGTAGGTCTAATAAGTAAATTTTCTACACAATGTACATGGTCCAACTGTTCTTAAGCTTGCTCATTGCCCGAGAGAAGAAGATTTTCGCTTGGTCACGCAAACATTTACGTATGTCTTCCTTCAGTTCTTTGTTCTTAGAAAATCGATGACCTCGTAACAGCATCTTTGAAAAGTCTATAGAGATGATAATCGGAAGGAACAGCATCTGAGATTTAGGCAATGTGTTTCCTCACTTGCAACTCAAAAGTCAGCGATTTAAGTCGCCTCACAGGTTGTATATGAAGCTTCTTTATCATTCAACAACAATACTGTCTTCTGCAATAGGCCTCAACCCTGGGTTCGAGCTTTTGGCTTCCATTACCCGTCTTAGCATATCTTTCCGTCTTATTCACTAAAGAAAACCTTTATCAAATGGTCTTCAAGTGTGTAGACCCCTTTTGAGATTTTTCTACACTATGCAAAATTAATTACTTAGTGCATTTACTTTTGAGTTTGTCTGATTTTTAACCATCAGATTCATTGGTAGATTATTTTAATTAAAGTTTAAACTATTCTAAATGAGTTCGCTGAAAATGCTGGACGACTAAAAACGGAATTAATAAAAATAACAAAAAAGTTATCAAAAATTTTGTAGTACAACCTTAAAAAAGTTTTAGCATTCTATAAGGAAATTACTCAGTGGCCAGATTTACTGATGTGGATAATACTGAAGCAGGGAATATATCAAACTGGAACTCAAAAATGAAATATTGCGAGTCTACATAATTAAGTTTCTATCTATGTGCTGTACGTTTTAGTAAATTTACAGGTATTTAAATGATGGACTTCATAATTTCCTTCGAGAGTTTTAACTTTATATATGAATCACTAATAGTTTTAACATAATATAAGTACCCTAAAATAGAAAAAATAGTATTTTTATCATAAATGCATATATTTATGGCTTATTTTTCATACAGTGCTTGAATTTCATATAGAAAAATTTGACCACCACCAAAAACTTCAGTCGAGCCGACACTGCAAGTCGGAAAACGTAGTTAATTATGTTCTAAATAAAAATAATACAGCGATGCATACAATAACTGATAAACTTTGATTACATACGACGGATATTGGTATTTGTAGTTGAAAAATCTACCTTTCATTTTATGTAACACATTTTGATTAATTCATGTTTTAAGAATGTGAAAAAAAGTATAACAGCAGTTACAACTTAAATAATTAAATTCGATTACGATAGCATCGTTTTCAAATTCTGAGTATTGGCGAGAGCTAAAAAATCATTTGCAATGCCTTAGGACTCGTATTTCACAAATAATATAATACTATAATACTTAGCGACCTCCCCTCCGTTTGAAATTGTGCGTCGTCTAATCTGTTAAAAGAAATGCATTTTGAAAGAAAGCGCAACAAGCTTTAAATAATATGAAGGTTAAATAAATTCTTTCAAAACTGTGTTTCAGTACTGAACTGCTATGGTATCGAAAATTCTACAGCTTTTCCAATTTTTGCAAGCTGGAATTGATATGTGAGTTAAGTTCTGCGTAAAATCCATTACATGCAGTAGTAAAAATGCGACCAGGGCGATTTGCCTTTTCGCACCGCTCATACGTTCTCCTGGAATTTTAGAGCGAAGTCTGGGTAAATGACGTCATATCACGTGACTCACTTCGTCATGAAGAAGCGCGGGGAATGGATGCACTACTCAGAACGCTCTGTGCTTGGCTAAGCGCCGGCTGCAAACGACGCGCTTTCAGTTTTCAAAAAAGTTTTTTGTAAGTGTTGTTTTGGATTTGAAGAGAATACGGATAAGTAAGAGTTTTTTTTTTAATTTAAATATCTAATCATGTAATTTTGTTTCTTAGTATCTCTGTGTTCTGTTAAATATTTAGATGAATAAATTTGAAACTAGTGTAATTTAATTTTTGCATTGAAGATTATATTCAAAATGAGAAATTTGCTCAAAATATTAATAGGTAGATAAAAAATTTTTATTCATATAAATATTATTTAAGTAAACAATTTGAAAATTTTAGGAGCACAGAATTAAATCTATAAAAATTCATGTTTTTACGAAGTAGGCAACAGTTTTATAACTTCAATTCAGATTTAATTAAATTATTATTAATTAAATTGCTGAGCTTTAAAAACTGATTCTCGTCAGTATTTTAGTATTATAACGTAAATTTTTCTTACTGTTGTCCTTAGATTATACTAGAGATTAGTATACACCAATGTATTGCAAATGAATGAAATTTATTTGTAGTTTTAAAGAATAAAATTGCAATTTCACTTTTAAAGCTAAAGATAAGAAAAGTATTTATGCATTATTATTAACTGTAATGTATTAATAGATATATGATTTAAGAGAATTACCTAAAATCAATAAAAAATTCATAAATACTTGCGAGTGCTGCGTACAATTTCTTTCATGTGAAAGCTATGCTTATTTTTTCTAGTTATCGGCTGCAAACTCTCTGTTTATCATTTTCCTGTATGTATTATTTATGTGAAATATTCCTTTCACTTCAAAGTGTTTTTTTTCTTTTCCTGGTGCATTTCTAAGTTGAACAAGTAAGTTAATATGCTTGAGTTCACGCTGATAATGTTTCGATCTTTACTATCATAAATTGTTTATAATAGTTCATGTGTGTGAAATTAATACATATAGATAGAAGAAATAAAAAAAATATACCTGCAAATCGAAGAAACTAAACGGACTATTTCAGTAAATTAGCTTAGAAGTAATTGCAATTATTAGCAAAAATATACCTTTTCTCACGCATTACACAATATAATTAATTACCCTAAAAATCCCTACTCAGCTTTTCTTCTATCTCAGAACGTAATTATTGATAGTCTACTAGTGACTGAAAAACCTTACTAATAGTATTAATAATGGATTAGATTTTAAGTTAAGTTTGTTATAACCGACAGGCGGTCGAGAAGAGAACTTTTCTCCGGTAAAACACGAGGAAGGCGTGAGCACAAATTTAAATTTAAATATGAATGAGATTAATGAAAGAATATTTATGGGATGCTATTTTGAAATTTACCTCCGATGTTAAAAATCTGTCTGCACTACCCAGAGAGTTTCACACTCTTATATATTCTTTTGTGTTGAGATACATCTAAATAAGTTAAGTTAAAGAAGAAGAAAATGTACTAAAACCCCATTAATCCATTTCAATATGGACTAATTAGAATTATTAATTAATGAGCAGTCGAACTCAGTCAGGTAACACATTTAATTCGGATAATCCATGATAATTGGCTTCAAAATTAAAAGATGTGAATATCTAATTAGAATGTCAAAACAGCGTGTCTTATAGTAAAATTATTATATTATTTATATTTGCGTATGTATTGTTTTAACAAAAAGAGTGAGTGAGACATTACAAAAATTTTTCATATTTATTTAATTTAAAATAGAGTTATCTATTATATTAGAAATTTGTTTTGTAATATTTAGCAACAATTTTACCACTTCACTGTTTCATGAGCAGCATGAATGATTTCATTCCTTTCCTCAGTGACAGGTTAGGAATGCAAAATACCTAAGCACGTCTATTCATTGGTACAATTCGCATCATAGGAGTCAAATATTACCTGCTAGAAACTTAAATTTATAATTTTAATAATATTCTTTTGGAGTATTGAATATCAATCTTTGTACACTGGCAAATTTTATGAACGAATGGCAGAGATTCATTTGAGATGTTCTGCAATATTTTTTTGGCTTTTATAATCTCTGGTGTTTCATGATTTTTACCAGTTTAAAGGGTATGTATTTTTTTCGTGTTGTAACGTAAATTTTACTTAAAAAAATTCATCAATGACAGTGAATACTTAGAGCTGTGTCATGAGCAAAGATTTACTACGCAGCTGATTATTTTTCTATACAATATGTTGAAATCATTTTTTTACTTCCTTGTATGAAGTAAAAGAAGTACTGTAATAGCGAAAAATTTCATCAGATATCAATGGAAATATTCATTTCGATCTATCCCGAATCCATTTTGACTATTTTTTTGAGTGACGTCTGTACGTACAGACGAAATAAAAGACGCTATTCTAAAACTGGCTGTAAAATTGATTCAGAATGAAATTTTTATGACGTCTGTACGTATGTATCTCGAATAACTCAAACGATTAGCCGCAATAATATCCAAAACGTAAATGTTCTTCAATAGGCACGACTAGAGTGCCAAATGATTGTGGCCACCAAACGTGAACTGAATAATAAAAATGGAATTAACTGCCTCGACTTTTAAGTTTCTTAGATATTACGAACTCAGCATATTAGCACACTACGCAATCACAACTTCTCCTCAGTAATACGCATTTGCAATCTATAATATTTAGCTATTACGCATCGACGCTGCTCCGTCTTTTCCTTGTATTTATTATTATTACTTGATATTGGTGGATACACACACAGTGTATCCACCAATCCCCCTTAAGTCGTTAAACGGCCTTTATTTTTCCAATCGTTTGTCGTAATCATTATACTTCCAATTACAAGACTATTTTAAATGACGAAAATATTCGTGTTCAGCGTAAAATTTAAAAAATAATAATTTTGGACATGTAAGGAAATCTAGCTTTTAATATGGTCTCCTTTTCCCTATGCTTTATATTTGGGAAAGTTTTATACTCGTTATGAAAAAGTAAAAATACAAAATGTTTGACTCCGTACGATAAAAATTGACCGGTATATATATGATTTCAAAATTTGGAATTTGTGATGTCATTTTCAACTTACCGTCAGGGATTGGTTACCTAAATTAGAATAATTTAAGGAAAGAAGTTTTGATTAAATGAAGCCAAAAATTTGTAAAATTAAATAGGTATACAAGGAAGTCGCACGCGTGATGCCCACATCAGAATTGCTTGAAAAATATACATCAATAAAAATTCTAGTTTTAATTCGTAATAACCCTTTTAAGTCTCTTTTTTAATTTATTTATTTACCTTTTTTGTCCTTTAAAATAGTGACATGCGTATAATAAATCTCCCTAAGCTACATCCATTCCAAATTAATTTTTGTCATATGGTTCTTTTATTGCTCAAGATATATATATCGTAGTATGTTACTTTAAAATTAGAATTTAAGGTCATTTTTTTTGATTTAATTCTTGGTAACGAGATCTGCGGCAGATGGGTTTAAGTCTATTAATTTTTTTCCCACTTCATTTTCGTTTATCGTGTTTGGCTTTATGAAAAGTGCACAAATGAAGGCTGACTTGAACATAGTCTCAAATGAGTGGGAAAAATAAATGCTGTGCGGTGAAGACAGTCGTCACGATCTTAAATACGGTGCAGGTGAAAAGATCTTGAAGTACCTATTTTAAAGGAACAGACATTGCGGTAAAGGATATTTTAACCAAAATGTATAATGTCAAAGTGTGTAAAATAAAACTTTAATTAACCAATAGAAATAAAGTAGAACTAGACTATGATTCATATTATAATCTGCACTTCGTCTCAGCTTCCGTGTTGTACTAGCACGCTGTCGACCGCTTCTTTTTTTTAATTCTAATGTATTATAAAACTGTGAAACGTGCAAATGGTATGAAGGAAGAAAGGGAGCTCATTTTACGTCAGTTATCCTGAATATGTTATACTCAAGGATATTTCGCCAAGATTAAAGAAGCTTTTAGTCGGCCACGAATATCTTCTTTATGCACAAATTTCGTCATCACGTTCTACGTAATCACATTAAAACCATATTAAAATTATTACTACATGCATTTGCTTTCCTTTCCCAAATGCTTTCTAAATTCACTAATCAAATTTAGTTTCGTCACTGTGTCATGTTAAGCGGGATTAGATTGTACTTTTAAAATTCTATAGTGTTTTTATTGATGCTTAAGCTTGCGTTTTAGGTTGTTGCACTTATAAATATACTGGCTTATGGGATGCTGAATAGTGTGCGTATTACTAGCACCAGGCGTTACAAATAAAAATGTATAGTTTAGAGTAGTTTGTAACAAAAGAGACTAGCATATAATTTATGCATTAATGATGTATCCAAGTTTTTAAACTTTTCTGACTATTTCTGTTTTAACGTAATCATCTCCAAATTAGCGAAATTGCAGGGAAGAAATATTTTCTAATGTATTTCCTGAGAAAGAAACCAAGAACCGCGATGATTATGAATCACTTCTGTTTCGTAAGTTCACGATCTTTATCGTAATTATTTCGCGCTCAATATATTACCAACTGTCTTTTAGTGTAATCGTGCGTGCAAATGTCGTAACTGCTCTGACAGTTTCGGTCAAAATTAGCAATCATAAATAGAAATCAGTGTTTGTATTTAAATATGTTGACCAGCTTACACATTGAAACAATTCTCCTAAAATATTTGCATAACATGCAAGTGATTTTAGCAAGCATTATTTATTTCTTGGAAAAACTGAGGCTTCAAAGTAGTGTGACTATTCAACATTGCCATTTGTTCAGTTAGTGCAAAAGTAAATTCAAAGGTACCGGGCTCTGATTGGTCTCGCATTCGGGATTTCCTCTCCGAGCAAATAGGCAATCTGATGCTGAGCTACAGGTATAGGTAAAAGTATGGGGAACACCAGCGAAAGCCAGGAACTAACTCTGAGTGATCCCTTAACTGAGTGGCGATAGACGTTTAAACGCTTTCTTTCTTGAGCGTTTTCGGTGTGCGTGCATGGTTACGTTGCGGTATGACCTTCAGAATTGTGTCGAGATATTTTCAAAGAATCTGCTGTTTCGTTATTTTTTAAATGGAGAGTTTATGTATTTATTTTGGCAAATTTAAAAGATGAGGATTTTCTTTCCAATCGAGCTTTGCCATCTGGAGTGTTTATCTTGAACTCATAGAGAGAGCTTGTTTTAATTTTTTTCTGTTCTGCTGCAAGCGTTTCTTCTCTGCTACCACACTCCCTCAGTTATTCCAAGCTGCTGAGATGAAGACACCAACTGAATAATTGTGAAAGACGCAGAATGTCTGATAGCTTATAACAGTCGGCACCACGCCAGATCTGTAAAATTGTTATTTTGAGAAAAGCGCGTTTAAAGGCTCAGTAGGTGCTTCGTTTTAGGTAACAATACGATTATGAATGCTGCAGAGTTACATGCATTTTGCAATAAATTTGACAAACAACCTTTAAAATGCATATATATAAAATAGAAAAATGAAATACGAAAGAACTGTTTCGATGCATTACCCTCCTTATCGCCTGCTATTATTTACTGGTTATGAACTGGGGGGGGGAATCATTTTAGATCAGGTATTTATGCTTTCCTTGCGGGTGATAAAGCTATACAGATCTAATGCTAAGTTTTATTCACTTTAAATGTGAAACATAGATATTACGATCAGAGTTATTTTTATTAGCTATATCTAAACGTTTCTTAAATAATTGAGAAATTTTATATATTCTGTTGAAATATGCAAATTTCTCAATCTACCCGTCCACAATAATCATTATACACTATCGTAGACAGAATTTGCATTAAAATTAATTATTTTGGATAACTCTCTCTATATTTTGTAATTAAAATAAAAAACTAGACCTCATTAATTAATGAAAGTGGTAGTTTAGCAGTCAAACAACAAAATTAATTACGTTGGTATTTTAACCTAAATTAATCAAAGTGTATTTAAGGTATACTATAATTAAAGATATAATAAATTTATATAAATATGAAAATTATATTTGAGCCACTTTCTAAACTGCTAATTTCTCGATCGTCTTCTATAATCTGTTACTTTGTAATTGGCACTTGAAGGTCATTTCTTCCATCCAAACTGTAACTCGTACTCGCGGCAACGACTGTTGCGGAAGAAAAGACAAATTCTCTAGTTTGCTAAAATTGTCTAATGTCGCCTGTGCAGTAAACACGACACGTGTTACAATAGTTCATAATGAGGGAAGGGTCAGTTACACATAAATGAGGGCAGGGTAGCAATGACCTTGAAGCGCTATTTTAAAATAACAGAAAATATTGTATCTCTCTAAGTTTTCGTAACGTACTGTTAACATTGTCTGCTATCAGTCTTATTTTATACTTGCTCCAACATTTCCTTTTCTTTTCTGTGCTACTTTTATTTATAGTATTAGTGGTGTATGTTCCGAAATTAGAGGAGGTAAAACGAAATTTAAATTAAGAAATATGGACTATTACTAAAGAACTATTAAACAACGATATGATATTATTATATAAAACCCCATTTCATTGCGTATTTACTCGCAGAAACATCAATATTTCGTATCATAATTCTTCCACCACTAATATAGAAAACATATCAATATGTAGATATTTATCTTTATTAAAATATACTGCACTTATAAAAACTTATTACACATTTTGATATATAATACGTATTTTTAATTATAATTTTATAGTGGAAAAACTCTGAAATATTTTAACATTGTTGATGATTGTAGACCGTTACTTGAATATTAGAAGATATTTTATAATTTGAAATAATAAAATTTTATTACTTTTATAACGGCGATGACTACTGGTGTAAGGGGTTGAAAACGTCAGATTAGCTTAAAAATACCACATTATAGGTATGCATAAAATTCTTTATTTATATCTTTCATGTTTAAGTCAAGTTGAAATGATTATCGAATAAGTTTCTTTGAAACAAAAACTTGGTGATAACACTGGGAGTAAATAACTTCATATATTATTCTTCTAATGAATTTTATCTAAATATAAATTTTACATTACTATGCCTAGTTACAAAATCGTTGAAACTAAAAATCGCATATCGCTACGCATTGGATAGCGAGACGGATTAACATTTTGGTTGATTTCATCCATTTATTTCAGCTTAATGTATTTTTCGGGTAATTAGTGAGAACTTTCGTGCCAGATTCTTTTCCAGGGAAATTATTTCTCTTCTGAATGAGCATGGCTAATATTTAATGCTTGAGATTCAAGCAGTTGTTCTTGACGGGTGTGTACTTGAAGATGGAGGATTTCTTAAGCTTATTTTTGTGCGTGGGGATCTAACAACTTATGTCTACACCAAACGCTTGAGCATTTGTTTTAACAAACACATGATGAATACTAAGTGCCCCAAATATCGAAAATAATACATAATCTACCCTTGTGAGCAAGCTATATAGCGATATGAAAAGTGATATTATATGTATGTGAAATCCACTAATCCACCAACTATATGTGATACTTTATAAATACAGTAGATTATCTTATATAATCTGAAGTTAATATTCTTTCACGTCTCCAAGGCCATTCTAAAAAGGAGTGATATACCATTGGTCTGCAAATTGCTTTAATTAAATATTCCAGCTTATCGTCTGCCAATACTAATGCTATGCTGATTGGTATACTCGCTTGTATGCTCACTATGCCGACGCTGACTATCTTTATGGGCCCAGATCATCTTCAGTTCTCTCCTGAAAAAAAAAACTTTTATCTAGGACCAGGTCTGATAAAGCTGGCAAATACCGTTTACTCAGGCTTCAGTGCCAGAGAGTAATAAAGGCACTTCGCCAGTTCAAAATATTTATATAATTCTGTACTTGGAAAACACCGTTTGTACTGATCTGCGTGACACTAAAATAATGATAAACGTTGCTTAGTAGAAGACTTAAAATAGATTGCTTACTTTTGTTGAAACAGGAAGCAGACATAAGTTTATTGTTAAACGGAAGCAAATAAATTTCTCAAAATAGTTTAAAAACATTTTAAAGTAACTTTAGATTTAAGAAAGTAATATTAATTATTATTATTTGTAAAACTGCTGATAGAGAGAATCTGTAAGACAATGTTTACGTGTAGAATAATATTTCGATTCGTGTACTGTCAAAACCTGCTGTAGCGCCATGTTAGTGGGCAGAATGTGGTAAAACAATTAAATGCATATGGCAGAAAACTCAGAAATAGGATCTTCACAACCACGTTGAGGACAAGAGAGTTGCTCCTCCACGAAATACTAAATTAAAGAAGAAAGACAATAAAAGAAGTTGCGTTGAGCTTATTGGACAGATTTTATGCGTATTCAGAATTAAAGAATGTTTGCAAAAGGTATGATAAAATAGGCTGAAGAACAGAAATTAATAACAGTTACAGAAAGAACGTGAAAGTTTAATATCTAAACATAGCCTGGAGAACAGAACAGCGCAAGGATGTTGAATAAGGAATCGTAAATTCTTTTCTTCAGGGTTACTGAAATATATGGAAATGAAAAGTAAAAAATGATAGAAAGATTCAGAATATATGGTAACTGTTATTAGATATGGTAACTGTTATTAGTTATTAGATGTTATTAGACTGAATTTTTTACGGACGTTAAATTCAATGCACCGCGGGAAGATTTGTGAAAAACCATAAGATTATGATCTTTCCATGACATCAACGGCTGAGAGTCACTTCCTAGAAATTTTCATCTTTGAAAAAAATGGCTTTGCTAATTTGTTCGCATCCGGTTCAACTTATAAATGCGAGCAAATATTTTTACACATGAAATTTATTTTAGGTAAAAACAAGAGCGGCTTAACTACGGAAATTTCAGATGTTTTCTCTTCATCTTAAGACGATTAACTATAAGCCTGATTTGACTAAATTCATCAGAAATTCAGCATCGTGAGAGCTATTGATATCGAACAGAAAAATTAAATTCATTCAGTTATGTTTGTTTTTATTATAATTATAATCATAATGCTTATGTTTAAAATTTAGAGAGTATTGTAATTACTTCCTCAATAAAAATTTATCATATTAAATTTATCTCAATAAAATTTATCCAAAAAATATTATTTTAAAATTAAAATTCCATTGACCTCAAACGTCTTTTTAATATATATATTTTGGTTGATTTCGACCCACAGCCACATAAGGTTGCGACCTCTGGGCTAAATGTTCTTGTATGGTATAGGAGTTACATAAGATCACTGCATGGAAGTAGATAAGACTAAGGTACAAGATTTCTACTGTTCTAAGACCAAAAATACTATAATAAGTGTGCAAAGATGTATACGCAACACGTAATGAAGATGGGACTTTTATTAGGATACTTAAGGAATGTAAAACTATTGAAATCAATAATTACTAAAGCTCAACCATAGTATTCCCCCCTAAAAAAATAACTGTAGCTGCAAATAACTAAAATAAGCGAACAAAAAAAGGACTTGTAATCTGATACGTTAGATTTTAGATTATAATTTAAAAACTGTCATGCCATCTTCAGTTTCAAATTTTATCGATCAGATCATTCAGATCCAGCGTTTTTAGAATGAAAAAGTTTGCTGTAAAGATTCCGAAATTTTCTAATTGTTGAAGAGTAACTCAGCAAGGAAGCATACGAATATTTTATTTCTCTTAATGACGAAAAATTATATTTATATTTATCACTTAAACAAATCAAGTTTTATTGTTTAATTCAAATTAAAAGGGGAAAATGTAGATAGTATAATCTATACACAATTGAACAATTTTATTATTAGATTTTATTTCAGATTTAGACCGTTATGTAAGAAAATTTGTGTTGAAGTCTGGTATCGATGCACATTATATGTTACTTTAGTTACGTGTTTTATTAATCATATTAATGGTATAAATATTTATAAAATAACTAAACTCACGAAAATCCAATATTCCATTTGCACATAACAAAGAAAACCGTAACTCAGACGTCAGCTTCCCTATTAATAATTAGGTTTCCATGGAAAGAAAAGAAAATATTAAGAAATGAATGGCCATTAAATGGCTCGTTTATTTCCTTGGGTATATTTGGTATTGCTATTATATACAAGGTAAACACAACTTCTTCAGAACTTTCATTTCTGTTCTAAATATATAAGATAAGATTCAAATATAAGCTAAAATTCTTGCAAATGTAAGATACTATCTTAGATTTTTTTCCTTTTGTAAAAATATCATTCTAGAGATGCTAATGATTACCAGTTGACGATTTTAGATTGGCTAACAGTTTCTTATTTCGTAACGAGTGGGTATGTTTTGCAATATAAAATGAACTACTATTTTAGAGTTTATATTTGATAGCATCCAGTTCTTTATTTCGAGTTAATGTTTTAGTTGTCCTCACTGAATATTGAAAAGGAATACAAAGAAGAACGACCTCGTCAATTCTTTACAATTCACTGAGCTTTTTTTAAATTCAATTTAACTATAAACAGATGTCGAGATCAATTACTTACGTTTCAGGAACTGGCATCATCTTTGTGACTTGATCTTTTGCCCTGATTAGACCTAGACAGCAGTTTATGAGTGCTGAAGACTTTTTCAGGCAATAATAATTATGCACCTAAATATGAAATTAGAAAGTATGTTCCTATAATTCATGAAAAATAATATATAATAAACAAGTATATTCATAATGATTGGAACTTTTATTACTCGAAAGTAAAATATTGTAAAAAAGCGCAATGAAAAACATTTGAATTCAAATAAGAGATTGTATTATCTTATAACAGATAGTCAACAAGTAAACTGAAGAACTATAGTCGGCTGAAGTCAGTGAATAAATTTCCTTAATCTATTATATTTACAGGTTGAATTTTTTGCTCGTCTTCAGGAAAATTTGAATTAAATTCCTTAATTAATTGCATTTCGAGTGAAAATGGCACGGGACTTTCTTCTTCAAAGGTTTTGAAGGCTCCATTGAATTACACAGAATTTTTCATTAAATGTATTCTTTTTTTGAAATTTGCTTTTGAATTTTATACCGACATGCTTTTCTGTGATATCTGAAATATCATATGCAAAACTCAACTAGTTTAATTCTGAATGATAAGAATAATGAATTTAGACTTAAGACTGCTGATAAAGCTACGTTTAGTTATTGAAAACTGTTGCAAACATTGTTCAGATGCCTGTTATTTACATATGAGATTATAAAGAAAATCTAGTGGAAAAGCTATTTTTTGATATATTCCTTTTAACGGATGTAAAGAAAAGATTGGTAAATGTAAGTTTATCATAAAAAGTATGCAGATTTTCTGAAATAATGCAAATATACTCTCTATTACTTTTTTATGTATTAGTGTAAAACAAATACATAAAACAAAAGTAATAGTGTACATTAACGTAATATTGCGTATATTTGCATTAACGTAATAGTGCATAAAATTGCGAATATATGGACTATTACTTTATCTTCTGATATTTGAATATTCGCGGATACGTGTAAAATAAGTAGAGAAAACTAAATAACTATTTCATGAAGTGAAATATAAAATTTTACCATTTATAAGTTTCTAAATTCAGTGTCACTTCTTTGTAAAATATTGAATAGTGTGATGCATTTATGAACGAGTTGTAATTTTTTATAATCTAGAATATGAAACGTTATAACTAGATTATTAAATGACTTGTTAGGATATTATTAAATGATTAGATACAAACTTTCTTACTTGAATATTATTGATTCTTTTTTGCATTTTTATGATCATTTTATTATTTAGACACTTAAAAATGTTAGCAATGTGGTTTGTGTACAGTACTTTACTTCCAGATATTGAAACATTTGATATTTTGTCACACAGTTACCGACAGATGGAAAACATTCCACCGCAGCAATCTACTTTGAGAAATGTTAGAAAGGAGCAATTTTGCAGTAGGATGTCCAAAGCAGAAGTGTAAAAATTTCTGAAACATAGAGATATATCACTTATTTTCTTTCGAATTTCACAGTAAGATCCAAAAGAATATTTTTCATTATGACTGGGATGTTTTTTTAGATTCATGTTTTCTGCTAACACATTATGTACTTGATTGCTTTAGGGTTGGTTTGGTTTGGTTTATGCGATTGCGGCAAAGCCTCGAGGGCTATCTGCTTAAGAGAAGGGATGGCTTCTTGGAGGACGTTTTAAGGGAAATTGGCTGGTATACACGTTATACATGGGGAAATCCCCGAAAACGTCCATGCAGCCAGCCGTTCGCGGGATTCGAACCTCGAATAAAGGACACTTTTCCTCCAAAAAATTATAAAACTGATTTAAATAAGATTCTGAAGAGATTTTTTCGAGGCGTCTGTACTTACATATGTATGTATCTCGCATAACTCAAAAACAAGTAGCCTCAGAACGTCGAAAATTTGTATATAGGACTGCTGTACATGTAGATGTGCACCTCCTACTTTGGTTGTAATCGGCCGCACCAAACATATATATGTATATACATTTATATATACTGACTCTGTTACTCGGGTCAGTTGAGCTCAGTTTTTTTATTCTGATATGTTCGTAAATTGTGCATTTTTTGCTTTAAAAATTATTGACATATGTTGTTCTTATCTTCCGGTTAAGGTTTTTATGCCTTTAGTAAATCTGCATGCAAGATTTGTAGAATTATCAACAATTTAAAAGTTGTTTAAGTGCGGCTAAGCCTAATTATTTTTCTCATGGCGGACATATTTATTTACATTTGAAACTTAAAGAAATATTGGATTTGTCGACACTCTTGAGGAAGTAGCTTTGCAAGGCAAACATAACGTTTTCTTTTATTATTGCGAATTAAATCATACTTAATCCTTTCTGGAATTAATTCGAGGAAATAACTGTTTAAGATTTACTCCCTAATTTTTAATATGGATATTTTGAGTTTTTATGTATTTGTGACTTGTCGCGAAGTGAGAACTGAATTAATTGAATGAGAAGTAGTGAATCGTCTGCGAAAAGCTGTTTCTTTTTTCTTTTGTTTTCTTATTTTTATGTTTAATTTCTTTTACACATCGTTTCAGATTTATTGTAGTATTTGAATAGAACGTCTGGCAACGATTAATTAATTCTCCAGCTGATATACACAATTTTTGGGCATTCTGATGAGTTATAAAATGAACGAGATGTAACGCTGTTAAGTGAAGCTAGCGCCAGAGTGTCGCTGTGGTAAACAAATATCGTGAATTTTGAAAGAATGCATTTGTTCTATTATAGTTTATGCGCTATTTAATTTAATCCAGTAAATTTAAATGAAATGCAAAATGTGTATAATTTAATATATATTCCGTACAAGGAAGTCATGTGGTGTACACATCAGTTTTTGTATTAATGTTATTGACTGAAATCTTGTATTTTAACTTTTTCCATGTATTAGCTTAGATGGATAAGAATGCAGATTTCTTGCTATGGTAGAGTTGCAATCATTCTTAGGCTATTCATTCTACCCACGCTATGGCAAAAGACGCTGCAAGAGAGGGACCACAGCATTAATATGCAAGTCAACTTACATAACGTTAAACAAGGGCACTCGAAAGTACTGAAACTTTCCCAGATTTGCTTGGAATAAATTTGTTCACACTTGAAGAGGCAACTTTAGTAAATGTGTCGGCACTCTTACGCAAGGGTATTGCTATGCAAATAGGGTTTTAGTTTGCTACTCTGATAAACAAACAAACAAACAAAATTCTTGCTTGCATAAGACTACCCTAGTATAACTATTTCGGCATCTTTATAAAATTTGCTTCCTTCAAGTGAATAAGTCAAGAAGCTGAGATCTTTATGAGGATGAGGGAATGTTTTTGACGCGCCACTGTTATAGAAACATTCTTTATGAGATACTAGATATTCTTAACAATTTTCAAGTCAAAATGGCTTTCTTTGGACTGTTCAGTACTAGTATAAGAAGAGCAATACAAAGTAGTAATATAAGGAATAGTAATATAAAGAAGCATAGTAATATAAAGAATAATAGAGTTTAGATATCAAGAACATTGCTTCAAGCATAAAACGTATCCTTTAGTCTTTACGCGGAGATTGCAGCTACTGAGAATTGTTTAAATGACATAAAAATTGCATTGATAGAAGTGCAGTACAACCGTTTCATATAATAAAATTCCAGTAATTTCAGATTGTTTGCATTATGTGAAGAAACGTGTAGCGAGCATTCATATAATTTTTATTTTGCATAAGGAAGTAAGATGATACATTTCTGTTGCTATGCAGTTGAATTGCTATGCGTGAAAATGTAATTCATGAAACAAGATTGCTGTGTTAGTTTAAAGGAATTCAGATGAGTTAAAATTTACGTCTAACAGAAAATGAGATTTTAGTTTTAGATCTGAGTAGTTGTTCAGACTTGCTTTCATTCGCTGAATGAGCTAAATAATTAAGTCTTTTAGGGTTAATATGGCACTTTTATTAGGATACATGACAAAATCATATCGTGGAAAGGAATTTTCAGTTCATATGGTGATGACTGAGGAAGGGAAACTCCTTACTGTATCTGGCATTAAAATGATTTTAGAAGAAATCACTCTTCACCATTATGGTTTTGTTAAACAGCTTGTTCAGTTCCATTGACAGTTTTAATATTATGGTGAATATCTGAATCTTAGACGAAGGTTCAACAGTGTATACTTTTCAGATCCAATTTTAAGGAAACATTTCTTACAGTCCGTTTGAAGTACAAAGATTGATTGAGCTTATATTACTGACTTCGCTATAATGTTCTAATATCTTTTTCAGCAGTGTGTCAATGCAAAAGTGTCAAACCATAGTCCACTTAAAATAATTTACGTCATAACCTAATTCGGACACGACTGAAAATTTCATTTTTATTTTTGGAAATCTCATTATGAAGATTTCAATGAAACCATGCATGCTAACACTATTGCAGTAAAATCTTGCAGTTTTAAAGCAATTTCAGAACCTAATGACTTCACAAAATGCCTTAAAAGGTTTTGGAAATTTTATATTTGGTATTTTTAATGGAATTTTGAAGAAAATGTTTAGAGTAATTATAAAAAGGTTTTTGAGTAAAAAATGTCAATTTTTGCATTGTTAGTTTAATTATTCATAATGTTCCTAAAAGTAGGTAGAGCTGAATGATTGAAAATAATGCTTATTCAAATACTTTGCCAACCTAAAATACTTCTGTCGTACATCTATTTTAACAGATTAAAATCTGAGTACTTAATTTTCAAAGAAGTCATAAAACTTTTGTGAGAGAATCCTCTTTGGGAAAAATATCAGTCAAGGTTCAGAGTTACAGCTTAGAAAATGTGTTCGAAAAGTGTTGTTTTAGTCTAGATTATTACGTAATATAATATATATTCGAACAATACACCAAAAAAAAATGGAATAAACGCATAAATAAAATAAAAAACATGATTCCTCTCCCCTTTTTTTTTGTTAATTTTATCTCTTAGAAGTCGAGAGGGTAAAATTACGCGGTGAGTACCATTACTGAAGAGGGACTGTAAGATGAATTTAGAAGATTAAAAGCCCCTAGGAATAGATGTACTAACATTGCATAACTGCATTTTATACTAACTACTACTATACTAACATAACTTCACTAACATGCTAATAAAACTGTACTAACGTAACTGCTGCTGTGCTAACATAATAGCATTTTATATTCGACTGAAATCAGTTGAAGTTATTGCCAGTATTATTCATTTTGTCAACATGTTGTACTTTCATAACCATGCGTACTACTCTGAACGGGAGTTTCTGAATCATGTACTAAAACCATGAGAGGGAAAATACGAAACAAAAATAATCGAGTAAATATGGGGAGAAATGCGCGAGTAAATACTGTTATATAAAATAATAATAAACACCGTAAATATATAAAAGATGCCGAGAAAGTAAATGTGGATGTCCTATACACTTTGGGAAAGTGAGAATGCGTGGCGACCACGCGAAGATAAGAAATTCATGGGTGCTGTTTCCTACGCATGGCTAGGAATCTACACCTCTCACAACAGGCTTGACATTGCATAAGTAATAATTCGTTCAGTTACGGCTTCACTTGACATTACAAGAATCATAACTTCACGGCCAGTGTCAAGGGATTTTAGCTATCTGCATTGTGCCTGTCGCCAAAGCTTCCTGATTTCAGAGAGGCTGAGGGAACAATGATCCTGTTTCTTCTCTGATATTGTTTCAATTATAAAAAATCAGAGGATGTAAAATACAATCGAGAAAATAAGAGGACGTGAAGAATTCAGTTTGCAAACTGTTTTAGACAAAGCTAGAACTCAGAATGCTTTTAAACTCTCGCTGAGAGAGATTCTTGCAGATAGTAAGATCTTAATATAAGGGGGTAATAACCTACAATAATAGTTTCTAGGCTTTTAGTGTTATTTATTGTAATAGAATTTCTGAGATATTTATATTAAATGTATTTTAGTTCTGTATGTAGTAAGTAATATGCAGCCTTAATAAGCGCAAACAACATCAGTTACGACATGGAGTTGTGTCATTAGTGTAGTTATACCGCCATCACCCAGCAGTATTTATTGCAGTATTAATCTAAACTATAGGAAGAGTATCTATTTAAAAACCCACAAGAATACATAAAGTAGAATAAGTAGCTATGTAATCATCAGGCAGAATTTTATGTTGTATTTTTGATTTCTCTGATGTTTGAAAAATAAATGAATTTCCTTTAAAGTTGCTTTCGTAGTGCTTATGTAGAGTTTTGCTGGGATCTTTTTATTCAGCATGATTATGGGAAACATGATTGTTGGAATCCTTTTATTCAGCACAATAAAGTCAGCTTATGAAAAAACTTATCTTAAATTAATTTTGTTATCTCTTCATATTGAGTTATTTGTTATTTTTCATTTGTTTAAAAATTTTGTCGTGGACATTTTTACAATGCATACATAGCTTTTAAAAGAATAAAATACTGAAGGGCTAACTTATATTAAAAGTTATTTTACTCATTTTTTCGATTACGCTAAGGCCGGGTTAGCCGAAATTCGATTAAATAGGATGTTACTATAGTATATTAATGAAATAAGTTTAGCAATGAAAGTAAGAAAGATGTCATAGGCTGGTTAGAGAAAAATGACGACTAGAAAAATGAAGATTCAGAAATTTAAACTTAGATCGTGAAAACTTTTAAGCGATACTGAAGACTATCTAATGAGATTTCTGCTTTATTGCAGTAAAGAGTTATCCTACTCCGTATAAGGGTAAAAGAAGCTTGTATTTGATAAACACGGACCCAAATTCGAGTCCTGGACAAGAGAAGAATATTTGAGACTGTAATATGGTTGTGCAATAGAATATTTAAAATCAATTTATTCATACATCCTCTCGAAAGGAAGGCAACAAGGAACCCTGGAAGCGAGTTCTTTGGATCCTAGTGCTTTTTCTAAAACTGAGATAGAACTTAGATAGATCTGACTGTTTTCCGTAGTTAATAACCCCATCATTACAGCATTAAAACGGCAAGAAAATCGTTTTAAACAGACCAATAAACATTGTTCCGCTATTGATTGTTTGAAAAGTGTACCATATTTTATAAAGAATGGTCAAATTGCTGCGCAGCAGTCTTGCATTACAAATTCAATGGAAAGCATGTGTATGCAAAAAATTAAGGTTAAATAATAATGTCTATTTTCGAAGTCGCATTAAATTGGTTTCCTCTGTTGATAGCACCTAAACGGTTATTAATATGGTAATAAATGGACGAGAATACTGTGAGAATGAAGAAGATCGTTTCTCCAACTTAATCCGAAAACACAGAACTCCTTAATTTTTCTGCAGAAGGGGAATTCTTCTTAAAAGGTAAAATGCTGTAAACCCAGTAAAATGAATTTTACAGTCAAAGCAAAGCATGAAAATCCTGACTGTGTTTTTCTACCATAAACAGTCTTGAATTTAAAGTTTTACATGCTTTTAATTGATAAATAAAGATATCAGAAAAATTTAAATTTACAATACAGCTGTTGTTTACTTGCGCAGCATCAAAATAATTTCAACATGTTTCAAAAAAAGGTCTAAAAGTGATTGGATTTTCAAGAAATATATTTCAAGTCTTCAGTCGCGTATGGAAAATCTTATATCCAGTTTACTGGAACAGAAAGAATTGAAATAAAAAAATGCCAAACTTGAAACGTTCGAAACAAACTTTTCAGTAAATTCTGAAACTTTAAAAAGAATAGCTGCCAAGATATGTAAATTGAAAGATATTAAGCCAGTTTTGTGTTCGTTGAATTTCAGTGAGTTAGGAAAAGGAAAATTGGCGGGATTAGGCTTTCGTGTTTCGAAAGAATACTAAGATATGTCTGAAACATGTCTAGCTATTTTAGTTTGATCAGCGAAACTTCGTTCTTTTAGTACTCGTTGGAAGGAAAAGCCTTTTAAATTTTAGTAAGTTAAAATTTTATTGAAAAGCAAGAAATTTTATGCGCTTTCAGCAATTAAATCACGTCTTTGCAAAAGACTGATGGATTTTAAACACTTTTTAAAATTTGTTTAAACAGTTCCATAGAAGTTGAAAACTCTTTTAAACTGGCAAACAATAAAAGCGAATATGCAGTCGAAAAGGATTATTAGAGACATACGCTGCCAAGTGGAGTATTAGACACAATTGTAGCAAATACTTCGGTTGGATAATTAAAGATATATTTGTAACCATTTTCAAAGGCATGGAAATATTTCCCGTTCAGTAAGAACTATTTTTATTGTACATCTTACCCCAGAGTTATTTAACATGCATTTGTATTAGACCATTACGATGAAAGGCTCGAAATTAAAACACAAAATACATTCATTATGCGATGAGACATATTGATTGGCTGAAAAGTGTCCACAAAACAAAATCAGCTGAAAAAATGTGATGGTAAATTTTATCACAGATGTTTAATGTACCAGCATGCCATTCCTGCGCACATTATTATTATTTCATTATGGTGATGAATCTTCTGCGATCTAGATGTTGGCATGTCATGCTAATACAGGCAAGTATACAGTTGCTTGTTGTTAACGCTTTCAAAATATGCTATTTTTAATAGCTGAGTTTTTCACTTACTGTTTACATTAATACAATCATGTCTCAAGTTCAGATCCTTCAACAGAGCATAAGTTCTTTGCGGCCCCTAAAATCAGTCTGATGTAATGATGGTTTATTAATTTGTCTCACCATTAATATTTCAAAGCTAGGATTTTCCTCAGCTTTCAAATAATGCTTGTATGTTTCTGCACGAAACCCTGAAAATGCATCAGAATTCCCATGCAAATTTTCTTTGCAATGTCTAATACGCATATTGTTTTTCTGTAGTCGCTGTTTACATCTAGCTATTTGATTTTATGGATGTTTGAAATTAAACAGCCAACCTAAGAAGGCATGATCACTGCGCAGGAAGATTTCCGCCCGTAGCGATAGTGTTGGAAGTGTTTTACTGCCTTTACAATGGCTAACAGTTCCTTCTGGTGATGCAAAAAATTATTTTTGGCTTTGTGAAGTTCGTATTAAAAGAGGCAATCAGACGAAGTAATTTACCTTTAAAAAATCTGAGCTATAAGCTAGCTTTTTTAAGCATCTTTGTTCACTTTTCTAGTATTTTGCAACTATTCCTCGAAAATACGTCCGACTGAATAATGCCATCGAAATATTAAAGATAACCGTCATACGACAAGCCTTTCAAAACTGTCTCAAATAAATGTTCAAATATCTCTGGAGAGCTACACAGTCCAAAAAGCAATACTTTAAAGTCCTTGATCGGTAATGAGTTCAGTTTTCTTGTGATGTTTTGGAACTATTTTCGTTTTCTAATAGTTACTGTTTAGATCCAGCGTAGAAACTCATCTGTTTCCTGCTAGCAGATGTAAGGTTTCGTCAATTCTTGGTAAAGAGTAACTGTATTTCTTGTATGGCGTTTGTGTGTCTACAGTCCACACCAAATCGCTTAGAGTCGTTTTACTTGCAATACTTTTGCAAGCTAACTCTATAAATGATGCTCAAATCATTGAAATCATATATATCACTGAACTGCATCTCCTTCCGAAGTTTTTCGATTTCCTCTTATTTTGGTGGAAAGAAGACGTTCATTTCATTTCAATTAGTTCAATATTAGCATCGACTTCTTGGAGTCTTTACTAATCTATTAACCTTAGGCTGATTGCCAAAAAGAGATGATGCTCTGTGCATCAACACCCTAATCGGGTGAAACAGGAAGAATTTTATGAATTAGATGATATTATGGCAATTATAATGGCTATTTTGTCAGGATTAAGGCAAATACATGGCAAATTGCAGTAAACTAGGCATAAGAAAGCAAATAATGGCTAAAAGATAGCAATAATTGAAAGCTAAAAGATAAAATTTAAAAGCATAGCTGTTTAGGAGTTTATTCCTTCCCAGCATGGCTTTGATATCAGTATAGTTAGGCATTGGCAGTGGCAAGGAATCATAGGTGACATGGCAACTCCAGGCAGTAAATAGTAGAATGAGGAGATTTTCTTCATGGAGAACAGCAGCACACAGCTTCAGTTCTACGATTTATCTGAATACTAATAACTCAAGAGTTCGTCGTACAATGCTAAAGTCATAGAGCTCAGAGCATAGTCCTATTGGCTGAGCGAGGTCACATGATCAGTATGCAGATAGTTGCACTATTTTGGTTACTGAGAGCAAACTATAAGCGATAACAGTGTAATTCTTGTATATAACGTAGTTGGACAAGGTACTACAGTTGAGAAAAATACAAAATAGGATGTAAAGTACAGTATATTTAAATAATTAGGTAAAAAGTCACTTTTTCCGAGAGAAGTAGTCACGTGAGTGGCAGAGGCAATCAGCGTCGTCCATAGATGGATGAACAAAGTTCGTAGCAAAATCAAAACAAACAGATTTCAAACTGAATAAAGTGAATAAAATAATAGAAAAATCTATGATACAAAGTTCATACAAAGTTCATACAGTGCCAGGCACAGTACGTGTACATAGATCGGAATGAATTCTTGATTAATACATATTTCTTGAATACAGTGAGAATATATACATATGTACAGCGTTCTTTACCATCTAGCGTTATGATGAATTGTCCGAGGACGTTTCACCGTTTGTTCAATAACTGGATCGTAATTTACAATCTCTCGGAGTGTGAAATATTCAGAGTTATGCATGCTTTCGAAAAATTTATGCGCAGTGCACAGAATTTGTGATTGCAATGGCAAGATTTTCAAGTCACTGTGAATTTGTGAGTTTCTCACAAACCACGGAGCATTTACCACAGAGCGGAGGATCTTATTTTGTAGAACATCTAATTTTTTACGTTCAGTTTTGTTAGCTATTGCCCATGCAGGGCATGCATACAGTAGAATTGGCCGAATAAGGGAAATATAAAGCATCTTCTTGATTTTGATGTTTAATTTTGACTTTCTTCCGATTATGGGATAAATTGAATAGAAGGCAGCATTTGCTTTGTTCAAAATGTAGGAAATATGTTCTTTGAAGTTCAGGTTTTTATCAATGATGACACCTAGATATTTGTATGAGTTTGGGTTGTTAATAATACTCTCATTGATCTTGATATCTGTGTTAACCCTCATTAGGGTTTTATATCTTCGAAACAGAATTACTGAACATTTACCAGGGTTTAGATTAATTTTCCATTGATGACACCATTTTGAGATGATATTGATGCTGAGCTGTAGGTTGTTAATTGCATTTTGCGGATTTCTGGATTCAACAAGAGCGACAGTGTCATCTGCGAATTTGAGTACTTTGGAGTTAAATGGTTGCGGCATATCATTGATATATATGTTAAAAAATATTGGGCCAAGGACACTTCCTTGGGGGACTCCACTGAAAATAATACGTTTAGAAGAGAGAGTGTCACCACATTTTATCTGGAAAGATCTTCTTTTAAGGTAAGATTGTGAGAGTTTGATAAAGCCATGTGGGAGCATGAAGTTTGTGAGTTTATGAATAAGACCATCGTGCCATACTCTGTCGAAAGCCTTCTCGAAGTCCAAGAAGCAGGCCGCCATAGCATTCTTTTTGTTAAATGCAGTGGTAATTAATTCAATAAGGTTTAGAACTTGGTGAGTAGTGCTATGTCCCCTACGAAATCCAAATTGCAGATTTTCAATTAAGTTAAATTTTTCCATGTGATCAGTTAATCTGATGCTTATGATTCTCTCAAATAACTTCCCCATTGCAGGGAGAAGACTAATCGGGCGATAACTATTAGGATCAGAGGGGTTTTTTCCAGGTTTAAGAATCGTGATAATTATAGAGTGTTTCCATTGAGACGGGAAGTAAGCAAGTTGTAGGCAAGCGTTAAAAATATTGCAAATGACTTGAAGGCAGTTATTTGGAAGGGCTTGAATGGCTTCGTTACTAATTTGGTCATATCCTTTGGCTTTTCTCTTTTTAAGGTGTTTAATAACATTCTTGAGTTCTCTAAGAGAGGTAGGAGGAAAATTACTGAGGTTATTATTGTTTTTAATGCTATTATTAGTGAAATTTACTAAGTTTTCAGTATCTTCATCAGTGTTTGCAGGCTTCTGGAATGAGCGCTCTACGACGTCCGCCATGGCATTAGCAATATCTCTTTCTGATTGGAGTATAGTACCCATATGAGTGATTGAGTGAATCTGATTGGATGCATTGGTTTTTAGGGACTTAGCAATTTTCCAGACTGTATTTGACTGTATCTCCATGTTTTCTAAAAGATAGTCCCACTTCTCTGATTTGAATTCACTTATATCATTCTTGATCTTTCTATTTAGATAGTTGAGATTGCTTTTAACACGAGGGTTAAGCGTAAGCTTCCAGATTTTTCTGGTTTTATTTCTGAGTTTAATAAGATCCAAAATTGCTTTAGGAAGAGTGAGATAGTTTCTGGGTTTACTTTGATAAGAGGATTTTTGAATGGCAGTATGAATTCTGTTAGTCAGTAGATAGATTTCTTCTTCAATATCAGAGCAATGAGAGTAACTTTCCTTTCCAACATGCGATCTTAACATGCTTTTGAACTTAATCCAGTCAGTTTTGGTTTTAGAAACGGGAAGTGGTGGGTAAAAGCCATAAAAATCGAAGTTTATGGGAAAATGATCTGAAGAGAGTTCATTTTTGACTTCTAGGAATGGAGTATTAGGAATATTTTTGGTAAGGAGAAGATCAATGACTGCTCCCGATCCGGTAAAATGATATCTTGTAGGCGAGGAAGGAGCTATTAAGTTAATATCATTTTTGATTACATAGTTGTACAAGATAGTTCCATTTGCGTTATTACTTGTAGGATTCCAGTGTACATGTTTGGCGTTTAAATCTCCAGCCATAATAGTGGGATAATTCTGAGCAAATAGAGTGTCCATATCTCTTTCCGTGATGATATTGTGAGGTGGATTATAAATGGAAATAAACAAGTAGGCCTCATTTAATTTACTGTAGATGATTGCAGCCGTGACTTCAATTAGGCTATTAAGATTGAAAGAAAATTTATTAAATTTTATATGTGATTTAATTAGGATAGCAGTGCCTCCGCATCTATTTCTGATACGATCAGTTCTGATGGTAACATATCCAGGGATTTTGAACTTGTCGCATGCTTTTAAGTGAGTTTCATTAAGCATTAAAATGTCAATTTGATATTTTTCTAAATACTGGTTGATTTCGTGAAGTTGATTTCTTACACTGTTTGCATTGAAGAAGGATACCCTTAGGAAACTTTTACTAGTTGCATTTATATTCTGAATATTGTTCATGAGTCTAAAACTCATAATCGATACTTGTAAAATATTCGATAGCTGCCATAGCTATTTCCATTTTGGAGAATAGGTTTTTGGCCTCTTTAAATTGTGTAAAATATTCCTTGAATTTTCCAATTTGACGCTTAAGCCAGTCAAAGAATCCAAGTTCCGACTTCTGTTTTTCTGCAGGCAGAGCTTCAGCAGCAGGAACGCGTTGAGATGTTTTCTGAGTAGGCGGGGCCAGTGGTTCCTTAGTGTCAGTGGGTGGAGCTGAGGGTTTCTTACTGGGTAGTGCAGGAAAGTCATTTTGATTAAGTTTGAATTCATTATTTGACGATGATTTGGGATTTATTTTGAATTCAGTGTTCTTTTCTGTAATATTCTTATCATTTTTATTCTTGGAAATTCTGCTTGGGGATTTGGTTTGCAAGTTATCTTGTGCACTACTAGGTCCTTTTTTAGCCATCGGAGCTCTTTTAGGAATATTGTCAGGGTGATAAATACATCCTCGATATGACGAAACGTGATTTTCACCACACAAGGCGCATATAGGTAGGTGTTCTCCCTTTTTTTGGGTGCATTCGAAACCTTCGTGTGGTCCAGCACACTTCTGACATCTTGGTTTATATTTGCACAATTCTCTAATGTGCCCATAACGCTGGCATCGATGACACTGGACGGGTCCAGGTCGAGATTTATAACTTCTAACCACGATATCTAAACCCCTGAGGGATTTTAGGCCGAAAATCTTCTTACTATTTTGATGTCCTCTTTTCGTTTCTACTAGAAATAACGGTAGATTTTTAACCGTACCATCCTCAAATTTGGTAAGTTGTTTAATTCGGGTAACTGGTATATCCAGTGCTTCTAGATCTCTTTTAATTAATTCAATATTCGCTGTTTTCGGTAGTTTTTTGATTACCGCTTTAATAGGCTTTTCCGAGTTTATTCTATATGTATGGAACGGAACTCCTCTTTCCGTTAGTAGCTTTGTTACTGTCCTATAATGATTAGGGTCGAACAGTTTAATTTTGAGGGTGTCACCTGTCAGGTTTCACTTAATTTTTATTCCTAGATCTTCAATTTCCTCCTTAAGCTTGTCCCAATCGGAGGCAAAATCCTCCAGCACAATAGGTGGAATATGGGAAGCTGTTTTCTTTGGAGTAATAAATTCAACGTCAGATTGATCTTGCTCCATATTATCTTCCGAGGGAAGATTGGTGAATTTATTATTAAGTTTTGGAGAGCTATCCTCGGTTTGAGAGATAGTACGTTGAAAGAAGACGTCGAGGATGTTGCTTAATAGGCGGATGGCTTCCTATGTCAGTCCAGTATCACTAGATGAAGTTACAAAGACATCTTTAAACTTCTATATTAAACAATTTGGCTCTTGAATTTGATAAGCATTTAATTCCGCGCATTCAACTAATTCTTTTAATTCAATTGGGATTTGCTCTTTTTTGATGCACTTTCGTAAGATATTCCTTACAGAGGAACACGAAACAATTCCTTCCATAAAAACTAAGTAAACTGCCATTTGGACATTTAAAAGTTTTTAGAATATGTAAATTGCTTAGAAACAATAGTTATATCAATAATTCATATCAGTAATTATGTCAGTCATATTTGTAATTATATCAGTAATTCCTGTTGTACCGCTAATTTCTTGGGAGTTTTTGGTTTACAACTAGCGGTGAAATCCCATTTTAGGAGGGACAGTGATATTGTAGTGAGCAATTAATCATGCAGCAATACACATCTTTTACTGCAAACAGGGATAGATTTTAATTAGAGGTGCGAAATTCGTTATTTTTAAAATGCACATTTCTTTAAAACGTCAAGATTAGAGACAAACTACTATATCGGCCACATACACTCTATGCTTACTTACACGTTCACAATTTGTAGAATAAAGGTTGGAATCGAGTAGAAAAGCTGACCGTCCAGATATCGAGCTTTATTAGCTCACAAAATTGGTAAGTTCTATCCTGTGTCTTCCACGATGCGAGATAAAAGGCACCGGCTTCTCCTTCCATGCACAGCATTTGATCTTTGCCGTGAAAATATTTGAAGAAAGTTGAATAGGCACTTCCTGCACGTGCGAAATTCTACCTTTCAAGGTGGTCGCATATCAATTTCCCAACTGTTCGTTTGATTTGTTACTGTGAAAGACCGAAATTGGAGAATGTCGACTTTCACCGGAGAATATCAACATTCACCAAATCCGTCGATGAAAGATCGAATATAACATTGCATTCTTGTACATTCGGACCCTCACCGGTGTATGTCGACAATCACAGATATGCTCTGGTGTAGGTCGAAAAGAGAGGCGATTGGCTGTTTTCCATAAATGCAGTTGTAAAAGCAAGGGCCTCTTGTGCAATTCAAAGTCTCATAATAGTTTAAGTTGTTGCAATTAATCAGATTTGAATCACATAATTTAGTAAGTTTTTTATTACTATTATTTTATTTTCTCATTTACTACGTACTGTATAATTAAGTAAGTTTTTAACTTCTATTATTTTCCTTTTTCATTTTGAATGTATTGTGTGTTTTAAGTACTTGTGTGTTTTTTCGCGACTGAATTACGGAGAAGAAAATATAATATTCTCATATATTCAACATTCACCATTAGTACATGGTGAATGTCGACATCAGACTGGTTAAGTCAGAAATAAGAGTATTTGGAAAATATTTCAGACATACATCAAGCGACTATGTGAATGTTGACATTCACCGGTGAAAGTCGACATTCTCCAGATTTCGGTGTTTCACCCTAACAGATCCATATTTGGGCTGAGCTGGAGGCTCGCAACATGGTTTCCATAAATGTTCTTCTGCATTAAATTCTGGCATTTTAATTTACTCGAACTAATATTCCATACCGCTTAAAAGCATCCACCACCTTAAGTTTTTGCGTCAAACAGGGAAATTCCGTGATCGTTTTCAACATGGTCTCTTCGTGTTCACTTTTACAGCATATACTGCAGGCCCTGATGAAGTTTTTACCATCTGGTATCCGTATACTTGTTGTATATCGGGATCTCTAAAAGTATCCACAATATACTGAAGACCTTTAATTACAGATTATCACTTCACGATTGACACTTTTGGATGTCATTCGCTAACTGTATGTATCCCATACTATAACACACACGACAGATCCTTAATATGTTTTATTTTAATGCAATTAAAATAAAAAATATGTCGAATTAATTGTATTTCCTATAATATGGGAAACTCCATATTTCCATACTCTAATTATTATATAACATTTCACCCATTTTACAACATTTTAAGACACTCTAAAAATTTGATATTAAATTTTAGTTTGTTTTTATATAACAATATTAAACAATAAAAAAAATTTAAAATACACTACTGGCCACCGTAAATGCAACACCCTGAAGGAAGTATGCAAATAACATGAAATTTACAACACGCATTAGCGAAGGGAAGATATGCAAATGATTAGAATTTCAGCTCAGGCGCAAAGCGCTATTTAAGGCTTGGAGTTTTCGACGATTTCAAGTTCGGCAATTGTGCTTTTCTTGTGGTTTTTTCAAAAAAAAATCTACTATGCCTCGTAATAAACAGCGATCATCGTTTGATCAAGTATCCGAGTTCGACAGAGGAAGGATAGTGGCCTACCGAGAGTGTGGATTATCTTTCAAGGAAATCGGTAGTCGTGTTGGACGAAACCAAACAACTGTAATGCGGATATGTGACCGTTGAATGCAGGAGGGGATGACGGACCGACGTGTTCGATTGCATCCACCTCAGTGCGCCATTTCACGTGATGACAGGAACATTGGGCGCATGGCAGTGACGGATCGCTTAGTCACATCACGAACCATAGCACAGCACATTCAGTCTGTAACGCATCATCCAGTGTCTGCGCGTACCATTCGACGCTGTTTACAGCAGAGTGGTCTGTCCGCAAGACGTCCATTGCTTCGTCTACCCTTGGCGCAGAAACACAGACGTCTCCGCCGCCAATGGTGCGATAAAAGAAGGATGTGGTCGGCAGAATGGAATGAAATTGTCTTTACTGACGAGTCATGCTTCTGCCTGTAACAACACGATGGTCGGATTCGAATCTGGAGATACTATGGAGAGAGGATGCTGAACAGCTGCGTTACGCACGGCCACACTGGTCCTGCATCGGGTTTTATGGTATGGGGCAGTATTGGATATCACTCTCGCATTCCTCTAGTACGCTTGCCGGTACTTTCCGACAGCCAACGCTACATCTCCGAGATGTTGGAGCCAGTTGTTCTTCCTTACCTTCAGGGCTTGCCCATATCCATATTTCAACAGGATAATGCGCGACCACACATTGCACGCATTGTCCAAGGGTTCTTCGTGAATCACCAGATTGAATTGCTTCCCTGGCCAGCTCGTTCTCCGGATCATTCGCCAATAGAAAACATGTGGTCCATGGTTACTGAACGATTGACCCATATTACATCACAAGCTGCCACACCAGATTAACTTTGCCAACGTATGGAAGCTGCTTGGTCCTCTGTACCCCAAGAACACATCCGAAGTCTCTTTGAATCAATGCTGAGGCGTGTGGCGGCGGTGATCTCCAACAATGGCGGCTACTCTGGTTGCTGATTTTGGAAGGAACCACACTTCACAGAAGTCTATAAATTTAATCATTTGATACTTGGTCAACATGTTATCTACTAAATAAATTTTGTCGTGATATCTCTTGTCTTTCTGGGTGTTGCAATTTGGATGGCTAGCAGTGTATTTATAAAAACAGTGTAATTTTAAACTCTTTTTTACACTAAAAATAATACGCATTTTGTATATAACCGTATATTTTGAAACTTTTTCAAGTCGTAGGAATACTTTTCATCTATCATACCTTTATATTTGAATACGTAATTTCATTTATTAATTTTTTTGATTGCATTATCAGAAAGTTTTCCGTGACGATTTTTAAGAAAATGTTCTTTTTCTCCACCATCTACTTCTATTTTTATAATAGACCTTCATATTTAGTTTGAATAGTTTAGTTTGAAACTAAATATGAATTTACCTTCATATTTAGTTTGAATTTTTCTCAATAAAATCAGATTATATCTCCCAAGTTTTCAATCTTTCAATTTTAGAGTATTATCCGAGCTCATTGAATTCCATTATTTATTGGTAAAGATTTTTTAAAGGCCTTTCGGCTAAAGGTTTCTATAAAACGAGAATTAAAAACGAATATCGTTATATATTATAAACAAATCTAAAACATGATTATCTTTTACAAATTGTATACCCGTCCATCATAAACTTTAATTTTATTAAATTAATTTCTAAACAATGAGAAATCATCTTCGTTAAAATTCTTGATTTCATATGTTACAGTATGGTTTTAATTATCTACAGATTTTTCGAAGTATTCAATATTGTATTTGGCGAGTAAATTACTGATTGCATTTATTAGTTTCATTTATAAGTTAACATTTTTTAAGATATAGACATATGTGAGATAATAATGTAATCTAATTCCTTCAAAGTTTCTTTTAAGAAAATTATCTGTTACTTGTTTATAAAAATTTGTATTAAATCAGGCTACTTTTTATTCATGTTTATTTAAAAATATTCCCTTCCAATCTTGATATTTAATTATTTCATCTCAATTTACTATATTTTCAGTTTCTCAACAGTATTTATGTTAATTTTTGATATCTGGAAACTAATTTCATATTTAATTTTTTAAATTTTGTAAAATAAAACTATTACTTAAAATATGATATTCTGAAACTTTATCCCAATTTATTTTATCTTTCTTGTTTAAAATGAATTTTTAGATAATACTTCATATCTAGATATATCTCAATTAATACGATTTTTGTGCATAATCTTAAATGATTCTGCTAATTTCTGATAAGCTAAAATATTATCCCAGTCCACTCTATCTCTGTAGTCACTGATGAAAGAGTCAGATCATTTTTAACATCTAGAAATCAAATCCCAGTGCCATTTTCAAAATTTCTAATTAAATCCTTAGTTAAAATACTGTTTCTAGAAATCTCGCAACAATTAACATCTATTTATTTAGACCAGGGGTTCTCAACCGGTGGTACGCGTACCACTGGTGGTACGCAAGAGAAAAATAGGTGGTACGCTAGGAAGCGAAGTATTTTTAACTATTAAATTCAAAAATTAAAACCCCAACATCCTGATTGAGTTTTTTCGCTAACATTCGTACATTTTTGCTATCTAAGTTTGTTCAAGGTCAAGAGCCGCTTATAGTCTTTAGCAAGAGGCGAACGATCTGTCTGCATGGCAAGTTTCGTGGTTCTTTTATGTTGTACATTTCACAAATATTCTTTTAGCCGCAGACAAAACAAAATTTGCCATAAATGATGTTTTTAAAAGGAGTGATAGAAATGGATGCTGTATTTAATAGGAAATAAAAATAAGTTTCTATAAAAAGATAATAGTATCTCATTAAATTCTGTTAAATTTTATCGATTTATTAGCATGTCAGCACTTTATGTCGCCAGTTCCAGACTCAAATTGCTCCGTTTATAATGAGAAAAATTTTTTGCGTTGGTTTGCTGTTTCTAACATCAGCTATTTTGTCTTCTTGTTGCTTTGTATTCCTTACTTTTCTGAGAATATCGTCGCCTGTTTTCGAAGAACTCGTAATATGTTGTGCATTTAAATGTTTGTGAAAATATAATAAAACAATCCTAGATTTTCAAAATGGAAAAATGGCAAGCGTCTTACAGGTGATGGATCTGTGACCAGGACAATCTATTAGTACTAAGAATACTGAAACAGAATTATTTATCATTTGGATTTACTTGGAATGGAGATGAAATGATGAAATGGACTCTCAAACTCAATATGTTGTTTGCGGCGAACTATTATCCAATCAAAATATGAAACCATCGTTTCTTAAAAAAGACATCTTGAATCTAAGCATGCCGATTTAAAAGATAAATCTGAAGAATATTTTAAGAAGAAATTATCGGAGTTCAAAAATAGTAGACGATAATGAAAGGTTTTGTTACTTCAAGTGAAAAACATTTTGGAAGCCAGTTACCTGGTAAGCCTAAGAATTGCTAAGACTGGGCAGGCTCTATTGGAGAAAAACTTACTTTACCAGCAGCTAAAGATATCGTATTAACATTATTCAACAAAAAAGCAGCTAAATGAACTTAAGCATATTCCGTTATCAAATGATACAGTAAGTCGACGAATTCATGAAATGGCAAATTCCATAAAAGAGACACGTGTTCAAAAAATAAAATACATTGAGTATTTCGAATTGCAATTGGATGAAAGTACTCATATAACGAATTTTGTTCAATTATTAGTTTACATACGTTTCGAAGAAGATACACAAATTGCTGAAGAGTGTTTATATTGCGAATCTATTCATGATAGAGCAACTGCAAGTGAAAGTTTCAAGGTAACTGACAATTTTATGCTTGAGAATCATATTCCTTGGAATAAGTGCATTGCCGTATGCAGTGACGGAGCTTTGGCTTTAACAGGATAACATTCCGGAGTGATTTCTCAAATAAAGGAAGTCTCATCTGAAGCTAAATTTACTCACTGCTCCATACATCGTGAAGCGTTAATAGCCAAAACAATCCCTGAAAGCCTGGATTCTTGGAGTCCTGGTTATTCGGATTTAAAGTCGTTTAAAATCAAGCTATGAAAATTGCTAATTTTTATTAAAAGCCGAGTTTTAAATTCCAGAATATTTACGATTTTATGCCAAGGGAGGAGCAAGGAACATGAAACGCTTTTGTTACATTCCGAAGTTAAGATGGCTATCCAGAGGCAAAGTTTTAAATCCTCTTTTTGAACTTTCAGAAATTAAAATTTTTCTCTGTGGTTCAAAATTTGCTTTGCAAAAATGTTTGTTTTGTGAAATAAGCATTTTTGTGTTTAGCATATTTAGCTCATATTTTTGTTAAATGAAGTTAAATGATTTATATTTGGGATTACCATTAGAGGTAAAATAAAGGCAACGACAAAAAAACTCGATATAATAATCAAAGAACTGGATAATAATATTTTAAGCTTTTTGCCACTTTTAGAAAGTTTTCTAACCGAAAATTTGAAAATAGAACAATTAACATCCGACATTAAAAATCATTGTTTTTCATTGATAAATAATTTCAACATGTATTTCCCCGAGGATTATGAAAAAGAAAATTGGATTAGAAGTCCATTTTTTTCAAATATACCTGAAATGTTATCTTGCGAAAAAAAGAACAACTGATAGAAATTTCCTGCGGTCGACCTCTGACTGAAGACTCCAAAAATAACACCCTTGGTAACTTTTGGCTTAACCGAAAAAAAAATTTAGAAACATTTCAAATAAAGCTATTAAATTTTATTGCCTTTTTGCACAACCTATATGTGTGAACAAGGATTTTCTTTCATGTTATTCTTAAAAATAAATACAGAACAAATATAAATCTTGATTCTAATTTATGCGTAAAATTAAGTGAAATAAGACTAGACATAAAGAAATTGATTTTTTTTAAACAGGTCCAAATTTCGCACTAAATTTTAGAATTAAAGTACTATAACTTAAATTTTGATAATTAAAATGGTAACCAATTTTTAATGTAATATTTTTATGTGTGCATATTTAATTCAAATATCCAATAGGTTGTCCAAATGGCAAAATATTTTTTAGCCCAGAAGGGCTATCAATTTCAAAACGACATTTTGAGTCGATTCATTTTTCAAACTGTTGCAACCAAATATTATCGCTTTGTATTACATTTAAAGAAACTAAATAATGAAGAATCTGCATGAATGCCTGAATGTTTCTCCAGTGTGGAAAAACAGCGGTACCTAGAGCCATCAGAGTTTGAATAACGTAGTCTTCCAGCCGAACATGGCCATTTGGAGCCCGAATTTTGAATTGCAAATTTGTTTTATAATCTATTTCAAATTTTGCAAACCTTTAACGAATTTTTGATTAACAAGCTGAACGATTTCAAAGCGAGCAATGGCAACACTGTACGAAAAAATTTTTTTAATCTCCAGCGTGCGAGACTGTGTATTGGAAATTCTAAACGCATGCTGTTTTGCTGTTTCTAAACATTTTGTGATATTGCTGTTGAATTAAGTTTTATATGTTTTAAGTGCAAAGAACATGAAATTTAATAAATTACGGTAACACACTAAACGTTACAAAACGCACTTTTGGGCGTAATATAAAATATGAAAGCGTTCATGTTTTCTTTCTTTCTTTTTAGCCCAAAGGGATTAGCCCAGAAAAGCTATTAACTTCGTTTTGGCATTCTGCGCTGAAAACTTAAATGTCTGTTTCAATGTTCAAATTGTTGCCACCCAATATTACCGCTCTGTGTTATATTTAAAGAAATTAAATAGCAAAGAATCTGCATAAATGTATATATATTTCTCGCATTGTGATATTTATTTGATTCTCATAAGAATTTTCGTCTTTAATCGCTCTTTCTATGGTTGTAATATCTCTTGAGTAAAATTTACCAAATTATTATTTAATTTCGTAATTTTGTCAACTAATTCATTTTCCGTTTAAAATATCTATTGTCTGTACATTTTAATACAAATTATGTCTTAGCGGGATCATGAGTATCTACAGGATTAAAAAAATATTTTTTTTACTTTATATCATAATTTCCATCATCCGTTAATTTAAAACCAATACCAGGAGGGCATACGGATCTTACTTTCATTTCACCATCAAAAGGTGGATAATAAGCATTCATTTATTATAAAGATAATTTTACAGTATCATTACAAAGATCCCAAAGGCCATTAAAATGCTTTTCAGAGTCTTTAAAAATATAAACTTCATCTGATATACTTTGATATCTAGAAATACATTCCCAACCAAACTTGTCTTGAAAATGTGAAAATGTTCAATAACTTCTTCCGATAATTCCTGATTATAGAAATCAGCATCCTTTATTATCAAAAGAACCTGTTAGACTTTTAATTACGGGTTCATAAGGATTTGGAAAAACAAATTTAACCCTGAATTTAATAACACTGAATGAAGGAATTCTAATGTCTTATGAGTTTGACACATTTTATATATATGCCCAAGAGAATTATATGATCCCAAATATATTAGATTGCAAGAAAATTATACTGTGTTTGAAGATATAGGAAAAGAAGATATTGTAAATTATCCTTCCAAAAAAATGTTAAAATTAAATAATAAATCTAAAAAGAAAGAAGTAAAAGTTATTTCTGATTTAAATGATTTTATTACTTTAGATGAATTAGAGCCATCTCTTAAAAATTTAATTATTATTGATGACCGTGTAGCTGAAGAAAAAAGAAAAAATATTACAGAATTTTTATCGTGGGTAGAAAGTGGAATAACTTTTATATATATGTAACACAAGTTTATTATTCAATTCCTTACAAGTATGTGAAATAATTTAATTATTTTATATTTTTTAAGCTTCAACCAAGAGAAATTCAACGAATTATTTGAGAAATAGATGGTTCTGAAGAATTGTATGCAAAATGCATACGGAAACCATATGGTTTCTTTACGTTAGATTTAGTTAATTCAAAAATGAGACACTGAAGAAATTTCAATCCTATATAAATAATGGATGAAAAGCTCGAGAAATGTTTATATGCTTATAGTAAAAATTAAAGATTTATAGCGGTGTCAGTTTATCTCTTTCTATAAATAAGTTTCTGTTTAGTACAAGTAGTCTATCAGCTTTTGTTATATTTGCACTTGCATCATTGAATGTTATTGATAGTTTGATTGAATTATTTGATAACGTTCTAGAATTTCCGAACGCAAGGAGGAATGTAAACATGCGTATAAATTTAAAAAATACTTATTAAATTCTTCCAACGTCAATGAAGTAACATCATAACAAGAACTTCTTATGAAAGAAAAGTAATTTATAAAACATTTAAAGTACTTTCCATTAGAAAAATACTTAAAAAAGGTTTGAATGGTAACTGACTCATCCTTTCATCTTAAATAAATGGTTTATAAAACATATTCCTATTTTTAAGAAACAAACGAAGAAGGAATAATAAGTTTAATTAAAGGAGGTGATATTACATGATGGTTAGAAGATAAAATAAACCCTCCGGCAATGCATTTACTACGATATCAATATGGTGGTCCTTTTATAAAACTAGAAAAAAGATTAAAAAGAGGATATCCTGAAATAGCTAGTGTTGATAAAGCTTTTAAAGTGCATTATATATAATACAATTGAACCAAAGATACAAAATTAAGACGTATAGCAAGCAGATCAAGAATCATTAGATGCAATTATAAGTCCAACTGTAGGAGAAAAATAGGCAAAACTGTCATTAAAACTAGTATAAAAGCTGAAACAAAGTTTGGAGTAGGAATGTTGATTTATTGTGTTAAATGTAAATATCGTGTTAAAATTAAATAGATATTGTGTTAAAATTAACATGAAAGCCTTTGAGTTTTGAAGATTTGTTTGTTTGAAATATTACTGTGCTTTGTATATTACATATTTGTGCTCTCTGAGAAAGTGTTAAATTATTGTAATCTTGATTAATTTCAATTTTATAATGTCTTGTCTTTACATAAACAGTTAAGCTCATTTAGACAAGCTATTTTCTTTATAGTTCCCTTATTTGATAATATCACACACACACATACGCGCACAAATAAAGTTAACTTCGACAACATATCCCTGTTTTATAATCATTTCCACTTTGGTTCCGTGTTTTTTATTTATTTTTCGGAATTTAACATAATTACAATTGATACTAATAGATAGGTTAACCAAAACTCAGTAAAGCTTTAAAAAACTGAGATCCATTGAATATACAATGTGGAAAGCAGTTAAAAAGGAAGTACCTGGAATTAAGCACTTTGTAAGAACTTGTTCTTTGCAAATTTTTAAAATGCATTTATGTTCACCGCATGGCGTTGTACCATGGAATCCCGGATATATGGTTCCCTTTCTGTGAACTCGATTGTTGAAAAACAACGTTAAGTTGACTGCATCATTTAAGAATAATGGACCATCAGTCCATATTGCTGTCTTACTTTCAAGGTTTCGATGAAATGGAGTAGTAAAGCATCATTTTCAGTATGAATGTCTACAAATGTCTTCAGACTCTCTGTGATGTTCTACAGGGCCTATCTGTTGTCACAGTTCTGTAAAGCATAGAGTTCGTTTAGCACCACTGACAATGTGCTTGCTGTGTGAATGGTATATATTAATATCTGCTAAAAGTTGTTCTTGTTATTTATATATCTTATTTTGTCTTCTGAATGTGATCAATAGTGACGGCTAACTGATTTATTCAGCATTTATACGTGGGGTACTTTATATTTTTGAGTGACGTGACGTTTGGCGATCATGTTACAAGGAAATTTCACTTTTCACAATAAAATACTTTAGAGACTGAAATTCTTTAAAATATTCTTTATTATTTTATGCTTTTTTCTATTAATTGTTTTACTATAAATTGAAAGCTTGCTGAAATAAAGGGTTTGTAAATCTTTTCTGATTTTTAAATACCTAAAGTGTAAAAGCTAAAAAGGCTTATTTTGTCTTTAGAGGCATGTACAACACAATATTCTTACTCGTCATGCCACACTATGTTGGATTATGCTAAAAAATCTGCTTCTTTCCTTAACGAATCCCATGACTTAATATATTTCTTTTTTTAATTTATAATAGGCGTGACAGAAATTTTTAACTTACTTTTCAAATTATGACAGTACGTAGTGCACTGTAGAGTTTACCTTTTAGAAAACAGTTTTTGTAGATTTTAGGTAAGTATATGTTAAGTATGTAGATTTTAGCAAAGTATTAATAAGTCCACATAAATGCATAAATATTTTTCAGACGCTTAAAAATTTCTCTCATTTGCAGTCTTAGATCTTTTATTTATATACCTCCCAATTTGTAAAGTGAGTTTTTATCGAACTGGTTTTTGTACCATTTGATTTTGCTTTTCCTCTTCCATAATGTGAGAGTTACATTAAATTCAAAGACCGAGAAAAAACAATAATATGCTGTTAATATGCATACAGCAATTACGTTAACTGGGGATACTAAATTGAATATTACGTAACATTTCAGTGTGATAGTCTAATAATTTTTATTTCATGCCATCTAAAAAAAAGTTCGAAGTTTAATATGATATTAAAGTAGAATATTTCAGCGACCGTAAGAAATACTACGGGGGCTATCTGTCATTACACGTCATTAAGTTGCTATCGTTACTTATGTGTCGGCGGTGAAATATTTCCATCCAGAATTCTTGCGCGTAAGATTATTTCATGTTATATAAACTATTATATCATTTTACAAACATAACAAAAATGATTCGTGACTGATGCTTTTTGGAGCGAAGTTTATCTCTAGCGAAAATAGTAAACCCTCAAAAGAAGGAGCGGTATAGAAAAATAGCAGTCTTATGCTTCTCTTTTTTTAAGAGAAATATAGTAGTAAATGTAGTGAATATTTTAATCGTTTCGTCATCTGCTTTTCGTTTCTTTTAGCCTAAAAAAGAGCTGTATGGTGATTTAAGACGGTATTTATCTTCCAAATAAAATAAATTTTTAAAGTAAAAATAGTAATAAAATTGTATTGCAGAATATTGGTCTTAAGCCAGAAGGTATATGAGACATAGAAAGACATCAAATAATTCCCTTGTAATCTTTAACGTTTTTATTTCGAATTAAGCAGTAAAGAAAAATTATTATAAACATGAACATTCTTTAAAATATTTCCCTTAAGTAGCTTTACTTGGCTATAAAACCCTTATCGGTTAGGTTACGCCATGCTATCGTATAAAATAAATGTTATTGTATAAGAAAAACACGCAAGAATAATTGAGCTATGTTTACGTTCTAAACTGTTGCAGTTTAAAAATATTCGGTCCTTGAATACCTGCGAATGTTGTTTTTTGTAATAAAATATAATTTGTCTTTTGTTTATGTCCCCCCTGAAAATAGACATTTATAAAAAAAACATATGAAAACATTTAAATAAATCTGAGTTATTATCTAGTGTCAGAAGATACAGTAACTCAACAGAAATATTACGGGCTACATGTACAGAGGCTGTTCGCACATTTTTTAGACGATGTATATTGTATTTTCAAAACTAAATTACATAAAATTGTTGTGCTTTAAAGTTCTATTTGACATCCCTTATTCTGAACTATCTTTCGACACCGCAATTTCCAGGATAATAATGCCTTTTGAAGTGTCAGAAGAGGTATTCTATCCCATTCCTCCCGAACAGCTTTCCAGAGTCCTGTTAGGGTTTTGGGACGACGTTTGGATAATGCAGTTTTTAAAAGTCCGAAAGCACAAAAATCCATAGGTGACACATCAGGAGATTTAGTAGGGATATCAGTGAAGAGTATGGCCTTGATACCAGTTTTTGTTCCATTTCTTTTAGGAAATTTACAGTGGATTTTGATGTGTGACTGCTAGCTTTCTCCTGATGGAGTCTCACAGATTGATGGCACTGTGGGTAAAGCGATCGTATTTCATGCAGAAAAATTGGCAATAAAATATGTTCCTCATAGTATTTGGAGTTAATCTTGACATTTTTTTGCACTCTCTTTATTTTTAACTTGCCATTATAAGAAAAACCAGCAACAATCATGAATCCCTTAGAAAAACTTTCTTTCGATTCTTTGAACCATGTACTTAAATTTTTTTCTCCCCTTTTATGATAATAAATGGCTTTTTTTTATTACAATCATTTAAATACACCCATGCTTCATCTATTGTGACAATTGTTTTCCATTTTTCTTTGGATAAGTGTTTCTCATATAGAATTCTGCAGCGTGTCCTGCGTTGAGCGATGTGCTTTGGAAGAAGACGATGCACATTGCGTTTTTTCGCTTTCTTAAGATTTAAATCAATGTTATCACTTCGTTTACAGTGGACAAGGAGCATTTTAATGATTTTGCAACTGTCCTTTGACTAGGGGGATTTTTTTTTAACATTAAACAACGTACCTTTGCAATAGTCGAAGATGTCCGTTTTTTCCTTGGATACTTGTTTGGAATTTTTGTCCCAATTGAGGCTCCAATTTGACGTTTTAATCCTTTCTTGTTGATGATATCACCTATCGACGCTTTATATATCACAAAACCATGACTCTCACATCGTTTTTCGATAACGGAGTATGCATATTTCTCTTCGGAAAGAGCGTAAATAACCACTGCTTTGTTAAATTCGCCATTTTGAATAAAAACAAAACTTTCAAGCCACAGACGATAATTTTGACTTTAAAAACATAGTACGATTGCAATTACTTCTTTTGCAGCAAACGATTTGTTTAATTCTGACTCTCTTTGTTTTCCAAAATAATAATTACGACCAAATTGAGATTTCTGTTTATCCAAATAAATGTCACATTTGAAACTGAATACGATAATTCTATTTTTTCTCTTGATATTCTAATTATATGCAATGAATTTGATTTCAAAACAGTTTGCGTAAACCTTTCTTTTGTTTGTTTGCTTCCCAGTGCTAGATCATAACACCTTGTAAACCAAAAATGGTATATCTTTACTCTTATGCATATCCGGCTAGTAAAATTTGTTTTTCAAAATGTTTGCTTTTTCATGAATTGTCATAGAGATTTCTTCCACGGTCATCGATAAGGATTAAAAAAAAACGTTTTGACTTGAATTTATGTCGTCATCAAAATAGACATTCTGCTGTAAAAAATACCATATTAATCTTGCATCATTCCATTTCATTTCTTCTGTCAGTTGCAAGAATCCTCAGAATTTTAAAATTTTTACGTCATTTTCTCATCTAGGAATAAAATTGTTTATTCGATTATTAAAGTTCTTATTTTCTATTTTAATTTATGGGAAACTTATAATGTACTTTGTAAGTTTAATTTGGCTTATATCAGCCTACCTAAAAACGTTAATATATATATCAATCTTATGAATCGCTTCATTCTCACAAATTTTATATCTGGAAAGAAGAAATAAACAAATCTCCTATAATTAGTCATAGCTTGGCACTTAAATCAGTTTCAACTTTAGATCTGCGAAAATTATAAATAAAGTTTCTTCAGCTGGTAAATTGAATTTCTTTGATTTTCGCATCCAAAAATTTTATCTTCGTTAATTAATAACATTATTTTCAATCCAATTTATTCTAACGTTTTCAAGATTTTAATACCTCAGATTTTCACTTTTCGTGACTATATTTCTTGATAGATGACGTTATATTTGTTTTTACTCCGCCCATTGCGTCTCTCGGTTTGCAAAATCGTTTTTGCTCTTAAACAGGGTTTGCACGGTTCTTAAGAGTCCTTAGGGTTTGGGGAATCGATTTTTGGTCTTTAAAAGTCCTTAATTTCGGTCAAACTCGGCAGAAGGTCCTCAATTTTAATCATCTGAAATTTCTGTCTGTTTTTACGACTGACATTTTCCATTTTAGAATTAGCATTTTGGACGAATATTTTTGGCGATTCACTTATGAATTTGGTTATCTTTTGAATGGGTTCATGAGTTATAATTTGTTCCTATTTCTAATATAAATGGTGGGATACTCGAGTTTCATAGTGAAAGAAGTGCAATATAAGCATTTCAAAATTGTTTAATTTTTTCTACTGAAGTGCTCTTAAACAACCTTTCGCTTTTGGGGATGTGAATTCTTTTATTAAACGGTTCTAAATTTGGTGATCAACATTCTGGCGATTTTAAGATAAATTTCTATAGAAAATTTTCATTCCGAGATCTGGGAATTTTTCGACGACTTTTTAAAAACAATGTAACATTGATTAAGTTCATTAAAATAATGGTAATATACTGAAATTAAAAAGTAACATTAAAATAAAACATTTTTAACTTTTGCTGTCATATTATGGCCGCTAATTATACAGTATTTGAATCTGAAAAATAAACAACGTATAATGCTATAAAGCACAGTTTACGAAACAGTTGTTAGCAAAAGCAAAATAGCTATGTAATTAATTAAAAATGTCTCTTTTGAAATTTTTTTCATGGTAAGAGTTTTTCCCATGTAATTGTGTCAGAATAGTCAGAATATACATCAGTTTTCTTTATAAAATTAATTTTACACTTTTTCCGCCTGATTGTTTTTGCAAAATATTTCTGGCTTTTTGCTGTTACAGAACTGGTAGGAGTAATTTTTCTGTAGGATTTTAGACAGTGCAGCTTGGAAAATTTAGAAGGATTTGAGGACAAGATTTAGAGACCCATGATTTTAGAAGATTCCAGAAAAATGTGACAAAATTAAAAATATCTCCATGGTATTAACACGTAATGGATGTATTTTACAGAAAGTTTGCAATGAATTTCTTACTTTTTGCAGAACGTCTGGAAGAACAATGTTAACATAATAATGAAACCTACGCAGAAACTGGTGAGAACACTGGCGTGTTGAGACAAATTTCCTATTCTTAGAAAAGATGCTAAAAGAGAAGGAAATCGATATAAATTAGCTAAAATGTCTGGGAAGGCTTCAAATTAAAAAAACGCATAAATATTCTGTTAAATGTTATTGCTACAAAACATAAAATGCTTTTCGTAGCTTTCAATGTGTAATTATCCTAATATCGTTTAAGAATCAATGTCATAAACTACATGTATTTTAAACTGGATTTTAATAGGGCTTCTTAACACATATTTTTAAAACATAAATTTAATAATGTCTATGTAAATCTATAATGACTAAGGTTATCTAAGTAGCTAATTTAATTATTTGTAGCTAACTGGTTACCCTTAAAAGTTATGTCTGAATATTAAAGCAAGTTGTTGCCTTTTATTAATTCTTACCGTGGTCACAAGGTTAAAACACCAAAATGTAAAAATTAATGTAAAACTTATTCTTCGCATCAAGTGAGACTTCAAATAATACAAAAGAACTTAGACCTCTGGTGCTTTAGTTGCTTATTGGAACCTTAAATTATGTTAACTGGGTTATAAACCTTAGAATTCTACGCGAAGTTACGGTACTAATTGCGTCAGACAGATTCCAGCTAACTTTCAAAACTTTCCAATCGTGCCTACATCAGGCCTTTCAAGTTTGTTCTAATCTTTAGGTCTCTCTCTGGGCAAGCAGCAGCGATGACAACAGCCAGTCTTTTATTATGAATCATGCTGATTATGATATTACTTCTCATTTTAACCTATGCTGCTTGACATAAAATCTACCGGCTATGACATAACATCTACGGCTAAACCTCTAGACTAAACAAGTGTGTAACAAAATGAGACATAAAATAAAATCAACATAAAGCTAACTGTTAGTAAAACGTAAATAAAATGTCACTTATGTTCTTTCAAATATGTCCAGCTATTACGAGTGTAAAATATTTAATGCTACTTGACAAATTTCACAAAGTTTATTTTATTCCCAAACTTATTAATAATTATGTTTAAAAAGTTATGTTTAATAATAATGCAGCCTACTTGCAGATCTATTTATTTTTAGGATGGTATTACAAAAGTGAAGTTTAGGCATAGAAAATATTTTTAATTGAATTTATTCAGTTCCCATTTGCTCATAGGTTCTTAATTGTTTCATTAATGGTCCTTAAAAGTGCTTCATTTCCGTGTGTAGAAATGTGTACGAACCCTATTGAAGATGAGGTACTTCTCTTGGAATCGACATAATTTCATTCATTAGTTATGCCAAACTTGCTTGCTTGATTTAAAACTTCATAGTGTTTTAAATTATAATCTCATTTAGCTAATATTTCATATTAATAAAATTAATGGGCTTCAAATTTTGCATGATGAAATTATCAATACTTTCTAATTCAAAACAAATTTTATCAGACTATAATATTGTTGCATGCGTACGGGTTCGTTATATATTGAATGCACAAGTCGTTAAAAAGTTAACAAAAATTTATTCTTTCCACAAGAAATAAATTAAAATGCTGAAATATTTCTTCACAAATCTTCGCACAATATCTCAAATGTTTAGCAAAAACTCAGTTCAAAACAGATAAAATAGTTCTATCTCACAGCGAAATAGCTACCATCAATACAGCATTAAGTAAACAAACAGCAAATCGCTTTTTACAGCTACAAGTATAACAGCAACAACAATAACTACAACAACTGAGATGAGTCCAGTCCAGTCCAGTCAAGTATTGCCGGAATATCGTAGCAATTGCACGATGTGTCCGGCTCCTGATAATTTGCCCAAAAGGCACATGATATGGGTAGGTCCAGGTAGGTGAAATACATACACGAAAAAGGAGGGGGGGTGACCATGCATCACCAGGTTTAGAAAAACCAAAAATGATCACAATCGGCGCAGCGACAAGGAGAGAGAAAACGCAAAACCAGACAAATGGCCTAGAGCGCAAGAAATATAAAACGCATAATATGAAATTAAATACAGACACAAATATAAAATACAAACATAAAGAAATACAAATATGCAATGATAAAAATACAAATATGCAATGATAAAAATACAAATACAAAAATAGTGAAAATAAAGTTGAATAAGTAGAATATATACATTACGTACAGACCAGCAAATAGCTAGCAAAAGTAAGTGTCAAGTGCTTTACGCGGGAAAGTTTAAATTACATATATGTGCGGCATAAGGTCTGATATATCTGTCCTCTATGAGAATTTCATAGTCAAGGGTGTTGAAGATCTCCAGGTGTGGGCAAGTGAGAGCCTTGTTGAAGAACTTGTCATTAATTCGAAGAAGATAATCTTTGACAGTTTCAATCTTTAAATCTCTGTGTAACATATCGTTGGACACAAAGTAATGGGCATTCGTAATCAGCCGTAAAAATTTGTTTTGCATAACTTGTATTCTGTAGAGGTCGCGTGATGTAAAAGCTGCCCAGGCCGGGGAGGCATAAGAGAAAATAGGGCGCACTATTGCCGTATAAAGGTGCTTCTTACGTAACAAATCCAGTTGCGAATACTTTCCTAAAAGCGGCATAAGGCTTTTCATAACAATTACGGTCTTGTTTCGGATGTGATTGAAGTGATCAGTCCACGTAAATTTGTGATTAAAAACCACACCTAGGTAATTGGCCTTTTTTACAATTGGGACTTCTACGTCGAAAAGGGTAAGTCTGACATTTAAGGACTTTTTAGCCTTCTTCTTGCTAATAATGAGTAATTGCGATTTAGTTGCATTTATGGCGATTCGCCATTTGGTGCACCAATGCTCTATGTGCGGAATTGTTTCTTGAAGTTTAGCAATTGCAATGGCCGGACTTAGGGATCTCACCGCCAGCGCCGTATCATCGGCGTAGCACCCCAGGTAATTATTTAATCCAGTAAATGGTTTCGGGAAATCTGACACATAAAATAGATATAAAATTGGGCCAAGAATAGAGCCTTGGGCCACGCCGGCATTTAATCTTCTCTGCGTAGAAGTATCTTGTCCGATATTAACAAAAAATTTTCTATCTTTAATAAATGAGTATATAAGTAAAGTCATCTCCCGATCAAAGTCATTTGCAATTAGCTTGAAGATAAGCCCCTCATGCCAGACGCGGTCGAAAGCTTTCGCACTGAGATGAGGTGTTTCACCTCGGCTTTTATAAGCTTTTTAATTATCAGTAGAACTACCACGATGTTTCTAGATTTTTCTGGATGGCAACAGTAATAACGAGATATTTATTTATTAAGCATTAAATGCGCGCGCTCTTTTATTTTTATTGTTATTTTTTTTGACGTAGCTTTCTTTTCAAAAATCGTCTGCGTTGCATGGGGAAACAAAAAGGAATTTTAATTACAATTCTAAATAAATAGCCAAATAAATGTGAAATTCGTAACATTGCCCCCTTCCCAAGGACTGCAGGTCCAGGGCAGTACAATCCTTGGACAGGAAGCCACACTTACATCTGAGGCCTCAGTGCTATAATAAACATTACTTTATAATAACAAAATAAACAATAACTGCAATAAGTGACTTTCAGCAAATTAAATTCTATCCAACGCTGAATACAATTCAAATACTGTCAAATACTAAGTACAAATACTATCAAATACAAATGCTATTAAATACAAATACTTATCAAATACTAAACAAATACAAATCAAATACTAAATACAAATAGGACCATGGTCTTATACTATGTCCATTATTATTTACAACTATATACACTACGTACTATGGCCATAGTAATGAACTAACCTGTCTTAATGAACGACTTTAGGTTTAGAGTTCGATGATTTACGGATCCGAACCACGACGTCGTTCAGCCTGTTTAGGACTGTGTAAGGACCATCCCAAGGTGACTGTAGTTTCGGAGAAAGTCTTTTTCGACGAGTCGGATTCCATAACCACACCTTGTCTCCTTCGTTGAAACGATGTCCAGTAGCTCTCCTGTCGTAGCGGGTCTTCATCTTGTCCGTCGCCAAGTTGACTCGCTCTTGTGCAAAGTTGTGCATCACTTCAAACCGTTCCTGGAGATCTTGAATGTATTCCTCAGGCGATGAAGGCGCATCCGGAGGGCGACCAAACAAAAGATCACATGGCAGACGAGGGTCACGGCCGAAGAGCATGTGGGACGGGGAATAGCCGGTAGTCTCGTGGACAGCACTGTGGTAAGACAGTAAAAATAGTGGCAACTTCTTGTCCCAGTCCTGTTGGTTTCTGGAAACCACTA
>KK112542.1:292204-368770 GCA_000611955.2 Stegodyphus mimosarum | reverse complement strand
CACTCCAATGTAATTTGAAGATATACACTGCTGGCCACCTAAACTGCAACACCAAAGCCAAGAGATATCACAACAAAATTTATTTAGTAGATAACATGTTGACTAAGTATCAAATGATTAAATTTATAGACTTCCGTGAAGTGTGGTTCCTTCCAGAATCAGTAGCCAGAGTACCCGCCATTGTTGGAGATCCCCGCTGCCACACGCCTCGGCTTTGAATGTGTTCTTGGGGTACAGCAGACCAAACAGCTTCTACATGTTGCCAAAGTTGATCTGGTATGGCGGCTTGGGATGTAATCTGGGTCAATCATTCAGCAACTATGAACCACATGTTTTCTATCAGCATTAGATCCAAACAGCAAGACGGCCAGAGAAGCAATTTAATCTGGCGATTGAGGAAGAACCCTTGGACAATGTGTGCCACGTGTGGTCGTGCATTATCCTGTTGAAATATGGCTGTGGGCAAGCCCTGAAGGTAAGGAAGGACAACTGGTTCCAACACCTCAGAGATGTAGCGCTGGCTGTTTAAAAAACCAGCAATGCATACTAGAGGAGTGTGAGAGTGATATCCAATATTGCCCCATACCATAATACCCAGTGCAGGACCAGTGTGGTAGTGCATAACGCAGCTGTTCAGCATCATCTCTCCATTGTGTCTTCAGACTCGAATCCAACCATCGTGGTGTTGCAGACAGAAGCGTGACTCGTCAGTAAGGACAATTTCATTCCATTCTGCCGTCCACATCCTTCTTTCATCGCACCATTGGCTGTGGAGATATCTGTGGTTCTGCGTCAAGGGTAGAGGAAGCAATGGACGTCTTGCGGACAGACCACTCTGCTGTAAACGGCTTCGAATGGTATACACGCAGACACTGGATGATGCGTTATAGACTGAATTTGTTGTGCTATGGTTCGTGATGTGACTGAGCGATCCGTCACTGCCATGCGCACAATGTTCCTGTCATCACGTGAAGTGCTGCAATGAGGTGGATGCGATCGAACACGTCGGTCAATCGTACCCTCCTGCATCCAATGGTCACATATCCGCATTACAGTTGTTTGGTTTCGCCCAACATGACTACCGATTTTCCTGAAAGATAACCCACACTCTCGGTAGGCCACTATCCTTCCTCTGTCGAACTCGGATACTTGATCAAACGATGATCGCTGTTTACGAGGCATAATTGATCTTTTTTTGAAAAAACCACACGAAAAACACAACTGCCGAACTTGAAATCGTCGAAAACTCCAAGCCTTAAATAGCGCTTTGAAGTGCCGCTACAGGCACGCATGATGTGCGTCTGTGCTGAAATTCTAATCATTTGCATATCTCACCTCCGATAATGCATGTTGTAAATTTCATATTATTTGCATGCTTTCTTCAGGGTGTTGCATTTACGGTGGCCAGCAATGTATATCTATTACCTAGATATTCCCCTTGATCTGAATTTAAAGCGTTAAAAATACAGTTTACAGTTGGTCTCTTTTAAATTACTTTCAAACTTAAGTATAAGAGACATATTCTCCCATTATATTAATTATTAACAAATTACAAAGCGAGATTACATGTACAAAATCCAGACCATCCAATACGACACTAATCAAATGAAAATGGACTAAGTATATTATCTGGAAAATTTGAGTCATTCTTTCTCTATGGAACAATTACCAGTAGGGAAAAAAGGGGGCACAAAATGCTACAAGAAAATCCTCACTTAATGCAGTTAATTAAACCATCAGCTGAGTGAATTCGTGTTAAGCAAATATAATAAGCAATAGAAATAACTGTAATTCAACCATCATTTACAGCTTGAAGAGGATCACCCATCAGGATTAGAGAATAAAATTATCAAAGTTGATAAAAAGCAACTGTTTAAATTGTTATTTAATATCCAAATACTGTTTTTTTATTTAAAGAAATTTTAAAAAAAAGAAGAAGAAGCAAGCAGAGATGCCTAGTTTTAAGTTTGACACTGAATATGAAAATGCAAGAGAAATCAATTCTCATAAGGCACATTGCATTTTTAAATATATTAACTTGCTATTTAAAATTTGATTCAACATTCAATTTTTATGTACAATACACACCTACTGCCAACTGATCCTATGCAGTATTTTATATCAAGAAAATGAAATAGAATAATTGCTTAAGGAATTTAAAAATTAACTGAAATTCATTCATGTTATTTCTGCAAAATGTTTACTAAAAATATGACAAACTATTAGTCTATAAATCAATTCTGCAAGAATGTCAAGATTGACTTTCATATACGCTATATAACTATTAAAAAAAATAAATTCTAATCAAATAGTCTCTTTGAAAAACTGATATGCCACAGGTGACCTGAAGCCCATAATAAAATTCGCACTGAAAAAGTTCTTTTTCAGTTTTTCAACACGCACTTATTGCTGCAGAAGAAGAGATTATTCAGAAGAAATTTTATTTTAAAAGAAATCATTAGGCTCTCAAAGCAGCAGAGTAATTTATCCATGTAAAATTTTTAAAATATCCTATTATATAAAATAATAAATGAAGTCAATTCATTGATGAAAATCAGAGGTTAACTCTGTACTGTTTTAGTGATCCAACTTGTTCATGATGGTTCTCCTCTTCTGTCCGTTTCCCATATGCTGTATTAGGCCATAAAAAGGATACTGCTTTTAATTTCTATTTATTGAAATGTTCAATCTTTAGATGAGGAATTTCTCTTGAACATTTAAGAGAGTTCTTTTGGGGAAGAGGAGAAGAGGGATGGAGATGTCAAATGGCAAAAGGAAATTAATTATAAATAATAATAATTCAGTAACTGCAGAACTAAGCAATTCAATAAAATTCTGCATATCACCAATTAGTCCGGCTTATCTTGAACTGCAAGAATCTATAACATATTACATAGACAACCAATAATTTGAATTCCCCCCCTCAACAAATTAAAAACACTCAACTACACAAACATGATACTAAATAAGTACTTACTTCTTCAAACGATAAATCTGCTTGCTTTCTGTGCCGCCAAAATACGGTATAGTTATTGGAATCCTTTTTCAGAACTGGTTCACCATAAACAAATAATCTAAGCAAACACAAAGCAATGAAAACTAAATTCAAACTCCATGCGAACGCACTTGATAGTAAGCTTTTTGTCCATCTCCCTACAATTAACAAATAGCTGAGTACTTTATTTATAAAAAAATGTGTTTAAAAGCTATAACCTTTTTTTAAAATACAAAAAAGAAAAATATTCTAAACAACAATGACAGAATAAATTTTTCAGCAATTTCTGACACCTCTGCCCCCGCCTAAGGGGGGGGGGAACACTTATCACAATTTTAGGCATACAACAAATAACAATCAAAGTTGAAAAAGTACATTAAAAATGAAGAAAGAAACTTCTACTGTGTAAAACGTTTACTATGACAACTCCTCAGACTACTTTATTGAAGAAGGCCATTTGATGATCTGGACTTTCATTTTGTGCATCAATTTTATCTTATTGCATTATTTTCCTATTCTGATGTTGATGATGCAATCTATGTTTTGCAGTAAAAAGTTAATGGTACTTCTAAATTAATGCCATTGATAGTAGCTTAATCATTTATACATTTGTAATGGAAGTTAAATGCTTATAAGTACATTAAATTAATAGGTGACTGAAATTTCTGCATCATATAAGTAGATTACATATTTATTTAATTATGGCAAAGTACTCAAGGTTATCTGCCCAGGAAAGAGATGCTTTTGTGGAGGACTTCTCGTAATGTGTTACACAAGGAGAAAACACCCATGTTAATCAGCCTGTTCACCGGGATTTGAACCCCAAGCTAAATTACCAGTGTTCAGCGACTTCACCATTTGGCCGTTGGTAGGCGTTATATAAGCAGAAAAATCTCTCTCTCTCTCTCTTTTTTTTTTTTTTTTATAATTATAAGAATGTTTACATCAAGAGTAGAATGTATCTGAGCTATCATTTTATTGGTAACAACTTAAGGTTACAAAAAATGCTAAATGTTCAGAAGATCTGTTTTTCGTTGTCCTTCAATCAAATTACTGTCCATTCTACAAACATCCTTAATACAGCTGGATCAACAGTAGATACTAATGAAAAAGTGGCCAAACAACTTGTAATGCACTTCTTTAATGTTGGCAAAATTGACTATCAGAAAGAAGATACGAAAATTAAAAGCTCTGCCAAAAAATTGTGCCTGGAGGGAAGTGGGTACAAGCATAATGGCCTCTTTCTAACACACATCACTTTAGAAGAAATACATATTGCTATCAACACTATGAAAGGAAATAAATCATTAAGAACTTATTTTATTTTTGTAAAAATAATTAAACATCTTGGTGAAAAAATAAGACCATGCTTGCTGACTACCTTTAACACATCATAGAAATCTGGCGGGCTGACTAAAGCATGGAAAATTTCTATCATTGTACCTCTGCTCAAACCAAATAAATCAGTTACAGAATACAAGAATTATATGCCTATCACCCTCACCAGCATCTTTTGCAAGGTGATGGAATGAATTATCCATTCCAGAACCATGGAGGTCACAAAATAGATTCATGATAATGGACTGTAAATAATCACGCTAAAAAAAAAATACTGAAGAAAAGCTGTCCACATGATGACACAACATTTTATAGTTGCACTTTTACACTGTAGCAGCAAGATAGAATAGAATATACTAATATATACATAGCAGACTCATTACCAAGACAGCTATAAATTAATCATGAAAAGGTAGTGCCATCCTATTTTCATCAAAACACACAAGAAATTTGTTTGGTAACAGAAAAAACTGAACAAAGATAATAAATTTTTATCAGATAGCCTTCAGAAAACAAAATTGCCTTGAAGGCCAATTATTCTATCTCCAATAATCTATAATCAATGGTTTCCAAGAACGACTACTAAAAAAGACCATTGCTATTTTTGCTATTTTTCTTGATGTCTCCTGCATTTGACAGAGTGTGGAGGTAGAAAGTCATAAAACTTATACAGCATTATGATATTGGAGGAAATTAACTCATCTGGATAAATGATTTTTTGAGAAACAGAAAAATTAAAGTATGCTATATCGGATGTTCATCCAGCAGCAAGAAAATCCTTGCAGATGTTCCATAGGGTTCTGTTTTGAGCTCTCTTCTCTTCATGTTATATGTGAACAACACCCTTAACAAAGATACTAAAGTGGCCAGCCACGTAGATGACACTGCGATCTGGCACTCCAGCAGAGACATTTATGAATATGAAACAATGCTCCAGAAATGCTTAAATGGAATCTTAAGGTGGATGCAGAGTTTAAAACTCAAGATCAATGCTGAAAAGACAGACTGCCTATATTCTTTTCAACAAATAGGAAGCGTAGAAATCAGATGAATTCAAAATTATGCACTGAAGGAAAATTCACAATGAAGACATCATGCCCAAAATATTAGGGAATCACCTGATACGCAGAATTAAGATACAGTGAGCAAATCAAAACCTGTGCTGACAAAGCTTTTAAAAGATTAAGAATCATTAAGTCTTTGCATAACAATTGGGCGAATTTCCTCGTACATTTAGAACAACATACACCTCACCGAGTCCGATCATGCAATATGCTTCTCCTATTTGGGTCAACGCTTCCAGGATTGTCTTGGAGAAATTAGAGTGCCCAGGCAAAGGCTTACCAGTGCAGTGTCTTTCACCAATAATTTAAAATTCAGGAATGTGGCCTCAAAAGCCTCAGGAAAAGAAAACAATATGATATAACAAAATTTACAAACAAGACAAGGAGCCATATACCAGAACACATCATTAGGAAAACCTTTGAAAACTATAACTGTAACTAGACTAAAAAGATCATCTCCTACGTAATTTGCCAAAGATATTACAGCAGTTCTTGGCCAAGAGCCAACATTTTCTTCCAAGCTTCCTATAAACTCCAAAATAGTAGTCAACCTACTACAGCCATGGAATAAAAAAGAAGTGATTGATATCATTAAAGAGAAAGGGATATGGACTGTTGAACAGTATCCAAAAGAAGACTTTGTACATGCTTATACAGATGGTTCATCTGACCAGACAATAACTAATAGAGGTTCTGCAGTATTTTTGACTATCCAGGTGATACTATTTATCAACACAAAACTGACGCTGGAGCTATATTCTCTAACTTCACTTGAGAGTTTCTGGCATTAGCATAGACACCTGACATGTATAGATCCCATGTATAGATTTCCATTTCTGAGCAAGCAAAAGGACTCACTGTATTCTGTGACTCAAAGGCTGATCTACAGGCAATCCTGGATGGAAGCTCCGTGATCACCAATGATATCTACTTTAGCCTAAACAAGGTTCAAAAGTTAGATAAGGTCTAAATTTTTCAATAATTGCCAGCACATGTCAACATCACAGGTAACGAGAATGCAGATAAACTGGCAAAAAAATTCTTGAAATCTCAACAATAATAATAGTAACATAAATGCCACCCTCTCAGACGCAAATGCTGTGGCCAAATACAGACTGAGGGAACATTCAATACCAATAAAGCACCAACTCCATAACATTAATGGAGATTGATTTGTAACTAAAACTGTAGTCAGGCTTAGAAGTGAATATCACAGAGGACTAAATTTGTCAGGAAGATAGAAAAACCTACAGAAATGCAATAACTGCCTGGACACAGAATCGACAACCACACACATTTTTGACTGACTTCCTTACTGAAGTGTGAAAAATTGGGTCTTGTTTATAAGAATAAACTTCTGTGATGATAACATTTTGCAGATTGCTAGGGCTGTCATCTTTGCCTGTCATTTGGCTGTCATCTAGCTAATTATACTTTATTGTTGGCATGTCATAAATATAATTTGTATGCTAGGAATTGAAAGCAACTGATTAAACTAATGAGTATAGGGATAGGCTAGGCAGTTATATTAACAAATATGCTAATCTAGATAATTGAATGAATGTGTTTTAATTGCCAACCCCTGTATTTGATTTTTATTACTAGTCTTAAAAATCTAACCATATATAATCCTTAGGGAATCCATATAACTCAAACTAGGATTTAAAACAGACTTTGTACTAGGAATTTATAAGGTTAAATATGGATTACTACAGTTTCACTTTATACAATGTATTAATAAATGTATTAAGTTTTTATCGTTAGTTAAATTAAAATTTAGTGTATTCAGTTAGATTAAATTATTGAATTTGAAATGTTTTTAGAGAACTAGTGATTGTTCTATTATTTGTTATAATTCTTCTTTGGAATCTTGAGGTATTTGTATTATGAAATTCAATGAGTATGTTTCAATGGTTATATAGGATTAAGCTATCTCTAGCATTTGGGAAATATTATGTACTGATATAGTTTGTGAATCATATGTTTTCAAACTATTACATAGAGACTTGTTAAAGAAATAGCATTTCAGATTTGAGAATTTTGGAAATAATTTATTACTGAACTTTATTTTGATTAAATATAAAAGCATTGGAGAGATACTATATTTTGATTAAATACAAAAGCACTGGAGAGGCATAAAGATCTTTACAAAAATATTAAATTTAATTCATTTTAAGGTTGTTTCACCAGATTTTCGATTCGAAGATCTTGAGTTTTCTAATAGGGCTGATACTATCTTTAATAGCTACGTAATGTAGGTATTCAAAATAGTTCTTCCATCAAAATATAAGTTTTTTTCTCCAAAAAAAAAAAAAAGAAAGAAAGAAAGAAAGAAAAAAGCAACAATATTTGCTAAAATATTTGTATGAAAATTCTTGTCATATAACTTCAAAGAATTTTGTAAAAAGATAATAATACAGTATAGAATCTGAAATCTGAAATGATCTAAAATACTGACCTCTAGATCATTAGCAATTTTTTTTTCTTTTTTTAAATGCTTTACAGTTGTGAATTTGGTGCTTTTTCATCATAAAAAATGTGGACAGTCTCGATTCTTAATATCACTTTGGCATCTATACCAAACCTCGTGATTCATTATCTATTATTTTTTGCTTTTATCACTGCATGGCTATCCACATACTGCAGCTTGAGGAATGACTCGCGTAGTTGTAACTGAATACCAAACAGCATGGTAAACCTTTATGTTGAAAATACGGTTGACAATTATTCGACTTCAACAAACTTAGCTGAGCCGTTAAGAATGTAAAGGAGGAGAAATTTAAAAGAAATTCCCTTCCATATATCAAAAATAGATTTTGTAAATGAAACTCACAAGCTCAAGCTAAAAGATTACACTTAGTGATGCTTGAAATGAGAATAATTGACTAATATATGCCCAGGACCAGAACTAGTGTGACTACACTAAACAGAAGAATTTAAGGGGAGGCAAAACTTTCACAATTTAGAGAAGCACTGAACAACAAAATTAAGAGATGCCAAAATCTTTAGAAAAGACCCTGAGAAGCAAAATTTTTTAAACTTAAGGGAGGCACTTGGTAGCAAATTCTGAATCACCGATGTCCCAATGAGTCTGAATCTCAGACTTCATAGTGTATATCTTAATACTGAGAAAAATCTTTAAATTTCATAAAAAAAGCATCTTTATCCTGGCATATATTTTGAAAAAGGAACTTAGCCTGGCACAGATTTTAAATAAAACTCAAAATTTATGATTGCTCTTTTTTAATGGTGAGTTTAAAAATCCTAAAACAACTTTAGCAAAGTATTACTTTATATAACACCTAATAATAAAGATACAATTCAGGTTTACATGAAGCTTACTTCATTGAAGAACTCAGAATTAAGTAATATTTAATAAATTATTTTTATTTGTTCACATGCATTTCACTATTAAACTGAAGAGTATCAATTACTCATATGCAATTTAAAATGTACTGCAACCTCATACCTTCCCCTTTCCCTAATGTGACCATTTGAATAAGAAAAAAAAATTACCTTCATATCCAATGTCATCTGACAAAATAGCTCGACCAGTATATGATGATGAATCCATTGTTCTAGAGCTTTGTGGACCAATTTTCAGAAGGTATGCAAATGGATTAAAGACCAAGAAAACAAACATGAACATACACAACATCACACGAGAGTGATCTAACATTCCACGACTTGCAAAGCTGTCACTACTATCTTCTTTGTCAAGGGTTATACTGTATGGTGGAAGTGTCTGGGATTCATTGGAACTGGTAAACTGCGGAGAATCTTGGTCAGAATAATATACCTCCGGAACACTATTTGATGGACTTCGTTCTGGAGAACTTATATCTGAAGTTGGCGGGGTGTAATCAGCAAGATTAGGATGTATAGCAGGTTTCTTATCTAATAGATCTTCAAGTCCTAAAATGGCAATCATTTAATATAGTAGCATAATAATACACATAATAAATTAAACAGATAAATGTTTTTAGATTTACATACACTAAATATAATAATTTTGAGATATAAATGCTTTTTTATATTTTAAATATAAATAAAACAGCAAAAAATATACCGCGCATACCTTTCATGCAAGTTTTCTAAGATTTTGAATATAAGCAAATCAACATACAAGATTATGTCACAAAAATTTAACCAAAATTGAAAACCCAGTTGAATTTAAAATAATCTTATAAATTCAGCAGTAATATTACCTAAAGCTTAATTAATTAACTTAATTAGACCTATCAAATAAGCTGAAGATGAATACTAAGCCCTCATCCATCCGAAAAACAGGCCAGAAATGACTGTGTGATTGTTTTAAAAAAGTGCTGCAACAGCAATACTATGTAACTGAAGATAATATTACATATAAGACATATTATCAGGTGAGTGCAAAAGTTCTATCCATTTTTGGATAAGCAAATTTGCAATGGAACTGATGTCACACATGACATTGTAATGATTAAAATCGTCGGCCAAACATGTGGATGCCTCACATATAAATGCATTGTGTCTCACATAGTTAATCATCTTAAAACAAATCTCAGGTGTAAAATGGAAAATCAGAAGGAGCATACAAAACACTGTTTGTTATATGAGTTGGATAAAAAGAGTACGGCAGCCGCAGCATGTTGCAATTTTATCAAGTTTATGGGGGAGGATGCACTAGACGAAAGCACATTCGTCAATGATTTCATAAATATAGGGAAGGAGACAGAAGCTGCAAAGTTCAGGCTAGGAGTGGACGGCCATCACACGTTGGAGAAGACGATATTGAGCAAAGCATAAGGAACAACCCAAATCCAACCATACAAGAATTAATGGAGACTTTCAACGTACACCGAACAATGATCAAGAGACGGCTGGTTAAGTTGGGTTTTATGAGAAAGTTGGATCATTGGGTTCCAGATAATCTGACAGCTAATCAACAGGATAACTGAATCACCGCATGTGTTTCCTTGCTTTCCTAGTACAAAAACGACCCATTCTTGACACAAATTGTGACAGGAGATAAGAAGTGGGTTATGTACCGTAAGATAAAGCATCATAGGAGTTTTTTTATCGCCCTTCTGATACACCTGCATCGACTTCGTAAGCCAAACTTCATCCCAAGAAGGTGTTATTGAGTGTGTAGTGGGATGTGCAGGGAATAATTCACTGGAAGGTCCTGCCACTCAACTAAACCATCACTGCTGCCTTCTACTGTCTACAGTTAGACAGGCTGCATTCAAATTTGGTAGCAAAGCGGCCAGGTCTCATCAATCGTCGCAGTGTTACCCTTCAACACGATAACGCGAGACTACATGCTGCTATCATCACTCACCAAAAGTTACTTGGCTTTGGTTGGGAGGTTTTACCCCATCCTCCCTATTCCTGACTTAGAACCAACTGACTATCACCTATATCATGCATTGAACAATTCCTTCAGTCAGAAAATCTTTGATGACCTTGATGCTGTAAAAACTGCTATCCAAGACTTTTTTTTGACTGAAAATCGCTGGAATTTTATTGCTGTGGGATTCATCTCCGACCAAAAAGATGGCAAGAGGTCATAGATAACAATGAGGATCATGTACAATCTATTCGTTTTGCATTTATTTGCTCTTCTTTATGGGTAATGAAAATGGGTAGAACTTTTGCACTTACCCAATATGATAATGATGAAATGGAGGATGACATTATTCACCTGAACTTGCCTGTAGCAGTGAAAGAATTTCAGAAGGAAAAAAAAAAAGAAAAATCATTTAATTCTAGTTAATATTCTTTCAGTTACTGACTTTGGGGTCAAATTATTTGTAAGTCACTTTGAAACTCAAACTTCTGCAGCAAAAAAAATTGTTGAAAATTCTTGTTTTATATATAGAAATATCCAGTGCATGTTTTTTTTTAAATAAAATACTACCAAAAACTATGTAGCTAATGTATTCAGGATAACTGAAAAAATGTTTTAAGTTAATAGCATCACTTTCCATTTCACTTTTAACATCACTGTCATATACCTTATATGTAACATTACTTTCAATTCTATCCAGAGTACACCTAGTACAGTAATACAAAATTTCATGCAAATTTTCTACTTGTTTTCACACAGTTACATTTTTTCATTCACATAGTTGTGAAATTACTAGTTAGAAGTATAAAATCTTAATTTCTTCTAATTAACTTGTTTCGCAATGAGCTGAATAACAATCAGTAAGCTGCAAAGTTATTACAATAAAGATAACATTAGGTTCAATATGTTTAAAATTTTGATGTAAAATAATGTAGCTGTTAACTGATACAACATTCAAATTCAACTCTCAAAACTTTAATCATACCATTCACTTCATTCAGCATCATAACCAATAACTCCCATTACCATTCAAGAAACAGCAAATGGCCCTTTTCGGTTAAATCTAAACTACCTAGACCCCTTCCACTATTTTTCGACACAAAGCACTAGTTTGACTAAGCTTCTTTCTAGAGATGTACAATTCACTCCCAAACTGATTAAAGGAATCGATGTACACTACCGTAGATCCAACAAATTTGCAAAAACTCATTGAAATTTTTTCATAAGAAAAAATAGCATGGGTCATGTTCTTCCCTTATAGTGGAATTCAGGTAGATTAAGTAGTGAACGTAGAAAATGTTACTTCTTGCTGTTTCCAGTTCTTCTACACAACTTTAATGGCTGCACTAGAGAAGAATGAAATGGATGAAACAGCTTACATTTCCCATCTGCTGGAGTGATAAATCTTTCGATTTGCAAGCAGCTGGATAAAATCATTCGTATCATTCTGTTGATACGAATACCTGAGTAGTATACACAAGCTACTCAACACTTGCGGGGTAGCGCAAAGAGCTACAATAAAATGCCAAAGAAGCACTGCATATTAACTTATTTCATTGGGTTCATATGGCACTCGATGCATAGCGTTTTCAGCTATGTTAAATGCTATTTTTAATTTTATCGCTTCTATTTAGTATAACATATGATTGCTTTAGTGGAATATCTGGTTTGCTATTTTTATATTTTATTTAGTCATATGGAAAAAAAAATATGATGACTGCCTTGTCTCAGTTCCCCCCCCCCCATTTCTCTGGCGTATGGAAAGAAATAAGGAAAATACCTCACTTTAGTACCAAAAAATTCATGGTATAGCTTTAACATAAAAGTGGCAATAAAATTATTCTAAAATAATTCAATAACCTCTCCGCAGGATGACCATCCATGATTTGAGATAATTGTTTTTCTGTAGAGGTTTCTGAAGAGAAAAAATTATTATTTTTGATAGCAACTATAGATTTATATAATGGATCTACTTTATTTAAGACTCTTGAAGTCCATTAAAAATGGAAGTAGAAAGGCAATATGGCATTTCATTAATACCATTATATCAATAAAATTAAAAAATAATCACAAAAATTAGCAGGGAAATAACTGATTTTTTTAAAATATGAAAAAATGTACATATATTAAAAAAAACTGCGTGATTCTAACCAAAAGAGCATCAAAAATAGAAGAAACAGTCTTGGGGGTCACCTGAATATTGAAATGTTATATTATCAGCATATATAAACAGGAGATTAAAAAAAAAATTAGGTTAATTAAAAATTAAAATTGTGAAAAATTCTTTTGCTTTATCATTCAAGTTCACATATTTAAAATTGTCAGTTTATTAATAATAAGTATAAATATTTGCTTATTGTTATTCCATTACTTTATTTTATTCATATAACATTTTGGTGTAATTATCTGCATGCAAGTTGCAATAAATTTCAAAATTATATAAAAATTGCTACACTATTTACGAAACATTGGTACATAGAGATTAGGAGCATACAGCATACACAAAATAACTGTATTCAAATATTTGTTGTTGTTGTTGCTCATGTTCACTTGTCTAACAGAGTCAACTCAAGCCCACGAGAATTCTCGTGTCAAGGAGTGCTAGATTACGCCTGTCGTTGGCCACACCCTTGAGCACTTAACAGGTCACTTTACAATTTGGCTCAGTTCCGCCCCCAATTTTGATAGAGAGCACCCCGGGGAGACGGGTCCGAGGGTCTCCCACCTTTCTCCCCTTCCATCAAATCACGAGAGGACTTTCGGCTCACCACATATTTAGAGTGCCGCCATGCCACACCAACACTATACATTTACAAACATCCATGTCTTCTTCGGGATTCAAACCCGAGCCCTTCGGCACAGCAGTCAGCGACGCTAACCACTACACCGGTTGGGCGGCTACAAATATTTACATACATTAATAACTCACAAAAGATTTGCAGGATAATAAAAAATAATTTTTCAGAACTTGTACATAGGTCTGGAGCACATAAAAGGTTAAGTATCAAAATGCAAATGAAAAATTGTTATTAAGCAAACTAAAAAATTCACAATGCAATACATACGCTGTTTCTGTGCAGCCATCTTGAGTGCCAAGTTTTCTTGCTTTAATTTTGCATTAGCATTTTGCAGAAACCTAATATAATCAATGGCCTTTCTTAAAACAGCAGACTTGTTAAGCTATAAAATATTTTAAATGAATAACTGTTACATCGATAAAACAAAAATAAATTTATGAATATAAATAAAGAAGCAAATAGACCTACATTTATCTTCAACAAATTTAAATATTGAAAATATCATTTGATGATTACAGCATCAGTATTAAATGATGTCAGACATAATAAGTCCCTTTAAGGATGTAGTCTCAAATGTCACATCAGAAAACTGAAGACAAGCATTACAACAAACAGCTCTAATGCACTATAAATCAAGGTTAAAAAATTAGCCACTCTTTGAAGATCCAGAGCAAAAAAAAAAGTCACCAGTCATTGTGTATAAAATCCTCTTCACCTATCGCTAGGGTTATCAGACATTTATGGTTTATAATTGCAATTAGGATTTTGTCCAAAAATTTTTAATGAGACTGATTGTAAACCCACTGAAGTGCCAATGAATTAAGGATAGTAAGTCAATAACGAGCTGGGAATACCACACAATGAGGCACAGATTCAATAAGTTTGTGGAAGCATTCTGTGGGAACGGCTTGCCAAACATCAGATATAGCTGTCCATAATTCAGAAAGAGTCGTTAGTGTTTTGTGATGTGGTTTGACACCTTTTTCCAAAACATATCAGAGATGCTCAGTAGGATTTAAGTCAGTGCTTCTAGGTAGTCAATTCATGACATAGAAGTCAGAAGAATGCCCATCCAACCAGGCAGTAGCCAACTGGGACCTGAGAGAGGTGCAGTCATCTTGCTAGAATACTCAATTTCCGTGTGAATCACATGACAGCATAAATGGATGGAGATGATCGCCCAGCAACTCTACATATCGAATCATATTAAAGGAGGTTGTTACAAGTACCAAAGATCCCAAACACTGCAAACAGAAAACACCCCAGACTATGATTGAGCCACCACAGTTTGTACAGTTTCAACCTGAAAACCAATCAGCTTTTTCATCTTTCCATTTACAGAAGTCTGCTGTTTTGATGTTATTGTAAAACTTGACTGGTGCTATACCCTTTATTGCCTCTTTCTGCCTCAATATTGCGCATATTGCAGAAGTACTACACTCGCATTACTTGGCTAAGACAACTAGATGCATACTTGGCTCATGTTCATTAATGATTTTATGTTAATGCTATGGACATTAACCACTTCGTCACATAACTCACTCTCTTAGGAGCCATTGTAATAAATATATCTTAATAATAAATGCAAAATAATTGCAGAAACACCTGAAGAATACATAAAAGCAAGCACAAAATATTAAAGAGATGTGTCCAGTACAAGATAACCATGTAAACTGAACAAGCGAGCTTGTTCTTTGCTTTGTTTACATTGCCAACTACTGGTAGTGCAGCAAACCTCTTGCTTGGACTCATATCCCAATTTTTACTCATACCCAGATACAAAAATTTACTTGAATGCCAGCTCATATCCAGATACACTCGTATCCAAGAATATTCTCCAAAACCTTTTTACAACTCATCAAATACAGGTACCACTGTATATGATTTCTTAGAAAAGTTAATTTTACAAAACAGACTTCATGATAATTACAGTACCACACAGAGCAAAAAAGTAGATACATAAGATTGTTTAAAATAAGATTAATATTTTATTTTAATGCACAAAGAAAATTAATTACCTTTGCCTCAGGGCCAACAATAATGTTTTTCAGTTCTATTATTTTATCATTTATGCTGCTACGATACCGTCTTTCAATAGCATTATGTGCATTCCTCTTTTCCCCCTTGATAATAGGTTGCTTTGCAGAGATCCTAAAAAGGAATACCATCTGAGTATATCAATTTTCTTTCCAAACAGAATGTTATTAATAACATTGAAAATAATCTTACAAAAAATAATTAAAGGAAGATAAATTTGTAGCTTTATTAAAAATGAAGCTCTTGATTAAACAGCATAAAAATTTCAGTCTTTTGCTTTTCTTTAATAAAACTTATATATATAATTTTTACTAACTACTAAAGAAATTTTAGTAGTGTTTATCACAATGCGTATATTACACAAACATTATGATGAACACGACTATAACATTTTTTAAAATATGAAAGGGCTTAGATTTTAACATTAGTCAAAAAGGGCTCTTTTAAAGTTTAATATGATTTAACACCAGAGATCAATACAGATGGCCCAGATCGAATAGTGGAACGTTTTATAATAATATTGGATAAATACGCATTTAGATTAACATGGGAACATTATATATCTTCTATATATATGAAAAAGTAAAAAGATATATTATATATATATATCTAACATATAGCTATAAAAATAATTAATGTTTTTAATTAGCTACATCATGAATTAAATGCATTTTTATTTAACTGAATACAATTCAATAGTAAATAAATATCTGGCTGTTATGAAAGTTTTTCACCAAAAAACATTCTTGATAAAGTTAGGCAGAAAAAAATGAAAGCAGTGTCTAGTGCATGTTGGAATCATCACCCAAATCTATGATTTTCTGCCAACATTTTGGTAGTTTTTCAAAGCCTTCAGCCCAGAAGCTTTGTGCCATGACTCCAAAAACAGATCAAACTCATTTTGGATGTTCTCTGCAGAATGGAAGATAGCACCAGCAAGATGTAGCTGCTACGTGTGAAAAAAGGTAGAAATCCGAAAGAGTGATTCGGGGCTATAGGTGAGTGTGGCAAAAGATCCTAATCAAGTCCGTAAAGAGTCCAGCCAGTGAATGCAGACACATGTGATCTTGCATCACCTTGATGAAACATTACCTTTTCGTGCCAGAACTCAGTTCACTTTTTACTTGATAGCATCGTCAACACTGACTAGCATCTCGCTGTACACCTTACTGTCGACAGGGTTTTATCTTTTTTCAGATACTCTTTGTGGATAATACCGCAGCAATCCTACCAGATACAAAGCCTGATCTTTTTGCTAGTCAAATTGTGCTTTGCGACGCTGCTGACGGGCCCACCGGCTGCAGACCAACCCCCTTTATGTTGTTGAAGTAAATCCACTTTTCACCACAATGTGTCATCACAAGTCATGATCCAGTCCAGAATTTTGTCCTTGCATTGATATTCAAACATATTAATGCAGGCCTAAGCACGTCTGACTAATGTCTACTCCTTAGCAAGCTCTCTAGTGGCTGCATACTGAACTTCTTCCGCAAGTTCTCACAGGCTGTCCTCATCAATACCAGTAAGCCGGCCAGAGTTCTCTGTTTATTGAATGTCCTTGTTTTTGAACTTCCAATGTGAAACCTTCACAGTGTCATATGATACAACATTAGTGCCTAATGCTGTTCATATGATTTGATAACATTCTGTAGCTGACTTTTTACAAAAGAACTGGAAGTACATTACAATTCGGTAACGTGATAGTTTCATTTCAGACACCTTGTACTCAGTGGTAATGATATTTTTTACAAATTTCACAATACAGTGGTCTAAAGCAAGTCGCTTTCTCTCAAATGCCAAAAATAGTGCGACTAAACATGACTAAATATGCAACCACAAATTGTTTGCGCAAATATTTACAGTGGTGAAAACTTTCATCCATACCTGATATTCTTAAGAGCTGCATCTATTGCTTTTATATAACTTACTCTGTCCATCAACAGTGGACAGATTAAATTTGAAAGATAGATATCTTCCACTTTTTGGAATAGCAACAGACTTTGAAAAAAAAAAGTGAAACAATGCAAAATCACATTTCAAGACTAATGCTTCTTTTGGGACTTTCAAGAACAATAGATTCTTAAAAAAAGGGGGAGGTATAGACATATATGACTCTAGTCATTTCATCACCTAGTGGAGAATAGTCGGATGCATGTTACAACAGATTTAACAGGCAATTTCCTTTTGTTACAGGAAGTTATATGCTTTCAAAAAGCTTTATAAATTTGATATTCAAATAAGATAATTTTTATTTTGTAGTAAAGCATATATTTGCTCTCTGATATGCATCTGGATGATAAGATTTCTGATAATTGTTTTTAAAAAATTCATAAAAGCTATTATTTTACAAAACCGATAAAAAATACAGTATGTTATATTCCAGCTTAAAATCAGTCATTAGATATAGTGCTTGACGATAAGTTCAATAATTAATAATTATCAAAAGGCCTACTTTGAATATAGACTGAATTACAGATTTATAGCTGCCAGGAAACACTTGCTTTTGACAAAATAAATAAGGACACAAAATAAAAACTAGTAGAATTTTTTACACATTTACATTTTCATGGAACAATGAATTCTTGTGTTGTTTGGTTTTTTAAATCTGTTGCCACAAAATTAAACAATATTAAAAACACATAAGCAGTAAAACATCTGCACGAGGACAGTAACAGCTGCAGAGGAGGATAAAATGAGGTACTAAAAACATTTCGACACCTAACATACAATAAGCTGATTTAGACTCTATTGAACTACTTTCAATGTCTAACTTCATTTTCATAACTATGACATCACATACTATGCATGTAAAAATGCTTTATTGGTGAAGATTAACATTTAAAGAGATAATTACTGTTCCCAAGATGTAAGAATTTCGAGGCAAAATGTTAAACATAAATGAAAGAATTTAAATGCTGATTGCATAGTTGTTAATGATGACAGCCGATGCATAAAGCAGTAGTCGTAGTAATGGAAAAATTCATTATTCCTTTATTCTTTTTGATAAACGTTTTTAAGACAACACAGATAAAGTGGCAGAGTATGCACGCCTGTTCCCAAAGAATGTTACATTTTTAAAATATTGCAATAAGAAAAAGCAATGATAAAAATCTAACCAGCCAGAGAAGCAGGCAGTGAATGTGGCATGTCAAGATGAAATCCAGATTCGGAATGATTTGATCTGGGCTTAGCTTTATTTTGACTGATTAATATTCAGTACTGATTAGAAATTTAAAACTTATTCACTGCAGCCTTAGGTAAGTGCCTATGCCATTGGCATTATGCAAGAATCATATGATACAGATTAATTTTGAAATGATGCAGTTTACAGAAGTATATTATATGTAATAATTACTTTTAGAACAGAAAGGTCAAATAACCAAATTAACATGAAGAACTACGGCGGATGAAATAAAATGGGAAGCAGGGTTAAAAAAGGACTAATGCAAATTAAAGTTGGTATTTTGATTTATATGTTTTCTGTCTTACATAAATACATTGCATGCGTACTAATTTGCAGTAGATTAAATTCAAACAGGTAAGATGATAAGATTAATAAAATTTATTTTGTCAAAAGAAACACTTCAAAGTTCTGGAATTTTCCACAAAATTCTCCTATAAATCTTCACAGTATCACAGAGTACAATCAGTAGTGACACTTCAAATTACTAAGAACATTAAACACAACGGAATGCAAAGCGCAGCTAAACAAGAGACAGTACCCGGAACTCTTCCCAAGCTAACAGCTAACTACTCGGGGCAGATACTCTCTCCGGCCTTATATAGTTTTCAGGTGGCTGCCGAGATGCACTTTCTGCTTCTCAATTGCTGGAAGGCATATGAGGGCCGAATACTATTACAATTACACATAAAATAAATTACAATTATTCAATTACAATACTTATTATGGTGATACAGGAATTGAACCAAAATGCTTCCAATTTTGGCGACAAAGATTACTCGCAAAAACTGTTGCCAGCTTGGTGACATCTCCCCACATTCGCTAGACAGCCATTCACTCAATGTTAAATACACTTACCCTTGTATTCTTACTTTTTCAGCAAGCTTCCCTCCTATAGTTTCTCATATTACATTATACAAAAGAAACACAAAAAATTTCACAGATAATTGCAATAAAATTACCTGCCTATGTACGAAATTCATAGCAATATACATTATTGGAAAAATTAATTTAACCTCCTTCCTGCAGCTACTGTTTCTGTCTCCATCCCACACTCAACAAGTGCCCTAAACAACATCAATGTGCTACTTTCACACATACATTCTGTTACAAAATCTATTTATTTCAGTTCCTTCTATGTGCTTTTACATTTCTGGTAGATATTTTTCAGGCCAGATAATCATCCCATATCTGCATGCGCGCACACACACCAAACACAAGGTTTAATATTAAAAATTTAAATAATTTTAAATGACATTAATTCTGTGATTAATTTACCTCAAACAAGGTACATAATCATCACATTTAGATTTTCTGAAAAACCAATGTGGAATATTTTTTTTTATTCCAGTTAGGTTTAGGAATATTTCTCTCATATATAATTTATGTTTTCTTCAGATTTTGGGCACACACTTGTTATCACAAGCACCTTAAAAGAACTTGCCATATTTTCAGAATGCACCAAACTCTGGCAACCATGCACATAATAATCCTTCAGTTTAGCCATTTTTGCCTTTTTCGTATCTTAACTAATATTATAAATGCGAATGTGAGTTTGTTTGTTTGTTTGTCTGTTACGCTTTCCCGTCTTAATTACTTAACCGATCATCATGAAATGTTCAAGAAATTTTTTTGATATATTAGGAAAGGTTATAGGCTATAAAATGTAACTTATCTGTTGAAACTTAAACTATATAATAGGTTTTATAGCTTAAAATGATTGTCACTGTATAAACATTAAATGTTGAAAGTTTCATAACGATATGTTACACAGTGTAAAAGTTTCTCTGCACGTGCAAGTGTGTGGCTTATAAAATGTTTGATCTTTGGAATACTTTAAACTTTTTGAAATCCTGGTAATGAAAATTATTTACTTTTTTAGTGAGATATCTTAAAAAAGCATGTTTCTCAGTTTTTTAAATTATATTTTATTTTAGAAATTTTTAGTAAAAAAAAAAAAATATGATTGCAATGTTTGATATATCCAAATCGGATTTTATAAATTATGCAGAATAGCATCTTAGCTACATCAATATGGATTTCTTTTTATCTAAATGAAGAAGGACAGCACTTACTGAAATTTTATTTGGAGTGTATTTTTAACTTAAAAAATAAGTAATAGTAACTAAAATTTTATCCTGGTTTTCCTTGTCTAACAATAAGAAAAAAAAATAAATAAATTTTTATTTTATTTTATTTTCAATAGTCTTTGAAACTTATTTAAGGACATCAACAAGAGCGAAGCCGCAGGTAAAAGCTAGTATATATATATATATTAATTTCCAAATTCTAACTGTTTTTATAGAAAAATCATAATACCTTTAACTGAAAATATTACTTTTTGAATTTGCAAGCAATGGGAAAAATTGCAACAAAATTTCTGCAGGAATACAGTATTTTGCCAGAATATAGCTAAAATGATTGTCACAAGAAAACAATGATGAGATGAGTTTCATAGAAAGACAATGAGCAACACAGAGTGTGAAATTCTGATTTTTTTAAAGTGAAAACAGATCACTGTGTAGAATGGGAAAAAAAAAAAGCACTAAAAAATTAAGAGAAGGATTTAGCAAAAACTGGGTTTCATTTTTTAATATACATATAATTCTTTATATATATATATCTTCATAGTTAAAATTTATATTTTAAAATATTTTTTCCTTTGATACACTGATTAATGTTTGCCAACTTAAAATAATAACTGACAGTTTTGAAATCTTTCCACCAGTAAAAAGCTGCCCAATTGTGCCAAGATGGTTGCATTAATATCTATGTACTATTTTTTGTACATGCTCTGTTCCCTCAGCCATAATTTTTCTCATCATTCTATTAGACAACATTACATCAAACAAAGCCTATTTACCTTAATTTTTATACACTACTGAATGAATATAGTGAAAGTTACGTTTATTTCAAATTAAATGATTTCAACATTTAATACTTTTTTGCATAATGATTAATAGTCTCATCAACATTACACAATGCTCAGTCTCTCTTATTTACATGGGAATTATAATATTAAAGGTATTTTATCCTAATCCTATCTTGTGACATTCATCTCGCTAGACGGCGCTTCGACATCCCCCCCTAAAAAAACCAACAGAGCCCCTGTAGACGCTGAGCCAACCGGTTGTCCCTTTTGGCTCATGTGCCATGTTTTGTAATAGCCATCAGTGCTAACAAAATTAAATTGGGAATCAGCAAAAGAATTGTGTGACTAGCTAGACTGTTTAAAAAAGAACTTGTGCACATTGAAACTACTGGGTTATAAGTGTGATAAATTATCAAATATTTTATTAATAAACATACTTCTCCAAAAATTAGACCTTAAGTCATGCAGTCAATTTGAGATGATAGCTATTTCAGCTAAGTTCCACAGTTAGATGACTTTATTTCTTAGAAAAAAGAAGTCATGTCTTAAAAATCATTTTTAAAAATATACTGCAAATTAACAAGTTTTTGAATAATTCGCATAATACCTCAAATTCTCCATATAACTGTTCTAAAAGTCTTCTAGTTAAATCTAACAATAAAAAGGAAGAATGCAGAATATATCGTTCTATGCACTCAATGCGAAGCATTCACATTGAGTGTAAATGTGAAGCATTCAAAAACGCTATGGCTAACGAGATTTGATTTAGGAAATATAAGTTTGTTCCAATTGCTTGCAACCCTCTCACAATGTAATTGACTGCAAATGCAAGACCAGTTGCTTCGCTTGTGGGGATTAGCATTACTCATTACTTCACAATAGCACCAAGAGAGAGCTTTGCAAAGGACATAAGACCTTGTTTTCCCTCTGGCTGGAAAATGGATCCAGCCGATGACCACAGTTTTTTCCTCGCCTTGGAAGGGAACAGAGGTGACAAGAGAAAAAGAGGGGAAAAGATATGGGTCCTCCCAGTTTCTGAGTTTTCCCTGCCAACACTCTTTGATCATTTCTACTGAAACCAAGACTGTATTACTAAATACAGCTGTGGTTTATATTTGTGATACTGGGAACTGTGCACGTCTCATAATAGCAGTGTTGGATTCTGCCTCGTTCATTAGTTTTATTACTGTATCATGCACTAATGCTTTGGGTTTATGAAAACGGAGAACTTAAGCTCCAGTCTCTGGTTTAAATAAACAATCATAAATATAAAATCAAAAATAAACGCTAAAATATATAATAAGGAACACACATCTGAATGGAATTTGGATTTTCTTTGTCAACAAAATTACGGATATCACTCCTTCAAAACCCCTAATGATTTCAAATAGTGTTATTCCAAAAAACATAAATTTGGCTGATCTTTGGATACATAGCTTCAGGTGCATTAGAAATTAAAGGTATCGTATCACCAAAGTAATACTGTTATCTGATAAAAAATCTAGAGTCTTTAAATGAAAAGATGAAACAATTTTGGAAGATGGAAAGCACAGAAGATAATAAACCCCTGCCTAATGAGGAACTGCAATTCTGCGAGGAACATTAGTAGAGATGCCTGTAAAAACTGATGAAGAAAATATAACTCTTGAAAGTTCGAGCGAAATAGCAACTAAGAGCTTAGATCATTTATGCAATCGTTTGGAATGCCAACAAAAATGAAGAATCTATATAATGAATTTATGAAAGAATATGAACAGTAAAATGTAAACGCTGTACAGAGGTCAATGGTAGTCGGCGCAAGGGTTGGCATGACCTCAGCCCCCTTTCTGTGAGCCGTCTATGAATGGTCCTTACGGTCACTGAAGCACTAGTTGCATGTACAATCGATGATAATGATGCATCTGGGGCTGCGAGTGCCGCTCTGACGATTGCTCAGTCTTCACAGTCGTTTCTCTAGGCCTACCACTTCCTTCTTCACGCTGTGTGCAGCCATGGTTCACCCATTCCTGCCAACATCGTCTAACAGTGGCATCGCTCCTGCTCAAATGTCGAGCTATTTGCCGATAAGGCCAACTGGCTTCTGAGCCCAACTACATGACCTCTCTCAAATTCTGACATTTGCGCATATCGTTCATGCACCTGTATGTGAGGCATAGTTACTGTCTACCAGAGTACACGGAATGAAATTTGTGAAGAATTTATGACCAGGAAATGTAATTTCTCCTCTTAAATATCCTGCCAGTTGCGCAGATCAAATGCGCTGTAGAGACAACCGTTCATTCGTTGGCAGCCAAAATGTATAATTCTGCATTTTCCATCGAAACCTGTATGCATATCAATTTATGTCCAATTTGCTTTATATCTTCTCGGTGCGTCGTGGTGAGTCTTTTTTTTTTTGTCTCAAAGTGTATATGTAGGAGGCCATTTAAGTAACTCCAGCTTGAGTTGCAATCAAAAATATGTCTACTACCTACTGAATAATAATAGTTATGTTTATTTGATGAACCTAATTTATGTAGAATCATCTTACATTAGATATTATCAATTTTGTAAATGTATGAATGTTGATGCTATTTTTTTCTATTATATCCTAGTATGCATTAAGTCATAATGGATATTCTCATTTGAATATGCTACTTTATTATATTACCAACGTTATACTTATGCAGTTATGTTGTATTGAAATATAAGTATTTCAATGCAGGGCGGATGCCCCGTCCCATCCTATCTTCTGACATTCATCTCATTACAGAGCGCTGCAATGCACTTCCCCTAAAAAAAAAACAGAACCTTGTACATCATAAGCAGAGCGGCTGTCCCTTTTGGTTCCTGTGCCATGTTTTTTAATATTGTAATAGCCATCAGTGCTAACAAGAATGTGCGGCTTTGATATTTATGGGCCCTATGTCTTTCCATTGATGGATAAACTTTTATAATTGTTTACAGTCCACTATCCTTTCGACGGATCTCATTCTCTAACAAAAGGTATAGCTTTATACGGTGTATTTCATTCTTAATGCAATACAAAATTATTTTTAAAATATCCTTAATACATTTTTGAACACCAAAGAAAAGGCATGGCAAATTCAGTGAAATGAATGTTTCTAGAGTACATTTGGATAAAAATTTTAGAAATAATCATGCCTGCTGAAAATGCTAATTTAGTCTTGAAACTGTATAAAAATTATAGCTTAAAACATATAAAATCCTAATGCAGGCAAATTACAAGATGATGAAAGTGTTAAAATTTCATGATATCTGACAAGCAAATATATAAAAAATTATCATTTACCTGTTAATTGGTAATTTCTCAGTATCAAGGAATACTGGGATACCAGTTGTTAATATTGTGCCAGTTTGAGCTGCTACAACTGTCTGAATTGGAGATGATGATACAGGTGCTATGCACTGGGTGCTGGGCGACACTGTAGCAGTTACAATTGGTGCTGAATTGGCATATGTAACAACTTTATTTTCATTTGCACTTTTCAAAATCTGAGCTTGTAGAAGAAGCTACATGAAAAAGGTAAAAGCACCTTGTTATTCATTTACTTTCTAGTAATAATTAAAGAAAATGAAAAATCAATTAAATAAAGAATTAATAAATTTTGCCTGAGCTCAAATGAGCAATGCAATAGATGCTGTGTTTCAACACCACCTGATCCAAGAAAGAAATATATAAAATGATACTTAAGTATTTTGCAATACTTTATTTGCTTAGTAATACACATGTACATAAAAAACAAGGGCATTATTTTTATTACATAGGCAAACAGAGCTGTGGCAGACTGATGTATGGAAATGAAAGGATACCCACCCTTGGCAAGCAGCTTATGCAATTCATAATCTACTAAATTATAGATTTAGCATTATAAATGCATAGTCATTACTTTTTTTAGAGTATTCCATTTTTCAGCAGCAAAATATCATTAGATTTTCATGGGCTCAGAGTAACCAACTCTTTAAAATTTCATCAAGCATAACAGACGATGACAAATATATGAGACCTGTATGCAAATATACAGATAATATGGTTGGCAACTTTCTTCTACAACGAGAAAAATCAGCCAAAAGAAAAGGAAAAAACTAATTTATATTATTATATCAATATTTATCCATATGTAAAATACCCATATTAGTTTTAAATGCTTAAGAATTAACATGAATTTTGACAAATATTCTGCCAATCATTCTGGCTGAATTCTAAGCAGCACATCTTTCACAAACTTTTACAATAAAACATTTGTCAGTCTTTTGGTACAATCCACCAAGTAGATTGCTGAAACATCTGATCCACTTCGTAAAATAATTTTATCGATTTCTATTATTTTTTTATGCCCTCCAATTTAACTGGAAGCTCTGTTTACAGTGCTTTGAACACAAACTTTCAAAAAATAAATGCCGCAATCTATTACTGTTTTTCCCAGCCATATCCTACTCATCTTTTCCCCACTAAACAGATGCTAAATCTCTCAACCAGCTCTAAACAAACCACAGTGTAGTCGCAAATGAAATTTCTCATTCCCAATATATATCCTTGCTCATAAAAAAAACAAAAGGCAGCTTAGCGAGAATCATTCAGGATTATGGCAAAGAAAATGCAAATGTTATAAGTTTGTTGAGACATCATGCTTATCCATAACTGCCATTAAATCATGCTGCTCTGTGACAGTCTCATGGTTAAAGGGATGAGATTAAGTACCTATTTTTATTTTCTACGTATTTAACTAGTCTCATTTGTATGGCTTACAATAACCTTTTTTAGCTACAACAGACCCTTGCCGAATACAGGGGTTATGTCATTCATACACGTTTTGTGCTTACAGTAAAATCATATTCCGCAAAGTTAACTTTCTATGGAAGAAATGTATTAAATATAACTCAGATTCAGAAAGTATGCCTAATTTAAAAAAAAAAAAAAACTAAACGTTGTTGTAATCAGAAGATAAAAATGAAACAAATGTTAACTGAAAGAATTTTTTATTTTTACTTAGTAGTATAAGATATAATTATTTTTTAAAAAAAAAACTATGATCTTTGATTAAGGCAATGACTGATGAAATTTTTCAAAGTTTCGCAGTAACGAGTTCAGTTTTTCAATGCTTGTCATAAACTGTCCTCTTCTTTTTTTTCATCTGGGTCAATCTCCATTGCAAAATCAGACAGTTTCTGTGCCTTTTTTAACAATTCATTTAAATTCTTGAAAGTTAAAACTGCTGTTATAAATCATTATCACTGCTGTTATAAAAACATCCTTTATTCGCTTTTTCTCAATTTATTCTTTGACTTCTTTCGTATCTGAAAATTCTTTTTCATCATTTGCTTATGCAATTTATATGACCTCTTGAGCTTTGTTTTCAGCTGATGAAAATCTTTTAAAACTGTTGATAATTTCTGGCTAGAGTTGATGCCTACAAGATTCAGTGTTGATGAATGAACGCTAAACTACATATGAATGAAATTCTAGCATTGGACAAATCAAGTGAAAACAATTAAGGTGGATATAGGGAAAACTGTGTCCTGTAAATCATGTGTGGCAAAAGTTTACTGTATATCATATACATAGTTATGACTAAGCATACACAATGTTTCTTCAATGTTACATGATCTTTTTATATATATATTAAATAATGCAACTGAATTTTAAATCATCCAATATTGCAATTTCAGCAGTCTGTTGACAGCTTTTGCGCAGTGTACAGTGATTTCAACGACATCAAGTCATCTGAATACGATCACTTCATTAGGAAGTTAAAAGAAAGTCAATGTCAAAAAGGTGGCAAAGGAGTTTGGGATCACTCACAGCATCATTTCAAAAACTTGAGGTGCATTTTAAGTGGTAGTAACAGCTCTCTGAGCATTCATTCACCAGTGGTTGTCCATGAGCAACAATAGCAGCAGACGATTAGTCTAGAAGGCTGCACGAATGGGTTCTATTTGCATGACAATCAGTACAGCGCGTTCCATTAATACCTGCTCATTGGAGAAACCTGTGGTGCTGGGAACACAAGAGTGGGGTCAAGTGCCCTTTATGGATGAAAGCCGAGTTTATCTGACAACTGTTTCTGGGTGTATGCAAATCCAGAGACAGAAGGGAACATGCAACCCCTCTAACATCATTGAAAAGAACTGCTTGGAGGTGTCAAGAGTTCTCATTTGGGGTGGTTTTGTATTGGTATGAATCAGGCTTTTATATACCAGGCTAAATCATCCTCCATTCGGGAGCCCAAGTGGGAATATTAATGGCGGCTGCACAGTTAACAGTGCAACAGTTTCTTGTGCTTTTTTATTTAAAATGGGAGGATGTGCAGCTATTAATTGCTCAAATCATTCACGGAAGATCATATATTGGTAAAATTTCCTAAAAATGAAGAAAAAGAAAAATTTGGGTAAATTTCTGAAGAGATAATTGGGAACCCAGTTCAGGTGCTCAACTTGCCTGGTAAGTATAATATTATTTACTCCTTCATTTAGAGTTTATTATCTTCTCAAATGTTTATAATGTGCAAGTAAAGTGAAACTCTTGTGTTTAATAACCTAAATATTTGCTAATTTCTGTCATAATAGCTATAATTAAATTGGTCTAGGGTTAATTAAATTGGTCTAGGGTTAGTTAGCATTATGAAAAACTTATTTGCACACACTACACTGTAACTATTTCCTCATTTGACACTATTGAATGTTTTTACACATATATTATAATATTTTACTTTGCTAACTAAACTGAAACATCTAAAGCATAAGTTATTTTGAATATGTTTTACAAAATACATGTGAAATTTTTATTTAAGTGAAAATGTCTATATATTATTTGAGAACTAAAAAATTATCCAAAAAGTTTATACACAGGGAATCAAGCATGTCTATAAAATCAATCTTTATAAAACAGCAGACATTCAGCCAGTGTCTGTGATAAATGTGCTAAAACTGGCAGTGCTTTCTCTTTCTCGCCAAGAGAGAAAAGTTGGTGATTCAGCCTGGTATATGCCTTAGGTATTAATACTGACCTTCACATCTTTCAAGCAGGTTCACTCACTGGTGTTCACCGTTGTACCAAGATTCTCTTGCCTCACGTGAGTCTGTTTAGGGATGCTATGTGTCCGGACTACCTCTTAATGGATAACAATGCTACAACTCATCGTATAGTAGCTGTCACAGAGTTTTTGGAGAATGAAGATAATTAAGGTATAGGTTGGCCTACCAGACCTAAAGCACACATCATGTGTGCAATTTTTTCGGGGGATGCTTGGCAGCCCTTGACCAGGACCAATTCCATGGCAGAAACTGATGCTACAAGAGAAATGGGCTCGATGCCTCAACAACCTCATGACAACATTGTAATTTCTACATTACAGTAAGGGGTGATCATATCCTTTCAAAAGACTGCATTTTTATTGTCAGGCATCTGTCACATAGATGCTTCTGTCTTCTCTCTAGATGCGCTTAGAGCTAACTTTCCAATAAAGTGCCTTTTTATCATTTTGATGCCTTGTGTGAAAGATTTTTCTAACTTGTTCCATATTTTCATATCTTGGGAATCTTTGGTGTGATTTTTGTACAACATTATATTCAAAAGACCATCTCGTCCTTAAATTTTACACATCAGTATAGATACTTGCTTGACTGGAGATCACAATAAACTTCTTCCTTCTAAACCTTCTCTAATTAAGCAACACGGGAAAATTCTTTTGATTAGACTAAATACGCATCTTTACCAGGACTCAATTTCAGCTGTAGCCTGATTCTAGTACTTCTCAACTTTTGAGTAAAATTGTAATTCCAGCTAAAATGCACCAGTCCTAATACAAGAAGTTCTATTTTTTGTTGTAAAAGTGATTCACAAAATTAACAAAAAATTCTGATATCACCATAGCATTTTATTAAACAGTTAATAAAACTTATACTGAGATTAGAGACTGATATGCAAAATATATTTTCAGAATGTGATGAAATTAACTGATCGTAATATCTTGAATGATGATATTGTTATGAATATTGTTTACTATTTGCTGTACAAATGTAAAACTTGCAATACTGGTCAATGCTTTGTTGAGGGTTTGGAAATGTTTCACACAGCAAAAGCACTTTTAATTTTTCCCAAATGTGACAAAAGCGTGTAACACATAATAATCTGAATTCTTATGTTTCTGTTTTTTGACATATAGAAGTAATTTCATTGTGTAGATATAATTATCAGATACTTCCTAATTCCCTGCATCTCGGCTGAAATGTACCAAAAATGTATTCATGAGACAAATGTTGAAATTCATGAGGCATGAGACAATATGTAGCAAAAACAGTTTAGCAAGTTCTGCCTGAAAATGTTATTTCAAGTTTCAACATGCATTCATGTGTTCATTTGAGATATACAGGACTGTTTCTCTTTATCAGCGCATTTATGTACATGTGCTTTTCTAAATTAACTGAAACAGAAGTGTCTCATACCATTATAAAGTGAGATATGATTCTGTAAACATGGCTACCAATAAAGTTCATTTACAGCACTATATTTTGTATGAATTTTTACAAAGAAGAAATGCTACAGAAGTATGTCGAAATTTAGCGAAAGTTTTTGACGGAAATGCAGTTTCAGATAGAAGGTACAGGAAATATTTCGAAAATTTTGAAGCAGGTGATTTTAACCTAGACGATAAGCCAAGCTCAGGGCACTGATCTTAAATCGATGATTATATTCTCATGACTATGATAGAGGAAGATTTTTTTGGGGGGTACAGTATCACAGATTATGGAAAAGTTTAACAAACTATTTCAGACCATAATCATACTCTAGAATTGATATATAAATATTCCAGATGGGTGTCTCAGGAGTTTGAGAAAAATTTGTGTCAGCAAGTTGTCATGCATGCATCTCTGCTTCCTCAAAACAAACAAACCCTTCTTGAACTGGATGATAACTACTGATGGTATTATGTATGACTAAAGGTAGATTACCTACAAAAATATCATTAGGCAAAGAACACGTTGTGAGACCGGACAACTGCCATCTCCACCTCTAAACTGCGTCTGAACCTCAATAAGAGAATATTGTATACATGATAGGAATTCCAAGGAATAATATATTCCAAGCTTCTGAAACCTAACAAAAAACTCAATTCAGAAAGATGATGCTAGCAAATGGATGATTTAAACAAAGCAGTCAAAGAAAAGAGAACAGTAATGTTCAACAGAAAGTACATTATATTGCATCATGATAATGCCAGACCAAGTTTTGTCAAAAATTATAAGAAAATCGTGGAGTCACACTAAGAAATTCTGCCGCATCCACCATACTCCCCAGACACAGAATGCTTCGATTATTACTAGTATTTTTCCTTACAAAATTTTTTGAAGCAGATGTCAGCTAAGCACTACTTAAGTTCTTTGCCTCTCAGGACAAGATATTTTTCAAAAATGGTATTTACAAATTACCATCATGCTGGTAAGAGTTTGTAGGTAACAGCAGAAATTACATTGTACAATAAATATACAGGTACAAGATAAAAGGTACAAAAATGAATTATTTTCTTTTGCTTTCCAAATGAGCAGAATTTTTAGGCGGACCTTATATTTATGTGGCAATCCAGATATGCACATAGTATATGTTTGTGTTAGATAATGTGCAATGCCAAAACATAGATGCAGATTTTGTGCAATTCTTTTTTTTTTAAAGCAAAAAAAACAGTTTGCCCCTATTATGATGAGAACGACAGCACAAAAAAGAAGGATTTCTTAAAAAAGGCATGTGTTTTATTACCAGTGTTTCTTGCTTTTGTAATTTGATTGATTGCTCTTGTATGCAACTCTTACAGCTACTAACCAATGAGAGAAAGTCTTTTCAATGAGGAACACAGATAATCAGAAAGAACCAATTCTTATTAGTAATACTGTATTTTTTTTTAATTTCTATTTTAATTGCCTACACCAGGGCTTTCTGTCTATAGATTAAGAAATATATAAAAAGTGCAAGTACTTCAAAGAAAAACAGATTTTATAAATTTGGGCCTACAGTGATAGCCATAAATGATGGAGAACCTTCAACATGTCAGAGTTAAAAAGGTTAAATGTATTAGAAGCTAAAATAAAAATGCACTTTTATCTAACTCCGTGGAGTATCGTCGAAAACACCTTTTTTTCATTGTTGATACTATGCCTTTTTCCTATTAATTTGCTGCTTTAATCTACTTTATCACTTCATTTGATACCTTTCTTTAAATTTATTACCCCGCCCTCCGGCTTATTTTTCTCCCTAGCTTTTAGCACTAGATTCTGAAACTTAAAAAAAAATTTTAACACAATTTTCCCTGTCTTAAACAGTATACAGTTTTTCTCTGAGAATTAGTTTACTATCCCTCAATTATTTTTATTCAGTGTATTCAATTTGTATTTGCATTTTTAACTAGGATTTCATCCATTTTATTTTCGCTTTCATTTATTATTTCAGCAGATTCTTTGTTAACCTATCCATGCACCGGGCACGATAGGTGTTCTTGCACTTGAAAAACTTTCCAAACATGTGATTTCACCTTACTTCTATTATGTATTTTCCAGCTCACTGTAGCCTTACCTACTGCTGATGTGTTCGATCTTTGAAAATCTAGGTTTTTTATTATCCCCCTCTCCTTTATTCCTCCAGTGGCCCTCTAGGGAACTGCAGTTAAGACTTACTAATGTGAGGTGGCCCTGGGCTTTACGAGGTAATTGTATAGGTGAGCATCATGTCTGACTTAATTACCATCAAATATTGTAATGTTGATATTACTATGTATTCTTATTGGAATGTAGGTTCCTTTTAAATATATAATATTGTGATAGTTACCAGTAGTTTCTGGAAATTAAATTACTCATATAATTTTCCCTTCTTAATTTCCGGACAACAAATTTACTTAAAAAAGGGAGGAACATGCAAGGAAATATAGTATAATAACTCTCTACATCACCATTCAACTCAAATATAAATTTTTCACATTCCTTATTCATTAAGATCTCTTTTAATATCAATTTAGCCATATAATTTTACTATATAAAATATCAAACTTACCTGTTGTACTTTATGCTGAGGCATCTGACTTAACTGTTGCAGAAGTAGCTGTTTCTCTTTCTCCTGCTCTTTCAGGATTCTAATTAAGTCATTTGTAACATTCACATCATTAGATGGTAAAATTCTCTTCCTTTGATTTGCTGACTGCACCACCACTTTACGAACCGGTTTTGTGGCAACTGCAGGTTGTGCATTTGGTGTGACAACATACTGCATGAGGTTGACAGTAGTAGGCAAAGGCAGCGTTTGAGAATGAGGCTGAATAAGCTGAGGTTCGTATTTTTGTTGTACATTTTCAGTAAGCTGAGATTTAAGGGTTGATGATGCTTGTTGATTAAGAATAGATATATTGCTCAAGTCTGGTGATTCTATCCGCAAGGCATGCTGAGGTGAATCATACAATTTACTGTCTTCTTGCAGTGAAACAGGATCTAATCCTTGAAATAAATCAAGTACTAAGTCTTGATCCATATCTGTTATCTTTGGATTATTCAAATCCATTGGTTCTAAAAGTACATCAGAATCAAACAGATCTTCTGCAGTACCATTCTCAGCGTACATGAAATTCAACATGTCTAAAAGAAAATATATTATTAATATAACAGTTAATTAACATAAATATGAAATATATCAGCTAATGTCAATTTTTAAACAAATTAACTGCCTGCAAAATATTACATTTTAAAGTTATATCTGATACATGATGAAACTAATGCAGCGAACAATAATGAAAATCTGATCATATAACTTGGAGTACTATAGGAATAATCCCCAAACTTTTTTTACTGTAATATATTAATACAGCTGTACAAATAAAATGTTCAAAAAGTATTCTCAGAATTAAGTAATATGTTGAGAAAATATTCTTTGAATGTCTTATTTTAATAGAGAAACTAACAAATAGCCTTTAGTCAAAATGGAGGTATTTATGTATTAGCACAACTATCTTGCCAATTCTTTACAGAAGAAAAATACACAGTATGATGATAACTGACAGTTGGAAAAAATTATTTATTACATATGAAGATTACATTTTAATTATTTGGCTCAAATCAATTAATAAACCTATTTACATGTATATTTTTGCTATGTTTTATTTTGATCGAAATTTCGTGGGAATTGCTTTAACATTAGATTTGATGAATTTTATGGCAAAATATGTAATCCTGTAGAAATTTTATCACAATTCTTTCTACTGCAAGCAAATTACACAACAGCATATTTTAAAACCAAGTCCGAAACTCAAAGATGTCAGTTTGTTTATAAAAACCATTAGAACTTGGAAAACTGCAAAAGGAATGCATACAAAAATGACAACAGAGCTTACTAAAACTGAAAAATTGTTATGCACATAGATGACAGAGCATGGCACAGGCTGAAAATTTTGGGGTTTTTACCAAGTTAACTATACTACGAAGTCTGCTGTTCTCGACCAAGGTCAATGAGCATGCCTCATAAGTCTGTGCAGGTAAATAAGATACATTACTGTTTCAAGCATTGAAAAAGGTTAGTCTTTGAATCAGCAAAACCTTGTCCATCTACTAATCTTGACCTAACTACTACAATATTTGCAGTAACACACAAATACCAAAATACACTTTGTATTCTTCGAAATGAAAACACCTATCTAAAATATAAATGATGCCTCCCATAAGTGATATTATCCTGTGATTCAAGTGTTGATAAAGTTGGTCTAACTAGCTTGGCCAATCAGCATGATGGCATGGTACCTTTCTTGTGTGGACCACTGTCAGCTGAGATACAGTAGTATCCTTCCATAAATGCAGGAGGTGTCAATACCCTTGCAGATCAGGAAGAAATGTATCATGAAGTAATGAACATAGCGTGAAGAAATGAACCCTTATCAAGGTTGAAAGAATGTCTTTATTAAGGTCTTGATGAACAGCTGCCAACTTGCATAGAGGTGAAATCATCTAGTAAACACACTGGCCAAGGTACAATCGTGCATGGTAAGATACTGTCCTCTTAGGAAGTGGCTTCAGAACCATCCTGAAGATATGGAATGACTGCAGGGCTTAATTCATTTGCAATAAATGTTACAATAATTAGCTAGAGGGCCAAATACAAAGTGGGACTTGTAGCCAAACCATTCCCATATGACAAATCCCAGTAATGGGCCTGCATGGTGGCACATAAGACAAAATTCTACTGTAGCACTATATATGCATACATCCATACTGCATACAGAAGCAGAATTTGTCTGAGAGATACGGACATGTCCAAATGCATCAATCAATGCACTGATATAGCTACAGATATCTGTACAGCACTCTTAAAATAAACAAAGTAATTGTACTATGCAAATAGTATATGATCCTCTAGACAATAACTCATAATACATGCAGAGACCATACATACACATTACATATTGAATGTTTTTTCATAACGTGGCTATATTATCTGTATGGGAACACTTGCAGAAGATGTCTCCCATTTTTGGCAATAGTGCATTAAAATTATTGTGAATCTGCACGCCATTCCATCCACCCAGTCTGAATCCAGCAGTTTTATATTCCCAAGACAGCGATTTAAAAATGTCATAACCTACAATCACGAAATGCCATAACCTTCCTACAAACAAATTATATATTAGCACATCTCCCTTAACAGAAGTCTCTAAATTTTCAAAATGCACCAAAGTCAAGAAAATATGTACACTGTGCAGGAAAAAAAAGGGGGAATAGTTCTATGTCTCCGCTCTACTGAGCCGATTGACGAAATTCAACTTGCGTTTTTTAAGTCTCGAATGCACAACTTAGGATATGTATTAGATTTATATATAGCATTGTTCTAACATAGATATTTTGATACAAAATCGGACTTTTTCTGAAACAATGTGCAAATTTTTTCCCTATTTCGATTCTACGACTCTAATTATGCCAAGCTGCCAAGTTTTGTAAAAATCGCAAGAGCAGTTTTTAAAAAAATTAGTTCAATGTTAATTGAATTTGGTATATGTTTATTAATACCTCTTTTTATTAAACTTATTTAATTCTTCCTTTCATATTTCAAAATTTAGGTTCATTCCAAATAAAATTCGCCAGTTTTTTATGGTTTATTTTTAAATAACTTTTATAAATTTGATGAAAAAACTCTGTGCACATATTTGTGTATACACGCATACATACACACATTTCTGAATCTGGACCTTATAACTTTTATAATATATCAAACTGATAACTCTTACAGATATTGCAACATTACTGACCTAAAAGATGACCTTTTCGATGCCAAACATTGTGCAAATGGTAAAGAAGATTACTGCTTAATTTTATCAAAAGGCTTGTTTTTACTTTGCACATATTTTATAATTTATGAGCCATTAATTTACCTGGTTTCCAGATTAATGATAAATGATAGATAATTATAATGCAAATTTTGGATCAGCAAATAAAATCTAAGTTCTGTTGCACGATGGTTTAAGATTATGTCAAAATAGTATATATTCAGAAAGTACTCTTTAATTTTTCGGATTATGTCAAAAAAAGGGAGAAAATACTCTGCTCCAGTAACAACAATTACCTCACAGTATCATAGTTTAAATCTTCGGTAGCTATGAACACAATCTTCAAATAAGCATAACTTTACAGAAGACTAGGCAAAAAGATAAAACATACCTTCACAAATTCTAAAACAAAGAAACAGCTTTTCATATGACAGATGAATAAAATGTCAAAATAAATACTTGCTGAAATGATGACATTTTATTTTGCACTTACAGGAGCGTTTAATGAAATTCAAGTGCAATTAAAAAACAAACCACAATAAACAAAATATCAGAATCATTCATATATGAATTCAATCTTACCGTCTACATCTGTGGGCATTTCGCCCTCCATATTTCAACAGTACTTAAGAAGACGCCTATTTATCAGCAAAGTTTCTTTAAATATCATATAATCCCGTAATAGAACGCCAAAACATTACAGCACATCATCCGTTTCATATTGCATCACGCCATAACAATCGGATGTTTTTCCCCACCAATCATATGCTTCCATCCTACTGTTGCTATTCAACGCTTTTTCCCACAAATAAATGATGTTTTTTGAAGTGCCCAGGAAGTTACCATGATTTATTTGAATCGCAGCAATTTTGAAACGAATAAAGGATTCAAAAAACAATCGGAAAATTAAAAAAAAAATTCTGAAAGGATTCAGATTTTAGATTACGTCCAAAGGGATCTTGCTTAATAATATAATAACTTGCCGAACGAAACAAACATTAAACTAAACCCAATACGAACACAAAAACCAACCCAATATAATTCCAATAGTCAAATCAATACAATTCCATTAATCCATCCAGTACAGATCCAATAACCAACACAGTACAATTCCAAAAATTCTAATAGCCAACCAATGCAACTTCAATTACCAACAAAGAAACATAAGCACTAAATTGAATCGGACATTCTTGTGAAACGACGCAAAACGCCCAAACGAAAGTAACAGTCCTTCGGGACTACATCCCTTTGGACTAAAAAACTGAATTCTGATCTAAAGGAGAAGATAAATGCTTTAACTCAAAGCTTTCGGAAGATAAGTTTCATTGACATCCCCTCACATAAAAAAGTTTATTTAGAACAAACACTTTTGCAATTTCAGTGTTTCGGAATTGTCTTTGTCCCATAGGGCAGGATTAAGACGGTAATAGTGACTAATCAGAAGATCAAAGCTATTTTGGACAGTCAGCTTTGAGTAACACAAGGGTTAGGTTTATTTAATTACTGTGTAGCGATCACGTGCTGGAATGCTGATTTGTTGCCGCTTGGTACGTAGTAAGGCTACTATAAAAATAGCTCTAGTACGTAGTTGCTTGACCGTGTCGTCATCTGTTAGCAACAATGAGAAAAGCAACAAAACACGAGTCATGCCCTTTAAGAAGACAATGGCTTTGAGATTCGATCCTGGGTCTTTTATACGGCATTCGAATATAATACTACTGTTGCAAATGAACTCCAGTACGACACATTATGATATTCGAACTGCTCTGTAAGGCAAGCATTTTTCATTAGCTCTCAAGATTGCTAAACACACTATTCCCCAGAATTTCTGATGTGATAGGAGGAGATACGATTCATCGTTGTGAACTGAGCCTGTTTTGAGAGCGGAGTTGTGAGAGAGTGTGCAGAAGCTCCTCTTTTTTTACCTGTCAGGGGAAAATACGTAGTTCTCCGGGTTGTCACTGCAGTGATCTCCTGGTAACATACTCACATTGTGCTTCTTGGTATTTACTTGCTTGCTTGTGTCGCCATCTACTAGCATCAATGATAAGGAGAGCAGCAGTGCACGTGTTTTGCATGCTCTTGAAGATAATAATGGCCTTGGGAATCAAGCCTGGCTCTGTTACATGGCAATCGAACATCATACTGCTGTTGTTTAGAACTCCTGTGAGATAGATTATAGTATTTGAACTTTGTAATGCGAGCATTTCTGACGAACTCTTGAGATCACTACAATTGCAAAGAAAGCGAAGGCTATCTGCCTACGAATAGTGATGTCTTCGTGGAGGACTTTCTGACGCAAAACTGGCTAGTATTCATATGTCATATGTAGAAAACCACGGAAACGCTCATACAGCCAACCATTCACATAGAACTGAGCAGTCGAATTGCCCGTTTTCAGCCACTTTACCGCTCTGCTTTTGGTGAACAGAATACCACACGGGAAGGTGAGGAATAAACAGGCTGTTGTAACAGCAAAGCAAGCAAGAAATAGGCCTTTCATCCTGGAAAATTCAATGAAATCTCACATTTCAGACATTAAGATATTGCTAGTAAATTGACAATCAACAAAAAGAACTTGCAAGTCCTTCCTGAAAGTAGATACGGATCTATGTAGCAATAATTCATCTCTGATTAGGTTCCTTACAGGGCATGGCTCATATCCTGGATATTCTATAAGCCTGGGCACAAATGCGTGAATCGAGGCCAGTATAGATCAAACTCTCAACCACTATGCAGTTGACTCCATTGATACTCAAAAACATTATATCAAAAAACCAGCCCCAACCACCTGAACAGCATACACAAGTAAGTTAGTTCTTCTAGCGTGCGAGAAGATCTTGATACGAGAGTAACGTCACATATGACGCCTTTTATCACGGAGCGAAAATTTGCAATTCTCGAGCGCCGATCGAAACAATTTCGTGCGACATAGCAATCGTTTCGTTTACGGCTAGTGAAGTGCAACCGTTTGAGAAAGGGAAAGCGCTAAATCCCCAAACGCGCATGGAGGTCATCTGACATCGAAACTACGTGTTGGATCAAATATACGCCTTTTCACACCAAAGATACGCCTTATCACATCAAAGATACGCCCTTTACGCTCAGTAAATTTCTGTGCATAAATTGAAACATGATTCTGCGATATGGGTTTCAGAAGTAGCGAAACTTTTCTTGAAAATACTACAGTTCTTTAAATATTAACATTTTAGCATGTACACTCAAGAGCCAAAACATTATGACTAGCCCTACATTTTGCGATGAACGCGCCTGGATGACGTGGAAGGCACGTGGTCAGGTGGAAGTGGTATTTAGCTGCTGCTGGAGAGTTTGAAGAATCATGCGGGCCCGGTTCCGGGGAGCAGGTTTTGCGTGTTTTTGGGCGCTGCGTTTCTTTATTCCTGGATCATGGACAAGGTTAAGCTAATTTTTCAACAGCTTATTGCTGAGTTAGATAATGAGCGTAGCGAGGTAGGTACGCTTGCGAAAGACAAAGAACTTGATATGAATTTTTATAAACAAATGCTAGCATGTATCGAAAGTTACATTGCAGGATCAGATAGTAAAATAATTAATGTTACTACGAAAAACAACGATATTCAAAATGATTATTCGGCTGCAACACAAAGTGATAACGATCGCTCACGTAGCCCGATTTCATTAAATGAAATTTCGCCGGTTAGCTTGGAGAATGAGTTAACATTGGACCAATATGTTAGCTCTGACGAGGAGTTTCACAGGAAAAGACGTGAGGATCAAACTGTACGTAGTCGCAATGGTAAAAGCTACAGTCAAGAAAGTTAAATATGATCATAAAACGTTTAACATAAGTAATTTCCCGCCTTTACCTAAATCCGATATTGTACCCGCAAAATGTAATACCGTTAATTCAGATAAACATCATGTACAGACCAAATCTCCTTCCGAGGTGATAAATACTGATAGGGTTACAAGTGTAAATATGAATAAAACTAACGTTTACACTAATAAAAATGAGGATAAATTAATTTCTACCCCAAATGAAGAGATGGACACTACCTCAGTTGATGAACAGACGGTAACTGTTAATACAAATTCTACACCGCAAAATGATGATACTGAAGCCGATTTTGTCAAGAAAAGCAGAGTTCCTCCTAAAACAGTTAAAGCAAGTTACAAAATTTTTCAGAATTTACGTAGCACACTCCGAGAGGAACATTGATGTAATAAGTACGAATACCCCTAAAGGTACAAAAATCTTTGCTAGGGACCCTGATGAATATAGAGTCATTGTTCGACTTCTACGAGCTGCTAATATTGCGCACCACTCATTTATACTCCCTCAAGATATGGATCTGAAGGTGGTGGGGCGTGGCTTATTTATTGATACTGAAATTGATGCTATAAAGACTGCTCTCGAAGCGAAAGATTACACTGTGACTTCCATCAAACAGATGACTCGTAGGCGGAATGGAGAGGTTATTAACCTACCGCTATTCCTTATCACCCTACCAAAAAATGACAAGTCAAGGGAAATTTATAACCTCACTAATTTGTGGGGATTTAGTACGAAATTTGAAGAATACCACGGCCGGGCGGGCCCCCTGCAATGTTATCGTTGTCAGGGGTTCCACCACACCCAGGCTGAGTGCTATTACACTCCCAAATGTGTGCGGTGTGCGGAGGAACACCACTCGTATGAATGTCCTAACAAAAGTAAGGAGAAATCTCAAAGTGCGCAAATTGGCATTTAGAGCATACCGCGAACTTTAGGGCGTGTGAAAAATTTCCCAAGAAGAAACGAGACAAAATTAAGACTTATACGAGCCGTGTTGTGGAAAATAAATAGTTCGCGCAAGCCCTTTCCGCAGGCTTGTACACGGATACCGTCAAGGAGGCCAAAAAAGTTTTTGAGGATTTAGCGGAACTTGTTAATGTTATCAAAAGTTCCGGCTTTTTACTTTCCAAACAACTGCAACAGGCTAAAACACTCATTGAAGAAAATCCTAAAGCTGGCGACCATAATGGCCAATAGTTCTTATACTAAGGCACCTATTAGAATAGTCAATTGGAATGCGCATAGCATCCTAAATAAATTAACGGAACTGGAAAATTTCTTACTTGACCGTGATGTTGACATAGCTCTCATCACGAAGACTTATGCTACCCCGGGTTTTAGCATTAGGGTCAACAATTTCCGCGTTTATCGATGCGACAGGCTGAGTCACAGAGGGGGAGGTGTAGCGATTTACGTACGAAATTCCCTTCAGTCTTGTCTTATTGCAGAGGACAGAGATAATTCGCATGAGCTTGTGTCTGTTTCTGTATTGTTACCATTTCTGGGCACCTTATACTTTACGACATTTTACAATCCACCTCAAGTTAAATTTAATGAAGAAATACTGAAAAATATCTGTTCTGATCAAACACAATTTCTAGTTGGTGGCGACTTCAATGCCAAGCACCGTGAATGGGGTTGTTGCACCACCAATGAAAATGGAAAGACTTTGTATAATTTCTTGAATAATTATCCCATCTCCCTGGAAGCTCCGACCGAGTGTACCTATCGCCCAGTGAATTTGCAAGAGCTGAGATTCTCGACTTGATCCTCACCAACACGTCTATCCCTATGTTCTCGGAAGTTTTACATGAAATGACTTCTGGTCACCTGCCGGTCCTGGTCACGTTGGGCATTGCTAAAGAGAGGTGTGATGAGAAAATTAAACTTACAGACTGGAACCTCTTCAAAGGCAGCTTGCAAGTTCATCCTCCTAATATTGGTAGTTTAAAAAGTAAAAAGGACATTGAACGCTGCTATTGAGTTATTCACGGATCGCATTAATGAAGCAATTAATACAGTCTCCCGACAGGTTAGCAGTGATATGATGGCAAATAGATTGCCGTTATGCATTAGAGCCCTTCTTAAAGAGCGTAATCGCTTGAAAAGGAGATGGAACTTGACTTGGAGCCCCACCGTTAAGAGAGAACTCGATCAACTGAACTGACTAATTAAAAAGAAAATTAGTGAGCATTTTGGGAGGAGAAAGTCCTGAACTTAAACTCGGAGGATGGATCGCTCTGGAAATTTGTCAAGAACCTTAAAGGCACTCCCATGTGTAATAGACCTATTTATACGGATACTCATATTGCCACTACAAACAAGGATAAAGCTCAAGTACTGACGGAGCACCTAGAGCAGCAGTTTACACCTAACCGTTCCCCACGGAACACGGAGTTTACTTATAATGTTTGCTTTTACTTACGCGACTGGCTGAACGCCCTACTGTCAGGAATTTACCCAGATTTGCTTCTCCTGCTGAGGTGCAGGAAATTGTCAGAAGATTAAAACGACGTAAGGCGCCTGGATTCGACACGATCAGTAATGTTGCCATTAAAAACTTACCGGCAAATTGCATCATAAAATTCACCAACATCATTAATGCAAGTTTAAATTTAAGTTATTTTCCTGAAAAGTGGAAACATGCGAAGGTGATATTACTGCCTAAGCCCGGCAAAGACAAAACAAAGCCTGACGGATACAGACCTATTAGTCTTTTATCTGGGTTTGCCAAAATTTTTGAAAGGATCATTTTTATCAGACTAAAACCACACCTGAATATCCTTCCCCCCGAGCAATTCGGGTTCCGTAGCAAGCTCTCCACTACTAAGCAACTTGTAAGACTTGTTGAATTTTGGGGCGATGCGCTACACAAAAAGCAAAATGTGGCCATCCTCATGCTCAAGCCTTCGACCGCGTCTGGCATGACGGGCTTATCTATAAATTGATCCATTTCAAGCTGGAAAGGGAAATCATACTACTGATTGCTTCTTTTATTCAGAACCGGACTTTCACTGGGGCTATCGGCAAAGACCACTCAAGAGTCGGCAATATAAATGCTGGGGTCCCACAGGGATCAATTTTAGGGCCAATTTTATATCTGATGTATGTGGCCGAATTTCCCAAATCTCAGCTTGATAGTAATGATTTCTATCTTGGATGCCATGCGGATGACACGGCTTTAGCCGTGAAATCCGCAAATGCAAATCATGCAATACGAAAACTACAGAGCTCTATCCTGTCTATAGAGGAATGGTGTACAAAGTGGAGAATTAAAATAAACGCTCAAAACTCCAATCTATTAATAGTGCGCAGAAAACACAGGAAAACACCAGTACGCGGAGCTATCACGCTCTTTAAAGAAACGGTGCCGATTGTGCAAAAGGCCTCCTATCTTGGTGTTATAATTAATGAGCAATTAACTTGGAGTGATCATGTCATGCATGTGCGTAGGAAGGCTTTTCATGTGCTTAGCTGTATCAAACCACTGTATCAAACCTGGTCAGCTGTACGAAAACAAGAAATGGCAAAACTGCAAATTCTTCAAAACAAAGTGCTTCGCACTATTACAAATGCGCATATGTACGTGAGCAATATAACGCTACACCATGATTTAAAGATAGACACACTGGACAAGTACATTAGGAAAATCAGTAAATTCTACGATAAGGCACGGATGTGTGATCACATGAACATTTTTCGTACACCCAATTATGAGATTTTGGCTGAGGACAGAGATCTTCGCCCGCTAGCCGCTCACCTCTGTGACTCAAATTTCCCCACCTGATATTGTATATATTGTATATAGCTTATTTTCTGTACTATCAAATTTTACTTTATATTATTATCTTGCTTATGTTATACTTACTTAACTCATTGTTTATTATATGATATCACTTATGATGACAACACACCTTGCTCCATCCTGAACATGATCCTTGGTTTGTCTGACCTCTGATGTTGGTCCCCCCCTTGTTGCCACCTCCTAGCCTGGTTTATGCGAAGATTGACAGATGGTGATGCCGCCGTAATGGCTATTTGATTGAGCCCGACACGCAGTCCTTAGGACTGCATCACCGGCAATACCTGACAGTCAGTCAGTCAGTCTGAAGAATCATTCTTTCACTTACTTCTGTGTGTGATGGGAAAGGCTGCGGATCTAAGCGACTTTGATAGAGGGCAGATTGTAATGGCTCAAAGGCTCGAAACAAATATTTCCGAAACTGCACTACTCGTGGGTTGTTCGCGATATACAGTTGTTAGTACGTATGAAAAGTGGATGAATAACGGTGAAACCAGCAGTAGACGACATGGTGTTGGACGTCCACACGCTATCAAAGAAAAAGGTCGTCGGAGACTGTCTCGCATGGTGAAGCAAAACTGGAGCCAGACAGTGGCTCAGCTGACAGCCGAATACAATGCAGGGCCAAGTAGAAAAGTATCGGAGCACACTGTTCAGCGGACACTGTTGGATATGGGGCTACGCAGCAAACGTCCCACTCGTGTGCCTTTGCTGACCAAGCGTCATCGCCAACTGCGCCTGCGCTAGGCCTGGGAACATGGCGACTGGTGCATGGACCAGTGAGAGAGAGTTGCCTGGTCAGATGAATCACGGTTTGTCATTCATCATTCCGATGGCCGTGTTTGGATACGCCGTCTTCCAGGCGAACAGTTGCTCCCTCAATGCACAGTAAGTCATACACAGGCCGGTGGTGGCGGTATTATGCTCTGGGGGGCGTTCTCTTGGGCGTCTCTGGGACCCGTGATTGTGGTAGAGCAGACCATAAATGGTACAGGGTATCTGAATATCATTGCCGACCAGTTGCACCTTTACATGGCCTCTGTTTTTCCAGCTGGAAATGGAATGTTTCAACAGGACAACGCCCCGTGTCACAAGGCTACAATTGTTTGGATTGGTTCCAGGAACATGATGCTGATTTCCAGTTAATGTCCTGGCCGCCTAACTCACCGGATCTCAATTCCATAGAACACACTTGGGATGTCATGGGACGGCAGCTCAGAGCTCAAAGGCCACCAATTCGCACTATCTCGGATTTGCGTGACCGTTGCTTCAACGTCTGGTACAATCTGTCTCCGGCCATCTATCAAGGTCTTGTGGCATCCATACCAAGGCGGGTTGAAGCTGCACTGCGCGCAAAAGGTGGCCCAACTCGTTATTGACAGGTGGTCATAATGTTTTGGCTCTTGAGTGTATGTCTTTCCAATACACGTTTGTGATGTTTGGTAAAACTTTACAATTGGGTGCCCCTTGTTTTTTTGGCTTTCTTTTTTGACGCCAATATCGGCGCCGAAAGGCACAGTTTCAAGATGGTAGCTACGCAAAACGAAAATAAGAAGTCAAAGAATTGCACAAATCCGTGTACACATCGATCGGTATCCGTGTACACATCGATCTATTTTCACTTTAAAAAAACATTCCAGAATTGCACAATCTAGGCGCTGCGCACTGCCCTAACTTTGTCCATGTACATATCGATTTATTTTCATTTGAGGGAAATCAGGAAGCTAAAACAAAGTTAAAACTATCATGGTAACCAGAAATGGGGTTTCATCGTCCAAATTGAACAAAATTTGTCGCTAATCGAAGGGAGTCCAATTCTACACTAAAGCCAAAATGAATAGGTATTCGACGCCCTTAAATGTTTCCATTTGGTTTATTTTAGGTTTTGATTTATATTTCTATATTTCCCCGCGATGTTCGAAATACCTTAGTTTAGACCTTGCATAACGCTTGTTTATGTGCTTTGACTGTTATATATTTTCCTTCCTTTTGTTATACTCTTTCATTAATGCCTAAATTACCGTAGCCATATTGAACATACAGTGTAAATGCATTGCTAACCCGGCTTTCTAAGGAAAATATATATATAATACGACCTGCTATCATAAGCCTAAGCGCATGACGGTGAGATTAAATGTTTCAATTATGATGTGACAGGCTTCAAGAAATATAAAATGTATTGCGATATTAACAGCAGTATTACTAAACTTTTATCAGACATTACTCGTGTACAATTCTCTGATAACATAATATCCATCTTTTCTCATTCCTGAGTATTTTCATAACATATTATGGTACAATAATCTGAATTGAATAACAGTGGCAAAGCATGGAGTCACAGTGTTACTTTGCAATTCCTAGAGATATCTGGTTTAAGTAATGCTAAGTACCAAAATAAACGTACTTATTGGTACATTTGAAACTCTAACATAAGTTACTGCACATTTAATTTTTTTTAAGAGTTTGCTATCCTGAAATAGTTATAGTAATAGATTTTAGAAACCTATATATGCAATAAAGTTGTATGCCATTTGGCACGCTTAATGATACCAAATCCTGTTTGCTCAGATTCTATAAAATACAATGTTATCATATTTCATTTTGTACATGAAATAAAAATTTAGCTAAAACTTCTAAAAGGATATATATTTTCCAGTATCTTAAGCATAATTTTAGTAATATGAAATGAAAGGGACAATTTGTCATTAAGAAGTTCATTTTCCTATTTATAGTATCTCGGATCTGTATTGCATACTGAACTGAGAAGGACCAATACATTTTGTTTAATCTTTCAAATTAATATTTCCATATATTCAATAAGTAAAATGCTGTATTCGAAAAGGTAAAGTAACCCAGGACAACACGTAGCATCCTTCTTAAACAGCTTTCCATTTTTTTAGATATTTTTGCCAGTGCGACTGCAGATTTTGATCCCTCCTACAAGAATTTCAGCATTTTAACATAGCAGTGGAGACCATCCTGGCAAGATTTCTGACTTTTTCTGCACACATACAGGACAATGTGTCTCATTAAAGGCTTAGTGAGGCTCATTTTTACCTTTCATTTCTTTGGTGTTGAGGCTGTATGCAATGCCAAATTTATGCAGTTCTCTAATGCTTTTTTAAGCAAAAGCTAGTTGTGTACACAGGGAGAGCAAAAGCACTAAAAAACAAGAAGTGTACATGTTTCATGTGGGAAAAGAAGAATGCGAAAAAAAATAGGCAACACTGGATGCATCACTGAAATAAACTTAAGCATCCCCAACCAAACATTTCTCTCTAGTTTCAGCAATGAGTTCACACTTTTTGATGGGGATGCGGATACTCAGGAAGTACCGAGCAAACTTATATGCTTTAATAATAAGCTTAAATAGTTTCATTTTCTTATTTTAACCCTTTGCAGTCATATATCTACTCTGAACCAATTTATATAGTTCCAGTCTTATCTCTGCTCTCAGCCACGACAGCAAAGAATCATATGGATCTCATTTTACATTAATTGTATTTAGTAGATAAGCTTCACAGTATTGCATATTATGTATTACTGTTTGTTCAATGAAAATTAATTCTGAGCCTAAATCATTTATAATTACAATGTATGTAACTATGTGAAAATAAAAAATTCTGCATTTTATTTTATACAATTTATTTTAATGAAATTGACTGAAATTTTTGGTAGTTGGTTATGCTTACAGCAAGATATATGAGAACTATTCTGCCTCGCAAGGTTGTTTATGGAAAGAGCTTTCTAAGAGGTATTGGTTGACCCCTTCTCGTTAAATATTGAGTTAATGTTATATGTTACATAAGATCATCCAGATGTTGACTAACAGTACAGAGGGTGTCACTGATGGTCACGGGTTTAAGGCTGCTGGTGGTATGAGAGAGTAAAAGTATAGTGTCTACATTCTTTGTACTTACTATGTTTCCATAACACACTGTATTATGAAAAGTGTAACTTATTTCATATATTATCATACCTTAAAGTTGTGAATGTTAATTTTGGCATACATACATATACACTGCTCGACATTGAAAATGCAACACCAAGGAGTGGTCAGAAAGCGATGAAATTTGGAAAAAAGACAGAGACAGCAAGCAGCAATAAGTGATCTTTACTTCAAAATGATAGTCAGAATACAGAGCGAGAACGGCGTCGGCTCAGTAGGATGTAGGACCACCGCGGACAGCGATGCACGAAGAAACACGTCTAGGGATAGAGTCAATAAGAGTGCGGATGGTGTCCTGAGGGATGGCTCTCCATTCCCTTTCAACCATTTGCCACAGTTCGTCTTCTGAACGAGGCAGGGGCAGAGTCTGCAAACGGCGTCCAATCACATTCCACACATGTTCGATTGGTGACAGGTCGGGAGAGTACGGTGGCCAGGGAAGCATCTGTATACCTTGCAGAGCATGTTGGCAGATGCGAGCACTGTGTGGTCGGGCGTTATCCTGATGAAAAATTGCATTAGGCAGCCCCTGAAGGTAGGGCATTGCCACCGGCCGCAGTACATTACCCAAGTATCGTTAGGCCTTCATAGTGCCCTGAATACGAACTAGAGGTTACCTGGAATCGTAGGCAATAGCGCCCCAAACCATTATGCCAAGTTGTCGGGCGGTGGGGCGTTCCACAGTTACTGCCGGATTAGGTCCGTCTCCACGTCGACGCTACACACGTATGCGGCGACTCTCACTGGATAAACAGAAACGTGACTCATCTGAGAACACGACGTCTTGCCATTCTGTCATCCACATCGCTCCTTTCCGGCACCATTCTAAACGTTGGCGTGTATACTGTGGGGTCAATGGCAGTCTTCTTAACGGACGCCGTGAGTGCAGGCCACGTTCAACCAATCGACGGGAAATGTTTCTCGTCGACACGGGAACATCCAGGGTATCTTGCACACGCTGCAGAATCGCGGTACAAGTGACTTGCGGGACCGCCACAGCTTGTCGGCGGATCCACGCGTGCTGACGTCACTCTGGCTGCACCTGCACTTTTCCTTCTCCCAGGCATGTTCGCCATAGCCGATGCACCGTGTTCGCATCCATGCGGGTATCAGCTGCGATTTGACGTAAGAACCAACCCGCCCTTCTCAGTCCGATTACCATACCCCTCGTAAAATCGTCTATCTGCTGGAAGTGCCTTCGTTGACGGCGGCCTGACATTCTCTCCTATTACACGTATCCTCCGGGACAAAAACCAACTTTCTTCGATAATTCGTTTGACAGAAATAACGACATGAATATTGCCCATTCTGCACGTTGCTTCTCTTATATCTTACTTCACGTGCGTCGGAAAGCTGCGCATTTCACATCATTCGCATAACTCAGTGACGTGCGTCTACTCTAAAATTTGCATAAATTTCTGACCGCTCCTTCTTGGTGTTGCATTTTCAGTGTTGAGCAGTGTATATGTAAAACATAAAAAATACAATGGCTTTGCTCTACGCGAACAGGCAACCTCTAATTAACTTTCCGCAATCAACATAAAGATCTTCTCCCCAGACCAGCACTTTCCAGAATTCTCTCGCCTGTTATGTAACTGTTACTATAAATAGCTCTATGCGCCATTTTTCAACGGATTGCTTTCTGCTATTCTGTGTTATACAAACGCTTTGCTCTGTCTCTTCATCTTTCCTTTGTTAAAAAATATCTATGACGCCGAGGTTCTAAATTTAGTAGTATTATTGTTTAAATCATTATTGAATGTGTGATCTTCATCGAAAGAAAAATGAGCTGTCATTTTAATCGAATAAAGATGTGGAGTTTTTAAAGTGAAATTCATCTGTCTTCAGCTCTGCTTCCTTCCACTTGTAATGAAAACATCCAGACTTTGATTGGCTAAGTTGCATCATTTCCAATATCCTCAACTGCAAAATATGACACACACACACACACACACATATATATATATATATATATATACTGATGGTAGGCTAAAAAATCCCTACTCATTAAATGTTGAGTTAATGTTATAAGTTACATAAGATAATCCAGATTTTTTGCAATATAGTTTACTATTTTTTTTTACACTAGCTGTTAAAAATAAAAAATTAGGCATACTGCTCATTTAAAAATGATACAGTTATTCACACAATATTCATTCTTGATCAGCAAGTTGTTTTGTTCCTGGGGAAGGGGGGGAATTATGCGTTCAACTATTTTTTTTTTTTTTTTTTTTTTTTTTTTTTTTTTTCTGATTTTCATCTGAATTTTAGTTATGGTAGTGTATTCAGTTTCTGCATTGCACTTTAAAAAAATTGTTGAAATGGTCACAGATTTATTTTCTGTTCCTGGAAGTGATATTATTTTAAAATTATGATACCAAAACTAGTTTCATCATTTTGCAAAAGACTTGTATTCATACATGTGCTTATTACTTTACAGGTCCAATACCTGTTGTGTAATTTAAAATTTGTTCATTGTTTATAATACAAAAAATGGTATGTGTGCATATTTATGAAACATACCTTGGTTGTAAATATCATATGTGGTTGGTTTATTTAATTATGACAAAGCACTTGAAGGCAGAGTGCTTAAAGGAAGGAATGCCATTGTGGATTTTATATGGGGAACTGGCTCGTATGCAAATTACACATGGGTAGAAAACACAAAAACACCATGTACATGTGTCTATGTACAATTTGATTAGTCAAAATTTTATTACAGTAAGTGATATCTACCTAGAACATGATACTTTCCTGGCATTAGTTAAATTCAGTGCATCCTTAAAATTTTCATAGTTGTTAACTTTGAGTTTATGTAAACATTCTTTTCATAACATTTATATCCATTAAATCAGCCTCTGAAAATGTTTCTCAGTCTATGTGAAATTTTATTAGAAAGAAAATGTGTTTAAAAATTTAAATTACACAAATAATAAAGCTTGTAATGACATGTTTCAGGGATTTTGAAAAAGCGAATTGAAGTTTTCGGTTTTCTTTACTGACAAAATATTTTCTTCTTGCTACTCACCCATGATATCCTGCAGATCACATTACTATTCTTACGGTTTCTAGATTTAGACATATTCCATGTAATTCACAAAGTTCTGCAACAAATTTAGGAGCACTCAGTATTGAATTTATTTTAATATTCCTTAAAATAAAGAGTTTCATTCCATCAGATAACTTAGATGTCTTCTTTTGTTCTGAATGCGATTCTGTTTCTCATAACGCTTAATAATATTAAAAACTTAAGAATTACTTAAATTACATAAATAGGCCATTTTCCTAATAGATTTCTCTTTCTTTTGCTGCAAATCAAGAACTAATCTGCGGGTTTCTAACGATGTTTTCCTTCGTGACCCAGCCATTGCAGAAAAAAAAAAAAAAGTTAAAATAACAAATATTTTCTAAAAAGAAAATTCGAATTGTAAAAACAAACAATTTTTAGATTTTTTATTTATCCAAACTAATTCCATAAAATTTAGTTCTGTATTTATTGCAAACGATTTTAATTACAAGTTATGAAAACGTCCAATTAACCTTTGTGGCATATTTCTTCCCCATTTTAGCATAAAACGCTATTTTATAAATTAATATTTAATTTTTTCAAATTTATTTAGTACAAAGAGGTAAGAAGATACATATCCCTCCCCCCAAAAAAATTATTTCAAAGCTTTCCTCCTATTAAAAAAAATTATAATGGCCAATTATTTTTGGGAGACACTTAACTGATAATTAGGTTTGTATTTTGTTAGCTTCATATACATGCATATAGAGAGATTTAGAATTTGATGACTCATCAAGAAATGAGGTTTATGAATTGAGAAAGCTTCCTGCATAAAAGATGTTTATAATCGCACTAAGTGTTCTTGGCACTTTTTTTATATTACTTGGACAAAACAATTCTTGACATAAACAAATATAACTTAACGTTCGCAATCTGCATGCCTGTCTTTGTTCACATTTGTGCCTTTTTACAATGTTTTGACAGTACAGTTGATCAAAGAGATCTTGATGTCAAGATTTGAAATTATTATTGCTGAAGCAATATATAAGTATCCACATTATGCAAAAATCATGCCATATGGATTACTTTTGAAATGACATAGTTTAGAGAGATTTATTATAAGCAGCTACTATTTTTAGTATGGAAAAAAGAATTAAATCGAAAAAGCAAATAAAAGTTTAATATTTATTAACATTTTTTTCCCTCACACAAATGCACTTATACATGTGTACTGACAAAAAATACAATAACGTCACACAGGAAATTTGGGAAATAAGAAGAAACAAAATGGTGTTAGTATGGTTTCGACTTAGCACTTCTTTCAGTAAAGATACGATTTAAAACTTTCATATCACTTATACTAAGCTGAATGAAAGGACGTCATGATGTAACGATGTTTGTGCAAGCCTAATTAAGACTTTTAGAGGTCCTAAGTATTTAACAGCTATTGGTGCCCTCACATTACATTTACCTCATTTTACTCTCCAATTCCTTCTCTCTTGCTCTTGAATTAGCTGCTCCATTTATCTATGGCAAAAATAGCAATATGGCCCCCTTTGCAGAGTCCTTAAGTACTTTTCTGTGGTGTCCTCTTTGGTTGATGACCTAAGCACAAGATTATTTTCCTTAATGGTTAATACAGCTCTGATGCTTGGTAATGTCAACAGTACCAGATATGAGAGAGAAATTGCACAGAGCAAATGTTGAAAGAATGAGGCTCATGGGAAACGCATTTGTGTTGTTACCCACATAGCACAAAGTGTTCAGACTACCCTGAAAATGCTCCTCACAGATTTACCACACATCCTCAGGTCATCCTGGAATATATTTTAACTTCATTAAAAAACTCTCGTTAGGTCTCTTCTACAATACATGGGATGTTGTGAGGATTAAAGTCCATATTCTGATATACGAATCTTCTAACTTTTTAAAATATGCCCAGATTTATGGGACACATTGTATATCCAAATGATAAAATTTATCAATACTTAAAACCAAATCTACCAAAATCTATGCGATGATAAAAGAAATAAAGAGAATTTTCAGGTCAGAGATTAAAGTGTTGAAATTTAAGCATTGTTTCTTTCGGTACTCTTACTTGAATTCTTGAGTTTAGATTCTACTGTTTCAGTTACCAAGCAGAGGCGTAGTATGTTATCGTCAAGTTGACTCATTGTAAATAGTTTCAAGAGTTTAATAAAGGGTAGTTTTAACCCTTTTTCAGTGCAATCACTATTTCTCCAGATTCTACACAACAGATAGACAGTAAAACGTTACAGCTGGTGTCCGAACATCCTACTCGGATCCAATGGCCAATAATCAGGACGAACAATCATCCTTACAAGATGCAGAAGTCATAGACCTGATGGGGACAAGCCTATTGGATGAATTTGGCTTTTAAATACACACCATGAGAGTAGCAATTAAACCCTTGGTGTTTGACGGTAAAAACTCCATGACTTTATTGCTGGAATCCCTTGAGACGCACTTTCAATTGTATCTAGTACCCGAAAAAGAAAAAGTAACTATTGTCTCGAGTGATCCAAAAGCTTATTGTTTTGAGATCGATTACCGAAAACTTAATAGCATGACTAAATTCCCTATTTATCCTTTACCGGTAATAGAAGAAATAATACCGATATTAGGTCTACAAAATTTATGACTACTCTTGATTTTACTTCAGGCTACTTTCAAATAGCAATGAAACCAGAAGACGTGAAAAAAACGGCGTTTATTACAAAATCGGGCACTTATGCATTTTTATGCGTTTGGGCTTTGCAGGGCCCCGTCAACTTTTCAACGCGCTATGGACATAATTTTACGTCCCGTCCTACGAAAATCCCCTTTGATTTATCTTGAAGATATTATCATAACTAGTGACACTATTGACAACACTTGGAAGATCTCCACGAAGCTTTTTCATTATTAAAAGAAGCAGGTTTAACTATTAATGCCGCAAAATGTAAATGTGCAACTAAGGATTTGCGATATTTAGGATACAAAATCTCAGCTAAGGGTATCAAGACTGAGGATTCTAAAATAAAAACAATTAAAAATTATCCTCCACCAAATACGGCGAAGAAACTTTCATCTTTTATTGGCATGTGCTCATATTATCGTTAGTTTATCCAAATTTTTGACGATATTGTTGAACCTTTATTAGCATTAAAATGAAAGAAATCTAAATCTGCATGGACAGCGGAAGGCAAACACCACTTTTTAAAAATTGAAAACAGCTCTAATTAATGACTCAGTGTTCAAATTCCTGGAAGGGGACGAGAACTTGGAGATAGGAGAGAATGCTTCAGATTATGCTGTCGGTGCTGTTTCAACTCAAAAAGGGCACCACTTAGCATTTTTCAGCAAAAATTTGATTCAGACACAAAGGAACTACAGAACAACAGAAAGGGAAACATTAGCAGTGTTAATGGCAGTTCAGAAGTTTAGGGTCTACTTAGGAAAAGCCCCAGTTACAATCTACTCTGATCATGTGGCCGTAGATAGATTATATTCTGGAAAGAATTTAACTCCTAGATTAATTAGATGGGCTTTAAAGCTACAAGAATACAACTTAATAATTAAGCATACTCCCGATAAGGAAAATACAGTGGCCCATGCCTTGTCAAGAATTAAACTGGATGAAAATGGGAATCAAATAAAATGTGCTATGTTAACTTCTAAAGTTTTAGATCCTCGTGAAACAATTATAGCTGAATTGCTGAAGGATCCAGATTTCGGCGATATCTATGCTTATTTAAAGGATCCAGATAATTTTGAACATGTAGATTTTGCTGCAATTAGAAATAGGGCCCGAAATTATGAAATCATAGATAATCTGTTGTTCTATACTAAATCAACAAACGAAATTCAAGAACTGACACCAGCCATCCCTGCCACACTATGGTTGAGTATTTTGCAGGAACTTCATGATAGCCCCACAGCGGGTCATTTTGGTATAAAGAAAACGGTGCATAGAGTACACAAAGCCGTGTATTTTCCACAACTACATAAGATAGTAACAACGTATGTCAGGTCCTGTAAGTTATGTCAGTTAATTAACAATGTTAATTATAGCCCGGCCGGGTGTCTAAATAGTATTCGCGTGACTTTTCCTAACGAGATCCTTGGAATAGACCTTCTTGGCCCTTTTCCCCAAAGCGAATTAAATAAAAACCGATATCTTTTGGTAATTGCAGGCCATTTTTCTAAGTGGGTAGAAATAATTTCTTTAAAGCGAGCGTCAACTAAAATAGTTGCAGATGCGTTCTTACATAAGTATATTTTAAAATACGTTGCACCGTTAAAAGTAATAAGCGATAATAGTAGGCAATTTGTTTGTCAAATGTTTCAGAACCTGTGTAAAGGGCATATGAAAATGGTCCCGTACAGACCACAAGCAAATATCACGCAGAGTTAATAAAAACATTGTTAAAATAATTAGAAGTTATGTTAAAAATTATCATAAACGCTGGGATGGCTGCGTTGATGAACTAGCCTATGCTTTAAGAACGGTCAAGAATGATACAAATGTAATGTGCGATGTTTGTAAAATGTTGAAATAGCTGTTGTGTTAAACTAAATGATACTTTTAATAAAGGTTTAAAGCTCAAAAGAGCATATATAATATGTATTTAGTGCTAAAAATTCAAAATATAAAAGTTAATGCATTTTAACTTTAATGTAGTCAACTGAGTTCACTCAAAAGAAATTTTAGTTAAATCAAATCATGCGATTTTGTGCGAAAGCTTGTATGCGTTCAAGATGAATGTAGAAAATATTTGGTATGCATGTATTTTGTAAGGCTCTCCACCAATACTCTAGTAAATTTTCATGTTTATTAGCTCATGGAGAACTCAGAAATGAATTTAGAGTGTGTCCAAGAAGGTTGTTATGTGCTAACAAATCGATGTGTGTTTAAGTGGAGAATCTGTCCACTAGAACACATTACACTTGTGTTTTCACCCACACATTGTGGAGAGCCAAAAGGAGATTATAGTTTAAAATTTGAGCATGAATGTAAGGGAATAATTGTGAATGCATGAAACACCGTAATTTGCGGAAAAGTTGAAAAAGCTATACTAAATGCAAAAAGGTTAGAAACTTAATAAAAGATTGTAGTGTGAAGTTAAAGTGTTATTTATTGTTATAATCATGTATTCATAAGTATTCCTTCCAGATGACTGGAAGGAATACTTACGAATTCCAGTCATCTGACTAGAACTATGATGTAAAACGATCTTCCATCTTCTTAATATTAAATGTTGTTCTTAATATTTTTGTATTTGAATGTAAATGGAGCTCAGGACTTGTTAGTTGTAGAATTTATCTGTTTGTAACAGGTCTTTAAGGACCTTTATCCAAGTCTGTTAAAGTCTGGCATGGACAAATGTAGGGATTTATATTTATTTTAAATAACCAGTTAAATTTAATTTTAAGTTATTTTCCTATAAACCTTCATTTTCCTAATTGTCAGTGCCAGAATATTTAAATTTGGTAGTGCGCATAAGGAATGCAAATTCTACCAGTGGAAGAAAGTTTAAATATCGATGTTCTAGTAGGGAAAATTAGAGAGAGTCTGGGAAATCTCTGTGCGTGATTGTACGCAAGCTTCAGTGTAGCATTTATTGCTGGTTACACATGGCTTTACAGCTATTACCTTGGTGCCACTATGCACTATCTACTGTTTCAGTCACCGCCAAAGCAGGGGCATAGTATGTTAGCGTCAAGTTGACGCATTGTAAATAATTTCAAGAGTTTAATAAAGGATAGTTTTAACCCTTCTTTGGTGCAATCACTATTTTTTCAGATTCTACACAAGAGATAGACAGTAGAACGTTGCACTGTAATTATTACAGTTGTAAAAGTAATGATACATTTAGCTGTAGACATGACAGATTTGGAGGAAGAATTATAAATTTTCTGCTGCAGAACATGCAATGAGAAAAAAAAAAAATTGCAAAGTAAGTGTTAAGAATGACGTGATGAATAATAATAATAATTAAAAAAAAAGTGGTTAGAAAAAATATACTACTGAATGCAGTATAGTTAGGGAAAAAGGAGTTACCCCAGAAGCATGTAGAATTGCTTTGAAGACGTAATTGATAACATCTATGGATAAACTATTTTTTGTAATGAAAATGGAAGAATTTCAGATGAAAGATATTCAGGAATTAGATGATGAGTAATTTGCATCATACCATGCAAAATCTATACTACGACAAAAGGGATAAAGAGAATTTTCAGGACAGAGATTTAAGTGCTGAAATTTAAGCACTGTTTTTTTCAGCACTCTTATCCATGACTGGAAAGTTCTATCTCAAATTTGAAAGCTCATATATCATAGAGCAAGGAAGAATTGCAGTAATTTATATGAAAGAGAAGGATGGTGCCAAATGCATGGCAAATATTGACCAGATGGTTTTTATGTAATGTGCAAATATGTCTTTAACAAGAGAAGTTCAAATTACAGCCCCTCTAGAAGTCAACCAGGCGAACACAGACTCTACTTTTGATCTAAATTCATTAAAAAAAATTGATGTCTTGATGAGCAGTTATTTACCTTCTTAATATATATAACGCTTAAAAACTTCTAAAACTAGAATTTACTGAGAGATGTTGAAGATGAGTATTTTAGAAGTGAAAATAGATTCCTCCGATCTTGAAGATTTACGACTTAGGTTTAGAATAATAATATCCAAGACACTGCAGGTGTAGTTTTGGACCACACAGCTCAAGGGAAGAGTAGATTGGTTTGATGAAGAGAGAATGTAGGCTTGCAAATGAATAAAAACTTGCTACACAGAAATGAACATTGCAACATAGTACTAAATATATGGCAGAGGAATACCATGACACACAGAAATATGATAAGAATATGCTTAGGGCTAACAGTAGAGCTTTTCAGGAAAGTATATTTAAGGATGTTGAACACCTGAAGAAGATCTACGAGTATCAAGCATTCTGTCAAGTGGTCAGTTACTATCGAAGAGATTTTAAACCCAGAATCAATTTTTCTAGTAATAAAATAGATGATATTCTTAGTGAAATCTCTCAAATTTTGGAAACTTGTTTTGAGCATTTTGAAAATTTATTACGGAGCAGTGAAAATTTCAATTCTTTAGACATTACACAGGAAGAAATCTTGGCTGATTTAAGGGAACTGGCATGCCCAAGTTTGCAGGAAATAGTACCTGCTGTCAAGGAGTTTGAAACCTCCAAAGCCCCTGGAATCAGGATCAAGAGCTGTGGAGTTTTTCCATAGAATCATTCAAAACGTTTGGTCGAGTAAGAAGATGCCAGATAATTAACTCATAGGTGTCGTATGCGCAATCTACAAAAAAAGGAGATTCTTTGGTTTGTGAAAACTATAGAGGGATATGTTTATGGTTCACTTGCTACGAAGCTTTCTCCATATTATTGTACAAAAGAATTGTTTCTTATGTAAATAGAACTGTTAATGGTTATCAACAAAGATATGGTTCACAGTGGATTCTGTACAGATGAATCCACAGTCTACCATATTTTCGGCCTTAGACAAATTAGGGAGAAACCCCATTAATTTAATACTGATTTGCATCTCTTGTTCATTGACTACAAATCAATACATGATTCCATTGCCTGCAAGGAATTTAAGAAAAATGCATGATTTTGATATTCCTTTAAAACTGGTAAAAATAACACTTAGCATGACTTTTTGGAAGGTTCTGCAAGATGCTCCCTCCCAATATTCAGAAGTTGTACAGACTGAATTAGTTCCATTAAACTGGAATTTTACTATAATATTCTGGGACATCTCAGAAACACTCAGCACAAATGACCTGAAATGTGATGAGATATATGATTCATCATAACATATCCATCCACACAGCATTAAAAATGCAAACTTTAGGTATTACAATACAATAATTTTTTTTTTCTTTCTATATATGCGATTGGCCTTCTGTTTTTTTTCTTCCCCCACCCCTCTCTCTTTTTCAAATTGAAATTCCACTTGAAAGCTCAGCATTTTAATAAAAAAAGATTCAATTTCTGATGATATTTGACGTACTAGAGAAAAAGAATAATAGTACAAGTGCTAGCCAACAATGTTTTGTAACACACAAAAACTAATTTAAGAAAGCTTTTATCAAATTTAAATCCAGTAAGTTTTTCTTTTCTATACATCTACTTTTGTAATAACTGTATTTAAATTACATAATGCACATAATTTAAGTAATTACAAGAAGGTTAGTACTATTCCTGGATATGAACCTAAGTTCCAAAAGCAATGAATTATATCAATTATGTAAAGCAGATTCATTTAGTTAAAAATTTGAAGTTCTCAGTGTATTACATACTTAAATGCAATTGCATTATTTTTAGATAATGGGTACATAAAATAAATCCAGATAAAAAGCATAAGAAAATTTATTTACACAACATCAACAAGTTTCACTGCTATTCAATTAAAAAAAAAATAAAATTAAAATGATGCAGAAAAATATGATTAAATACTCAACAGATCTTTTTTGTAAAATGCACTGGAATAAAAAATACAAGTATCAAGTATTCTCAGAATAAGAACTTGCTATTAATGGAATTTCCTGTCAGTACTGTTTCAAACTGAATTACTTTAAAAGCTAGCCACTCATAACCATACGAACAAAATCTGAAAGGAAACAAAGAAAAATTATGAATAAAGGACAATATGAAATTACATAAAATGAAAATTTAAACAAATAGGAATGGCAAAAATTCTGAGGTATTACATCTAGAGAAGTCAGTGATTTCATACAATACTTTTAGCCCGACAGAAGCCAAACAGTCAAATAATTTCAGTTGCCATTAGACATTGCAACCATTTCTCACTATTTGGAATTTACCTACAACTCATGAATAAGACTATTTTTCTTTTTAAAAAAAGCACTTTTCGTCTACCAGTGCAATTTATGCAAAAAATTACGAAATGAAGTTTTACGTTAAGATGGTGGTAACCTTCTTATCTACTGCAACAAAAAACAGTCTTTATACACGGATATGGTGCGAATGATCAAGATTGAATTTTATGCCGATTTATTTATGGTTGAAATGAATATTAAATGATATTAAAAGTTGATAAAAATATATTTCAAAGTACCCCTTGGCAAAAATCATTGATTTTTTGGCTTCAATCTGTTTACGTACAACGCCCTCCCCAGTAAAATGGCATTCAAAACATAATTACATCAAAATATATATAATCTCAATAAACTGCATTTTAAACCAAACAAGGAAATAACATAAGAATGGAAATACATATTAGCTTATCTATGCAGTACAAAAGGGAAATATCAACTTAACCTTATTTGAAAATTTTCATTTCTTCGATATGTGTGACAATAGAATTCTCTAACAGCATCCAAAAACTATTTAAAATTATCTAAACTAGAATCTTTATACTGCCATCGCCCCATACTTCAGATAAGCGAAAATGAAAAATATCCTTCATACTGCCGGTAGCATTTCTTTCAAAAACCCCTTTTTATTACACCCCGCATACCTTCCATAGTGTTGATAAGAGCTACGCTTTCCAAGTCCTTAAATCTCAATGTGTAATTTTCCAAGGTGAACAAAGCCACTTAAATCTTCATTTATACACCAGTCAAGAAATGTTTTTTTCCCCAAGCATTCCAAAATGTACAGAAACTTCAGGTTAATTACCACCATCAGGGATTTTAAAGTGCAAAGCACAAAATACGCAACGTACTTTCTAACCAATATCCATACCCAAATAAGCCCTTACAAATATTTTCCCATGAGTCAAAATCTCCCATGATCATGCATTATAACCAATCATGTCATAACAGGGTTTCCATAATATTCAACTACTCAGATTACCATAAATGAAACAACAACTTGGAGATAATCCAAGGAGTACCCTCAAATATAGACTAACCTTAAAAGGCTTTAGCCTCCTAACTAATGAAAGAAAAATTGTAGCTTTTTCATTTCTACATGCGCCACTTTAATGTTTAAATTAAATGTTCTCAGCTTTTATAACTGGGTAACATTTTCTGTATAATTTTTCATTAAAACAGTTTCTACTTTTTTCGTGTACATGTTTTAAACATAATAAATTTCTGAATTTGTTGTTTATGCTACTGATATAAGCATTTCAAGTCTGAAACTAAGAATGGCATAATGTACTGTCTCAAAAAAAAATAAAAAAAAAAAAAAAAAGAGCAAGCTGTTGGCAATATCTGCACCCAGCTAAAGGATATATATATCTCTAAGGTCAATTAAATATTACTGGAAACTAACAAATGCAACTTTACATAACTTGCTGATGATGACACATGCTAACCTAAATTTACACTTACAAACTAGCTGCATGAAATCTTTATCACTTTATCATCATAAAAAATCAGAAAATGTTTTAAGTCAAGAATTACCAAACCATTTCAAAACTGAATGCATATAATATAAACAGCAGTAAACAAATCCCATATATTATAAAAAAATATTAAATGTAAAAATCATTTGCACACCTTTTTTAACTTATTGCCATCTGAATTTAAAGCACTTGCAATCAAAGCTTTAATAATTAAAAAAATATAAAATTACTGTCACATTTTTTAAACTGCATACTTTCTTTGCATATTTGCTTATAAACTTCCTTTTATATATTACCTTCATAATTAACATTTCCTTGGGAATCTTCTTGTCCAGCTAATAATTGTTCTACTTCATCATCGGTTAATTTTTCACCTATAAAAAGTTAGTAGTAGTCAGAAAATTGTCTATTGTGAAGTTTTCATGCATTTTTTTAAAATTCATTCAAAGATTTAAAATACTTTCAAGTTGAAAATAAATGAATCTACTAATTGGTACTTTTATTATTTGCGACTGCCCCCCCCCCTTTGAAAAGACAACAAAACAGTATTCGTAAGGAAAAAAAGTACACCAGCAAAATATTTATGTAGTAATTTCTGATGTCCCAAAAAGCATTTATATAGCAACTCATGTAACAAATATCTTTTTTGGCTGATGCACAATGTCGAAGTTGTATAAATACCAAGTTTGTGCAATTCTCTGATGATTTTTGAAGCAAAATTAGATTGCTATGCACACGAGGAAAACAGTGCAAAAAAGAATTTCTCAAAAAAGGGATGTGTTACTACCAATGTTTCTTTCTTTATACATTTTATTTAATGATTGCTCTTGTATAAAATTCTCAGTGCAATGTCATTTAAAAATATCTGTTAAGTTGGTGAAAAATAAGTCATCAATGAGTTTGCAGCTTTTTGGTTGAGGTGAGGCTAAGCAAAAAGTACCAACAAATTTCTGAACAGTTTAGGAATAAATGATATGCCTAGGCTCCAACAGACTGAGGGCAGAAAACAAAAACTAAAAGATAATTATGATTCTAACTATAAATTTTGTATACGCAAATACAAATGAAACGCATTTTCTTCATTTAAATATTAAATAATTTTTAAATTTGTGTACAGTATTATCTTTCCATTTGAAATTTCACTGGGGTGAATTATTTTATTCGAGGCACTTGTCTCAGGTGAACAAATAGAAGGAGTGCTAAATTAGCTATTTGATGAAAAATTCAAAAACTTCTTTTTAAAACTTATGATTTTTAACGCTTAATTTCGGAATACATCAGCGAATATTAAACGAATTGTAAACGCCTTCTGGTATAGCATCTGAAGAATAAACAAGGGTGATTGAAAATGAAATACACCATATTATTAGTCACTGCACTTTTTTTTCTATAAAAGTTTTCGACAAACAAGACACATGAATCAAAGTTTTTGGCTTGCATTCACCCTCATGTTGCGCGGGAACTGTATGGATTGTTTTATTTAACGTTATTTCTGAAGCAGATGTTGAAGGATTAATTGGTTCATTCTTTGTCAACTGGGATGTAAAGATATGATAAAAATAATTCTATTGTTTCTATTGAAACAATAAAATAAATTTTTGAGTTTTAGAGAACTAAAAAAAAAGGTTTAAAATTTTGAGTATTTTGTGGAAGATTTAAGACACTGTTCAGGATAATTCTAATGTAATTAATTGGTTTTGACGTAACATATATTTTTCTTTAAATTTAGTTTTTCCGTCGACTGTAACGGGATCGATGTAAAAATATATTTAAAAGATATGCTTCTTGCTAAAAAAACATTAAGAAGTACTTATTGCTGTGAATAAAAATTAATGATAAACACCTGTCATAGTCGTGAAATTTAACACACGGAGTTAATTGATGAGGCGCAATAAAAGTAAAGATAAAATATAAAGTATCATTAAATCTTGTTAATTTTAAAATTATGCTTTTATTGTTGAGATATCATGAGACTGTTAGGAAAAAAAGTGTCTGACAGCCAAATTACTGGCATATTTAAATTAAATGACATATAAATTTCTGCTCAGGCTCAAATAAACTTTTCGTTGGAGGTGAATAGTTTAACTGATGAAAGATTCTATGAATATTAAAGACTGATTTCATTGATTAATCTATTATAATGATGCTCGCGACACTATATGGTTTAGAAGGGATGCTTTCGTGGAGGATGTTCTGATAGAACTGTCTAATATTCAAGGTACAGAAGACAAAATTCAGTTAATCTGATCACTACAATAAACTGTTTGGACAAGTTGGCTATGTTATCCTTCGCTCACGTCTGAACAGAAACATAATGGAAACACCAGAAATGTAGAAATTATTACTTAGTAGTTGTTAAGAAGAATTTCTGCAATCAAAAATATCTCTTTAAGTGCTTAAAATGAAAGTCGCAATTTTACCAAATGTACTGAAGAGGATTAGTGGAACTGCTATTAAAAAAAAAAAAAAAAAAGTAATTATAAAATTCATTGCACATAAGAGAATTTCAACCAATGACGGAAATATGTTCATATAATTTTAGAAATGCGAACTGGTTTCAGTATAATAACCATACTCAGGTTTCATTAATATTCCAATGTACAGAAAATTAGTAATTAAGAATTGTAATGGATTTTGATGCATTCATAACGTAACTGTGGTAAAACAACATTGCAAACTTTATATAATGAAACCCATAGCTTGTGTTAAAGTATGTGATACTTTTCGTTTAATTACAACCCAAACTTCACAATTTTCTACAGAGCTAGTATTGCTTAGTAATCACAGTTAAATTCTTATCTCTTATGACTATATTGTTGTTTTCAAAGTAAGTATTATGAATAATTTTTTAAAGTATGGCAATCCGTTGTTCTCTGTTTTTTGAGACCATTAACCCTAAAGACAAATTTTACTGCGGTTGAAATGAACTGATTACGGAAGTACGTTTTTCTCACTGAAAATATCAGGATAGCAAATATATCTTTCTGAAGAAAATTGTTTGGCATATCTTCTCTTATAATAGAAAAGATCCAAAATCTGCAAGGAAGGAAAATGGAATGCTATAATTAGCTAAATAAAGCATTTTTAAATGCATTTCAAAAGAGAATCTTATTCATAGTAAAAGAGAAATATCAAATGCTACATCGAGAGAAGTTTATGGCGTGATAATATTTTAAAAATATTTTCCTAATACCTTTTGTTTTATATTTCGTAAATTTCATTCAACAACAAATTTTTATTAACTTTCTTAGGACAAAAAGTAAAATTCAGATAATTTCTTAATCAAAATAAATTAAAAAAAATCGAAGCTTTCAAAGATGGCATTAAAAAAAAAAAAGTGGTGCTGAATACAAAAGAAGGAAAAAATTAAAAAATTACTTTCATTAAAGCTGCACTTAAGAATTACAAGGTTGGCTGGCAAAATGCGGAAATTCTATTGGAATAAGTAATTCATCAAAAAACGTAATAACAGATAGCTCAGAAGAAAATGTTCGAAGTTCGAGAATATAGCAACTTTGATTTAAATAATAGCAAACAAGTAATTGAAATTTCTGAAAACAAGGAGGATAAAGTAACCATTAAACTGAATAACTCCAATGATCCTCCATTTTCAAACAAAATAAAATTTTTCTTAACAGACATGGACCAGATCAAAGGCAAGACGCTGATTTCAAGGAATCTACTTCAGAGGATGGCAGAAGATTTTCCAGAGAATGGTTTTTTAAAAAGTGTTCTAATGGGAAGGTAGTACATTGCAACTGGCTTATTTATTCAAAACGATCTCTGTCGTTATTCTGCTTTTTATGCATTTTTTCCTACTAAAAGTAAGACAGATTCTACTATTTCCAATCAAAGAAGAGGTTTTAAAGCTTGGAAAAACTTAAACCGAATTTCCGATCACAAAAATTCTATGCTTCACCGTGATGCTTATCTTCAATGGAAATGCTTTGAAAAAAAGTTAGAGGAGGTGGTTTCATATATGATTCCCTGCATAAGCAGTAGAATCAGAAAAAGAAAAGTGGCCATGTATCCTATGCGTTATATATTACACATATTTTTGTTTTGTGCAAAACACAATTTACCTCTTAGAGGTATACATGAAATTATTTGCAGTTCAAGTACAGGAATGTTCCTAAATTTAATTGAATTAATAAGTCATTATAATACAAATATTGCCTAGCATTATGCTGATCACAGAAAGGTATCCGTTTCTTATCTGTCTAACAAAGTACAAGATCAATTTATATTATTATTTATATTAGGTAATCATGTTCAATTTGAAATTTGTTCTAGGACCAAAAAGTGGAATATTTTTCTTTGAAATTTGATTGTACACCAGATGTTTCACATCATGAGCAACTGTGTCAGATTATTAGATATGTGTACCTAAAAGACAAATCCATATTTATTGAAGAAAGCTTTATAGATTTTACAGACACAAAAGAGAAAACTGGTAGTGGTTTAGCAAATGAAATGATTTTATAAGTTAGAAAGAAAAGGATGGCCTCAACATTCAAAATTCTCGAAGAAAACTGGGCCAATATGACTGGAATGTACAAAGGCATGCAAGCCATTATTTGCCAAAGAAATTATAAAGCTACATATATTCCTTGTTCAGCTCATAGTTTAAATTTAGTATGCAAAAATGCCGCTTCAGTAAATTCAAGTATGTTAATATTTTTTGACACTGTAGAAAGGATTTATAATTTTTTTGTATCTTCAATGAGTAAATGGGATTCACTTATGCCCAATTTGCAAACAACATTAAAAGGTCATACGGATACACGATGGTCGTCAAGAACAAATACTGTTAAAGAACTAGATCTATAAATAACAGAAGTACATAGATTATTGAAAGATATGGCATTAAATCACAAATCTTTGGAATGGGCTGAAAATAACAGAATTTTGAAACAAATCAAATAAAAATTTTTATGTTTGTTAAGTGTGTGGAATTTAATACTGCAAGAAATCAAAAAAGTAAATAAAGCCTTACATTTAAAAACTGTCCATAAAGCCGCACGCTTAATACAGGGTTTATGTCTTTCATTACGGGAAATGAGAGGAAATATTTTTCAATGCATCTTTGAAAAATGTAAAACTTCAGCTTTAGAGATGAATATATCATCAGAATTTGAAGAGGAACGATACATTAATAAATCAAATTATGAGGAATCAGTTGATATAAACTGCAGTTTTTCAGAAAAATATATTTTTATAGAAATTAAAGAAGTGCTCGACGTTTTCATTTCACAATTGAAATGGCGAAACGTGAAAAGTTAAATGAAATTTCGTCCGATTTTCAGTTTCTAACTGGTGAACAATTAATGTCATTAGATTTAAGTAATTTAAAGGCAATGGCTTATAACATAGCACGTAAATATCTGAATGATATGAATGATGAAATTCAGTAAGAAATATCTAGTTTTAAAAACCGTTCTATTTCAATGATTCCTGATACAACAGCAGCTACACGCACAGAACTTTTAAAAATAATTTCTGATTATAATTTTGTTCAGTCCTATCTGAATTTGGACGAAGCGTTAAGAATTTTTTAACGTTGCCAGTTACTGTAGCTAGCGGCGAACAGAAGTTTTAGCAAACTTAAAATAACTACATGAGATCTTCACTAAGCCAAGAAAAACTTTCAAACATGGACATTTTCTCTAGAACATGAGTTAAGTAATCAAATTAGTTTGGAAAGAATTATTGATCATTTTGCTTCTTTAAAAGCAAGAATTGCTTTATTTATACTAAACATTATTTGTCATTTTACAAAAAGCATATTTTTAATGTTTTCCATTTCAAACAGTAAATCATTATATATGTTTCACTTTGCAGAATATACAAAGTTATAATTATAATTTTGCTATTGTATTTTCACTTGAAATAGTAACTTTTAATAAGCATAAAATATATATAAATATAGTTAATTTGTTCTATATGTATGATTATATCTATACATATATTGCATGTGTTTGTGTAATGTTATGTTTTCAAACATCATTTAGTATTACTTATTTATTTTCCTCCCCCCACAAATAGGTAAATAAATTATCTTGCATTATATACAGGGGCTCACATTTACCACTTTGCCTCAGGTGAAAAAATCTGTAGGCACGACTCTGTATCTACGTATCAAATTTCATTAAAAATAATCATAAAATTTCTCAAGCTATGCTAGTTTTCATAAAACATATTTAATTTATACTGAATAAATGAATCCGTCTTTCTCAGTCTGTATATATATCTCACATCCTTAAACTCTCCTTTTCTTATTAATTATACATTAAATTTAAATAAGAGGAGAAATATACAGCATATCTGGGTTTAATAACAACCAATCAAACATTTAACACAATACAAAGTTCACGATTCAGAGTTGTTTGAACTTCAATTCTAGACTTTAGATTATTGGTTTAAATCTAGCAAGATGATATATTAAAATTATAAAATAGTTGTTTACGAAATAATGAAGCACTTATGTTCTCAAACTGTGGGGTGCGAGTGTATCGAAAAGTCAAAAATAAAAGATTATTTAAAAAATTATTAATTTACTGAAAGGAAGCAAAACAAAATACATTCTGACAATAAAAAATAAAATACACATTTACACTAATACCACATACTTGTAAATGTATCAGTACTGCACAAGGTATTTGATAATTAATTTATCAATACTAAACTAAGGACAAGTTTAATAATTACTAGTGAGTATCATGGGCTTGTCTTACAGAGCAAAGACAAGCCCATGATAGAAGAGAAGGTTTAGTATTAGAAATTGACACTCTAAGTTCTTTTTCTATGTTTAACTGAGATCTATATTTTATCTTCAGAGACCCACTGCAGAAAATCCAGTTTCACAAAGGTAAGATGTTGGAAATGGTAATAGTATACGAAATGCTTTCAATACAGAAAATTCATCACCTGCCCAAAATTTAAAGAGTGATTTATTACTACACTGCCTTTTGATTTCGTCACTTGACATGAAAGCTATGAAGATTTCTTCTTTGACAGTTGAGAGCCCTTCTGGAGTGTTTTGAAATGGATCCCTAACCCACTCGTAACTTGCTATCAAGTTGTTGTCATCAAGAAATGATTTTCAATGGTTTCAAAAACAACTTTCAACATGTTGTTCTTCAGCCTTGTAAAATTTATCCACATTTCCAAATATTTCTAGGTTTTTTTTTGCTTTAAATTTCTGCTCCATAATTCCAGTTTTCTATAGAAAGCATTAATTTCATCACTCGTCTCCAACATATGCATATTTGGTACTTGGAGTTGAAGGATTCAAGGTATTTAATTTCTCAAATATATCGACCAAGTACCTCCATTTTATCACAAATAAACCATCTAGAAACTTCTTAGCTTCATGTCTGTTTTTCTCTTCTAGAGAAGTTGCAATTTTGTCTCCTGATTCACAAACACATTGCAAAAATTTCCCACGTGATAACCATCTTGCCTCGCAATAAAATAGCAATGATGAATGTTCTGCACCCATGTCATTACAAAATACAGAGTTTGTAAAGTTTGTCTTTAGAAAGTATATGGGGGGGGGGGGTCTCATTTTTGTATAATTTACTGCAGGCACAACTGTCGTTGGCACAGTTATACAGAGCAGTTATTCATTTCTTTGGAAGCCAGAACTTCTCTGTGGATTATGCAATGTGTCCAAATAATACACAAAGGAGATTTTTGTTTCCCAAGTGCTTGTATACTTAGAATCTTACAGACATTGTATGAACACGAACAGTGCACAATCCGACACAATCTTTCCACTCTTTGTTTGCCTTGTTTATAAAATTATTTAAAATATCAAATAATACTAGTTTTGTTGCTTTGAATTTTATTGGTTTACAAAAAAGTAGTTTTTTTGCTGATATATCATTACAAAATTGAACATATGCAACAAAATGAGCACCTTTATTGCTATCTGTTGCCTCATCAAGCTGATCTGAAAACAATTTGTCATGCAACTTCCCGAACAGCTGCTGCTGTACATCTTCAGCTATTTCATTGATTCAACGGGCAACAGTATCATTTGATTGAGGTATGGATTGCAAAGCTTTAGCAAAATTATCTCCAAACACAGTTTCTACGATCTCAATTGCAGCTCACAGAATAAGCTCTTCGCCAATGGTGTGAGGCTTTTTACATCTGGCTATTATAAATGAGACTTTGTAAGAAGCAAGTAAAGGTTTTCCATTCACAAAGTCTTTTTTAAAAAATGTATTTTGTTTCCTGTATCATTTTAATTTTAATTCAAAAATTAAAAGTAAATAAATAAATAAATTCTTGGGGTTTGTTAACGTACTCATCATGAAGCGTTTCCAAATCTCATTTACATTTATTGGGTTTCATACTGTCTACTGCAAATATTTTTGAGCAAATAACACACAGGGCCTTTCTTCTTCATTTACTTCAGTAGTGGTAAACCGAAAATTTTAAGTATTCTTGAGAATATCTTCTTCGTTTAATTTTCGGGTCCATGCTCGTTTGTGCACTTGTTGATGCTCTATTATCGTCTAATGTTTGCTTATGACTTAAAAACTTATCTAGGATTCTATTTAAATCTTCTAATGACATTTGTACTTTTAGAAATAGATGGTTGGGGAAATAAATATTTAATTTAATTCAAATTTATTTCGCAATCTGTTCTAATTTAAAAATTAGAAAGGAAAAGTAACATAATACTTATCCTATTACTTAAAAGTAACATATACAAAATTTAATACTTGATAATTTTTTGCACGGTTTATAATTAAGATCATATTGTAGGTTTAGAATCAAAGTATATTATTATTGCATTAAATACATTGTATGGGGGGCTACGATGAAAATTAGGATTGAAAATTGGGTCGCAAATATTGAAAGTTTGAGAAGCACTAGTAACCAAAATTTACACAGACAAAAAAGAGCTCAATATTTGTTTTATTAAACATTTCTTTTGATATAAGTTACTCAAGCTGTTTCATTTTTTGCACAAATATATTCTCTTTAATTTTATAGGTAGTTAATTAACTCTTTAATTTCTCAGTTAAAATTCCTATAATTGCCATGGCGAACATTTCCTCTAAAACGCCAATCTAAATGCTTTCATTCTCAATAACCCCTTTGCCACTTTTTTCATGATAGTAGAAATCTGAATTTAAAGCCATACAAGAGATTTTACTGTATATTAGTTGACTGATGAATATGTTTCATGTTTGCCCTTTGCATTCCATCACAAATTGTAATATGAAAATTGTTTACTTTTGCCATGTTTTATCAGTTATTAAAGGTGCAAAGGTGAATTTTGTTACTTTATAACATATACACAGACAAATACTTCCCACTTTATAAATTTTCACAAATATGAACAAACTTGCTCTCAAAAGGTCAAATTTGTCCTTCCTTTTTTAGAAAATCAAAACCCAAATTCTGAGAAGTTTGCTACAGTGATGTCTGCTGAGCACAATAACAAACGGTGCTATTATCTTATTTATGGCAAAAGAAACCTGTTCAGACATTTCAGAAACCGATATTGCTGGCCCATGTAACTCCTTCTACATCTTCCACAGCATCTTCATCGCAAACAATTCCTTGACTTGTCAATGAGTTTTTAAATGGTAAGTCAGATGCTGTTCAACCCCATCCATGTAAAAATCTACAAACTTGATTTTTGTATGGCTCTAACATAAAAATCCAAGGTACATACTGCATATCAGAGTTATTCATTATTGATTTACAATATTTTGCTTATACATATTGCATATAAAATGTTTCAGTTATTTGTTTTTAATTGAATCTCTTATCTCATGAACATCATTAAAAGATATGCATAGTGAACCTAGAAACATTTTATGAACAAAGTCAGGATATAAACGGCTATTTGAAATGTAACTTGTTCATATGAGCTTTCACAGATATGAATAACAGTAAAATTTGTTCTCCCCATTTTATTGGCGGGCGGAGTAAACCAAGAGCAAGGTTTAGTGGAAATGCATCTGTATGTATATATATTTAAAAATCTACATTTTTTTTAAGGAAAAATGATAAATTCTTTAAAATTAAATAGAATATGAGATGAATGCTTTTGAAAAATGAATAAAATCAATATTCCTAATTAAATGATTCAATTTCACTTTTATGTAAATAAAGGGGAAAAAAGTACCAAGAGTAGTCAGAAGATGGCGCAATTCAGCAGAACTGATAAATCCATTTCCATCCTTATCAAAATGACGAAGACCTTCAATGAAATCTTCGGCTGTATCAGTGCTGCGATTTTTACTTATAGTTTGTAAAATTGGCAGAAAAACCTCAAAACCAATCCTTTCATCTGCAAGAAAGTACACATATTAACAATAACAATGAAAATGTTTAACAAATACAGAAACCTTTATTTCCGATATCCGTATTTCTATTATGATATCCATTTACACAATAAACATAAAGATTATTAAAATGATTTAAGCATAAAATATTCCCAGTTAATTAATATTACAAAGCTGTTCACATATAATTCAATTTTGAATAGCCATAAGGTATTTATTTATCTTAGCATACACCAAAGATCATGAAACTGGGAAAAATGCCAAAATGATTTCTCATAAAGATTAGGAATTCCATACATAATTTTAATTATTTGTAAATATTTAATATTTTTAAAATGCAGTTAGATTGATTGGAAAATTTCTATTGCTGGAATTTCACTACGATTTTTGGTTATAAAAAAATGCCACGTAAATGAAACCAACTAATACCAAGTTTTGATAGCTTCAATTTCCAGTCAAGTTCTTCACATAGAAGATTTTATGGTGCTAAATTTGATAACTGTAATCATGCAAAAAAAGTTGTCAGTGAGTGAGCTGTGCATATCTACATATATAAAGCAGAAATCAATTTTCATCTTCAAAGAAGAAAGAAGCTTCTATTGCTCTCATTTTCAATAAAATCTTTTTTGTTTACTATTACAGAAATTGGTACTGTTCTGTTATCGGGACTGGAATCCTTGCCAAATATTTTGCTAAACTCGCCAACAGATTGGTTCATATGAAGTTGTCAATGTTTACTTCTAAAGTCATTACAATATTAACTTTTTTAAGAAAGAGTAAAAGAATGTCTTTCTGAAACTGGCAATGAGAACGTAAATTCTAAATATATAATGGCCACTTGTGTTTTTATTATTATTGCATTTATGATGGATCTGAAAATTTGGACTTGCCTAATGATGAAATATTTTCCATACAATTTCCTCAGGGATGAAATTATTCAGTCTGAAAAAAGTGCACAAAAAACTATAATAAAATGAATTTTTTTTCCTGTTTTCTTATTAAAGTTATTAATTTACATTAAAAATTTCTAATTTTAAGAATATCTGTTGTTATTTTTTGATTTTAATTTTTCTGGAACTTAACCATATATTTTATTTATCACAACAAATTTGTAATTTAAATATTTTGCGGATTATTTTTATGTTTCGAATTTTTCGCCAGATTGTCAGCTTTTGGAGATACCTGAATCTGGCCCTGATATCAGTAACTGAACCCCTTCATCACTAGGTATACACACATATGTAAGATAAACATGAAAATCAAAAGTCTAGTTTTAATCTGTAGTAGTCCTTTAACTTTTCATTTTTAACTTATATTTCTCCTTTCTATTTTAAAAATAGTAACTGCTCATAACAAACTTCTCTATATTGCAATATTTAACTGCATCATCACTCAGTAATAAGCCATTTTAAGAAAATAGCGTCTTCATTTTGTTTTAACAAAGAACTGCAAGCAGAACTTCAAGGAAATATATTATGCTCTCTCAAAATACTTGTCATAACAGCATACATTTGCAGCATTCTTTAAATGATCATATACAGCAGTTTATGAAATATTTAGACTGCATGCCAGTTCTTGAACACTGTATAGAGGTTTTCATTAGTAGCTTCTTTCAACAGGCCTTCATTTGAAGACAAAAGGCCTCTAAATCAATCATCCCTAGTATATTCTCCATCAAAATTGGGATGGATCTTTCCTTTTCTCATAGGTGTAATTTTATTACCTTCTGGGTAACAGTCTTGATGTATAACCAATGAGTATTGGACATTTCTGAGAAATGCATTAAGGTGAAAGTGTCCAGCCATTTGAAATAATAAAATATTAACTACAAAAATAATTAAACACATGAATTAAAATTTGGTTTTTCAATTCATTCTTAAATTTTAATGATCACAATTCAATGAAATTTATCAGTAAATGGATAAGAATTCTATCACACTTTTCACTGAACTTTGGGCAAACTATTTAATTACTTTGCATTTTACTGCAGAAATGATAGTACATTTATTTTCATATAAATTAAACAGTTATTAGGAAATTTATCACCTTCAGTAGCTTCAAGAATTTCTCATGGTTCATTTCTTCCAGTTTCTCCCAGAAAAAAAACCAATTCTGAGTAACTATTAATCGTAAAAATAACAAATGTTTTTCTCCAGTTGAATAAGTCTGCAACAAATTGGTAATTTTTCATTGGAATATGCATGATCAGAAAGTACTGAAATTAGAAATCGCTGAATATTTGTATAAAACCTTACTGAAAAAGCACTAAATATGCTAGAAGAGGCAATTTGGCAGAAAACATCATTTAATATTTAATTTTGTGTTAAAAAATCTGGCATTAATAATTCTAAAAATAAACTGAATTATTTGCTATTCTAAAATAACTCTCATTCATGATAAACTTCGATTGTTTTAAATAAACTTCCTATAATGTTATGATGATAGACCAGCCAATAAATAATTTTTTTAGTTTTAAATTCCTGTTCACTAAAAAAAAAATGAAAAAAGAAGCTTATTTAAAAGCATAAGAAATTCAAAACACTGCAAAGTGTCATAACTCATACTTTCCATTCAATCATTACATCTTTACATATTATTAAATATAATGAAGTTCCAAGCTTTTTAGGGCATAAATAACCACTAATTTAAAGTTTTACAGTTATCTGGATCTTTGAAGGAAATGCGTTCATTAAAACAGTAATTTCAGAAATTGCTCCCATTGTAATATTAGATCAATATTTATCTAAGTTTTGGTAGTTATTTGGTATTGAAGCATTAAATATGCATCGAAAGGAAATGAACACTTCTAAATGCATAGTTGAGCACTTTATTATTATCAACTACTGCAGATACAAGTTGTAAAAATACTGCTTTCTTATTAACCCCTTGACTACAAATAAAATATACGTCCGAAGAATACCATTTAATTTGGATACTCATGTGCAAGCTTAGAAACATAACGTTTTTATTTTCAAATTTACATTGCTATATAACAATAATAATATACTATCCGGTGTTCGCCGAAAACAGTTTCTGACATCTCGGAGACGCTAAAGTCTACAATGGCACATGAAGTCAATGTCTTCCAGATGCCATGGTATGTCAAGGGGTTGATTTAAAGAGAAATTTCTAGCCAAAATTCCATCAAAGACAATGCAGTTCATTAATGGAATTAAAATCTCAAAACAATAAGGATTCTGCGTATATTACGCTAAAAAGATGCAAAAATCTTTTAATTTTTATTTTAATTTATTTATTTTCATTCACCAGTTAAAACCTTTCTGAACTAGTTATGGATTAGAAATATCATTTACTTCTTGAAAATGAATGCAGCTAATTACTTAAATTTTCATAAAAGTTTATTAAATTGTAATCTTTCTCTTATCTCTAATAATTGTAGAATTTTGCCAAAATTGATGAGCCATTATAATGAACAAAACATGATTTACAAATTCTAAAAATGACACACACACAAAAGTACAAATATTTACTTTAAGAAACTTAACACTGTAGCTTTCACTGCCCAGATAGGAGAGTAGTTAAGTGACTCTGGTACAAAGGGCCCAGGTTTGAACCCCGGAGAAGGTACAAACGTAAATTGTCTATCCCTTCACAGAATTTAATGGTGGTAATCTATTAGGTGCCTCTATAATAAAATGACCACCTTGCCTGGCCTTAGTAGCAGCCAAAGCCTAAAATGGCTAGTGGCTGACATTTAAAAAAAAAAAAAAAGATATTTTTAAATTTAAAAAAAAATTGAACTGTAAAATTTTTGAAAAAAATCTGGTTTTGAAAAAATACTGCAAATCTGAAAGTATCTCTTAATAAACTTTTTTGTGGAGGAAAAGGAAGTGCTTCTGTTTCAATCAGGGCTGTAGAGACGGTAGAGAAAATGACCGATTCCGACTCCTACATATATATGTAAACATATACACATGTGTTATAGCCTTTTTTTATATATATATATATATAAAAGAAGCACTGGATGCTATGGGGGGTCTGCACAGCAGATTAATTTATATTAATTAGTATTTATTATGAAATGGAAAAACTGCCATTAGTAATTTCTAAGAAACAATATAGCTTCGGCAAGATCTTCTTTGATAAAGGACCGTAGATCCAATTTGATAAACTTCAGAGCTAAGAAGAGTCTTTCCACACTAAATTCAGTAGGAAGAAGAGCTATTACTGCTAGGGCTACTTCTTTTAACTTTTCAGTATCTGTACAAGTTCTAAAAGAGGTGTCTTGTAAGAACGAACATATTTCTCTATCCCTTCAAGGGCTTGTACAAGTTCTAAAAGAGGTGTCTTGTAAGAACGAACATATTTCTCTATCGCTTCAAGGGCTGTGTAGAAATCTTGTTTGTATTCTTTCATTTTTAAATCTGAAGTCTCTTGGTTCTTTATTTGCATTCACTTTGTCATTAATTTTTTTTTCAATTCACTTAATTTCATTTCAAATTGAAACTGTCCAATAAAAACTTGAGTCGGAGTGTTTTTAATGACTCCAGCTCCAACTCTACCCAAAAATCTGTCCAACTCTGATTCTGACTCCACAGGCCTGGTTTTAATCCTGAGAAACAATTCCATATATGCATAGTTCCTAGCACAGTAGTCAGTAATGTTAAATAAAGTACAATTTCTGAATGTATCTTATACCTGCCCTTTTGTTTACTTAACTTTTTCACAAACAAAATTTATTTAATTAACTACAACAAGATAAAAGTTAAGCAGCTATAACAAAGACACTGTATATAATATTCATGAAACAAATTTACCTGGCTTCAGTTGATGGCAACATTTCTTCACTTCAGCTTCAGTTGGATTCTGACCCAAAGCCCGTAAAACATCACCCAACTGAGATATGCTAATTTTACCATCTCCTCGACTATCAAATAATGAGAAAGCATCCTGAAATTCTGGAGACAAAATAATTTGCTTTTAACCTATATTACCATATACTAAAACTTAATCACACAGGAACTTTAGTAAATCAAAAGTAAAGAAAGAATTTGAATTAAATTAGTAAATAAAAATTCATGTTAACAAGACTTATGGATATCTAACAAAATATGGCAAAAATCGTGTATATTTGCAAATGCTCATTTAAAGTTATTTTTCACTCCTTTCAATTCTTAATGCAATTATAATATTATTTGCTTTGTTAAGTTATATTAAACAACCATCTGCAATTAAAAGAATGTAGCCTCAGGTAACAGGCAACTGGATGAATGAAACTACGTAATGTTTCAATTAAAACAGTATACATTAAGAGAAATATTTCAATGGATGGATAATATATAAAAACAACTAAAAGCCAAGAAACTCTAATTTTAAAATTCTATTATAAAGTTAAAAAAAAATAACTGCCACAAAATCACACAATTCTAATGCAGAAATAGGCAGCACATATTCAGTTTATTCTTTC
>KK112542.1:235661-286170 GCA_000611955.2 Stegodyphus mimosarum | reverse complement strand
AAAAAGAAAAAAAAAAAAAAAGAAAGATAGAAAGAAAAGCGTTAAACAATTTTAATGCATCTGAATATAGCAAATATTACTAGAATTTCTCTATCAAAATAATCTATATCTCATAATTCCGGAAACAAACAAAAATTCTGATTAACGGTGACTTATCGAATATTATACATTTATTAAGTATTATTTATCGATCAAATGACTATCATTGTGAGCTAAAGTATGAATTCAGAGAAAGAAATTTTAAAGATGTCAATGGCAAGGAGTCTACACAAACCAATGAAATTTAAAAACTGTCAATACTATAGTTCTTCAAAATAAAAAAAAATATATATATACATAGCAAATACAAGCTGTACACGAACTTTATCAGTGCTTCATTTCTAATTAGTGTTTTGATATGTCAATTCTTTTATGCTATGAATTTCGTAGGAGAAAATCGCACGACTATCAAAACAAACAGAAAGCGAAAAACAAATATGAAGCTTATAAAATATTTTTTAAGTCTTATGATTTTATAACAGCTACCAAGAAAAACTGACATTAACTTCGTTAAAACTATCGTTCTGTTTATGGCCGCAATGTAAGTGACCGCGAAGAAATGTTGCCTTGTAAGGTAATGAATGATTATTGGGTGTGCCCATTTACCGCATAAGGACACAACATGTTTCCTGAAACAAATACACATATATGATAAAGAACCCAACTACATAATTATTTATAACATCATAATATGCTACTTAATCGAAATAAACATCCCCAAATACAATCAGGAGAATTTCAAGACATACACTCACCCGTTAACTGATCATCACTGAATCCGGCCTGAAACAGTTAATAACAAATAAGTTTCTGAAAATAACAAAATTAAAATGCTATTAACATAAAACAATATAAAATTTACCATTTGTGATACAAAAATACTAGCAAAATAAGGTTAAATAAACATAAGATGTCGATAAAATAATCTAACTGTCAAGCACGTTACAGACGACACAAGTGTCTACTCAAAAGCTGTGCAAGAATGCAACTGCGAACGAATCACTGAAAACTTCAGATCGGCTACGAAATAGGACAGAGGATTCTAATAAACAATTGGACAGTTTTATCACGTGATAATTACGTTTCACTTTCGGAAAAAAATTTACAAGTTCAAAGCCGCAGTTTTGAATGCTGAATGAATATGGCATTTAACTTCCGCAAATAGTAATGAAATTGCAAAAAATTGTAATTATTAAAGAGAAGCACGAAGCACACCAGAATCAAGGAAGTAAAAGTTGAAAAAAATTTAGAAAGTTATAATATATTTATCTTTAAGTAAATTTTGATCCTACCATCTTCAAGGGAAGTAATATTTTTCTTAAGAGAAACGCCGTACAGCTTAAAATTTGAAAAGACTGCAGTATTTGTTTTCAGTTTCATAAGTAAAATGTTACTCAAACCATTACATACTAGAAAAGATACCATTGCATAATCTGGATGATTAAATAAAAAGGACTATTTTTTTTTGAATAAATGAAGGGTGACTTAGAATTTTGCTATTGTTGCAGAGATGGCACTCTGATTTTCTTTATAATAGAGCAGAAGAGGCTGTAAAATTACTTCCAAAAAAAGCTACTGGAAAAAAAGCTACTACTCATTATTAAATTGCAAGCCGAATCACTTCAAATCATTATTTTTTTTTTCCAATTGATCAGGATTAGATGAGTAGTTGCACAAACTCATGACTACGCGCATTCCATTCCTCTTAGTGAAGTAGATAGTTTTACGCAGTTAGTTTATTTTCGCTATTTGTAGTTTGGCAGCATCATGATAATATTGATTGGGTTTCAGTTTCAATTCCATGTTTGTTTATTCGATATACGTCTGTTGACTCAATTTTAAAATTTTCTACGTATTCGTATCAATTTAATATGATTTTACAGTTTACCAATTGAATCATTAATGAACATGAATAATTCCAGTGATTCGTAAGACATTTTTCTTTTCAATATTGTTATTCCTGCTCATTTATTTTCAAAAATCATTTAAGTTGATGAGAACGCTTATAGTAATTTTATGATTTGTACAGTGATGTATCTTTGGAACAAAATGAAATTAGTCAGACTGAGCTGAACGGAAATTTGCCGCAAAATTCTGGGTAAGTATATTAACGACAGGTAACCTTCCTATTCATTTATATTTTTTTCTTTTTAAATAATTGATCTTCCATTTATAACATTCTTCCAGTGAATATGCGTTATCGTTAGAATTATAAATTTGTTACCTGCGTCTTCGATGGTATTGTAGTATACAGCTTTGTAAATATTTACTGTATGGCAAATAATAAATGTGAATCATGTGATGTACAACATTTACAATAATGATGTTTCATATAATTTATATATAAGTTATTGATCCCGGCGAACGGTTTGTCTGCATGAGCGTTTTAGTGGTTTTCTCCATGTGCAATGCGCATACGAGCCTGTCACCCTTAGAAAGCCCTCCATGAAGGCATTAAGCAGATAGTCCTTGAGTGCTGTGTCGCAATCAAATAAATCTTAATGAGTTTATTTGTTTACGACATGAGTACTGGAATCCAAATTTCTGAACAGGATATAAGCCTGTGTACTACCTACTCTTTTGAATACAGATGATAGGAAAAGAATGTTCCAACAAAGCACCATGATTCTAATGATTATGTTCATCTTTATAAGGAGACAGAATGTGCATACATTATGTTAGTATTATGAGCTGTGTTTCATAATTTAATTTTAACTAATGTACTTTAATTTGAAAATCTTTGAATGAAATTTTTGTACTTTCTGTAATATGATATGTTTAATGATATGATTAAAATGATTAAAATCAGTACTATCGCACCTGATTAAAAGCGTGACTTAAATCATAACTGTAATCAGCTAGTTTTTTAAAAAAAATTATTGGTGGAAATTAAGATAGTGTTCGACCTTTTTTAAATTAGGACAAATGTGTTAAAACTAAAGCTTCAGATAATCTGTTATGCCTTTTAAGAGATTTTAATTACTGAATATAAAAAATAGATGCTTTTAAAGAAGTAAAATTATTTTGTAGAGTCATTAGGTTTTTTTTTTTTTTTTTTTCCTCCAAAAAGTAAGAGACACGAAGAATGCACTGGGACCCTAACACTAGACCTCTCAAATATGTGTTGAGTATGCTTTCAATTACATGATGAAGGCATGTGGAAAGGAGGGAGAAAATATTTTATATATTCTCTGTGTTGGCGCATTTTACGCCAACGAATCTCGCCAATGGATTGCCTCCTACGATTGAGGCAGATTGAGAAAAGAAATCTAACCTATCTGACGTGAGCAATTATTGTAAAATGAAGCTCACAGTTAAATTGTATATCGCTTCACTGTAAATATTTGTATATGATGTTTTCTTAATAAAATAATTAAAAAACGAAGCAGTGAAGCTGGTCCGTCGATATAAAATTAATCATTAAGAGAATATAATTTATTCACCCTGTTTTAAAGAATGACTTGCGATTACAGGCTACAGTCCTGATGCCAAATTCTGGTGACAAATTATCGTCCATCACCTATTTTAGTTTGGGTTCCACTTGTTAGTTATCAGTTTCTTTTTTATTGAAGCAGGAGACGTGAAAAATTTTCAGTGCCCTCACCTGGACTTGAACCGTGGACCTCTCAAATATGCATTGAGTGTAAAAATATATTTCAGGTTACCCCTTGGTGAAAATTGGCGATTTTTTGGCACCATTCCTGGTTATGTCCAACGCCTTCTCCAGTAAAATGACATCCAAAACATGATGCAATAAAACATAATTACAATAAAAAATATATAATCTTGGTTACCCTATATTTAAGGATGCCCTTTGGATTATCACCAAGTTGTTGCTTCATTTATGGTAGCTGGAGCAGTTGAATGTTATGGAAACCCTATTATGACATAATTGGTTGCTTGATTGCATTGAATTTCAATTATGGGAAGAGATTTGTGAGGGTTTGTTTGTGTGTTGGATGTCAGTTAAGAAGTACATTGCATGTGCTTTGTATCATAAAATGGCTGGTGGTGGTGAATTGTGTGTTTCATGGTATAGAACAAGAGAGCGGAAATTGTTTTTTTTTAAATGGTTGAAACTTTGTTAGAGGTAATTCAACGGAATTATAAGTGTCCTGTTTGCATGAAGGAAATGCGAATGGTCGAATATAAAGATAGTTTAGATGGTTTTGAATGGGTTTGTCTCAAGAAGGGTTCAAATGCTCACCATATAAAACATTCCATTAGAAAGGGAACATGGTTTTGGATTTGGAAAGTTTTGGAAAGTTTTTGGATGCTGTTAAGGAATTTTGTGCACCACATACTGAAGACACAGAAATTTTTAAATAAGATAAGTGGATATTTCTTTTGTGTAATGCTTAGATGCTATAAGATTTTTTGTTTGGCTCTAGTGTAGAATTGGGTGCTCCTTTGACTTTTTAAGTGAAAATTGATCGATGTGTACATGACAAAATCAAGGGAGTGCACAGTGCCAAGTTTGTACAGTTCTCTAATTTTTTTTAATGAAAATATGTTGATGTGTACATGGATACCGAGTTTGTTCAATTCTTTTACTTATTATTTTGGCTTTGTGTCCATGTACTGCCCAAAACTCGGTGTTCATGTATGGCCAAAAATTGCCAATTGTCGCCAATGAGCACCCATAAATATATTTTTTACCATAATCTCAATAAAGTGCATTTTAAATCAAACAAGGAAATAACATAAGAATGGAACTCCATGTTATGTAATCTACGTAATACAAAAAGGAAATATAGACTTACCATATTTAAACATTTCTGTTTCTTTGGTATGTGAGACATACAGAATTCCTTAACAGCATCCAAAAACTATTTAAAATTATCTAAACTAGAATCTGTATACTGCTGTTGCCACATAAATTCACAAAAGTAAAAATGAAAAATATCCTCCGGACTGTCGGTAGCGTTTCTTTCGAAAATTCCTTTTTATACACCCCACATACCTTCCATAGTGTTGATATGAGCTCCAGTTTCCAAATCCTTAAATCTCACTGTGTAATTTACAGAGAGGTGAACAAAGTCATTTAAATCTTCATTTACACACCAGTCAATCAATGGTTTCTTTCCCATTCATATCAAAGTGTACAGAAACTTCAGGTTAATCGTACCACTAGCAGGTATTTTACAGTGTAAAGCACAAAGTACACACATACTTTCTAACCAACATCCATACCTAAGTAAATCCTTACAAATATTTTCTCATCAGTCAAAATCATCACAATCATGCATTATAACCAATCACATCGTAACAGGATTTCCATAACATTAAAGTATTCAGGTTATCATATATGAAACAACAACTTGGTGGTAATCCAGTGGGTATCCTAAAATATAGACTAAATCACATCAAGTATGCTTGCAGTTGTACCATGAAGGCATGCAGGAAGCAGGGAGTAAATGCCATGTGGTTTAAAATGTTTTAAAGAAGCCATGTTAGTACAGAACAAAAAAGTATATCATTCCCATATCTGTCTAGCCTCAAGTGTGAATCTGATGATGCATGCAATAATTAAAAAAGAAAGGTGGTGCATAGACTAAATAAGTATGTTATAAAAATAGTTCTCAAAAAGTTTAAATAGATAATAAAGTGGGTAACTTTTTTTAATATCTGCAATTGGATCATATTATAATGTAGAAAACCTCGATTTCATAAAAGGTATATAACACCAGGTCCTGCATATAAGCCCCCTTCTAAAACTTACTTTAATGATAAATTATTAAGTCATGCTTCTGAAGAATGATTAGACAAATGTGATGTTTTAATTAATAAAGCTCTATGCATGATGCTGGATAGTATCCACAGTCAGCCCATAATCTCTATATATGTTTATAGTAATTTTTGTCATTAATAAAACAGTATGTAGGATGCTAGATAATATCCACAATAGCTAATAATCTCTGTATATGTTTGTAGTAATATTTTAGTTACTAAAACAGTATGTATAATGTTAGATAATATCTGTAATCAGCCAATAATCACTGTATGCATTTGTATAATAGATGAGACTGTATGTCTAGTGGAAATTGCCAATATCTCACTAATACTACTAACTATGTATTTTTAATTAGTGCTAGAAGACATGAAAGGTTCTATGAATATTTTTCCATTGTATTTTTATTGTGTTTAACCTATTTTCTCGATTTCTGTGGATGGAGACAGCAATTACGAGATATTTATTTATGAAATTGTTGTGTCGCGAATTCTGTGTCGCAAAATTTAAGTGTTTTTAATCATTTAAGTAATCAATTATTTAAGTATTTTATTTGTATTTGTATTTGATTTTTTTAAATTTGAAATTTTGAAGAGCGTAATGGATATATATATATTTGTAAAGAGTGTATTTAAAAGCTTTAATCAATTATTTTTCCTTCAACGGTTCAATTTTCTAATGAAGAAAGGGGAGCGTCTTTTAACGGAAGTAACATCTATGGGAATAGCCTTTTAAGATGACAATTGCAGCTTGGGCAGTATATTGTTATTTCCCTTGTCTTTTGTTACGAAGCAGTAAAAGGATATCGTAATAGGCTCCCTTCTATTTCACTTATGTTTTAGCTGTGTTAATGTTGCTTTGCTTATAGCTTCAGAAGAAAGGGAAAGGTTGTAAATTGGATCTTGAAGGGGCAGTTTTTTTTTTTTGTTTCTCCTTAGATTTTTTGCTTATTAGCAGGGGGGGTCAAATTTTTAGTTTACAGTTTTCGCAGGTGTTAGATTTTTCAACCGTCAATTGTAGTGACATTTTGATTCGTTTGTGGGTTTGAATTTGTCCTGTTAAATTATATTGAAAGTCCCGGATTGGCAAGAATTTAATTATATGTGTAACTTTTGGACCTATAATTGTGAGTGGGCAGAGAAACCGAGTTTTCCTCGGTTGTTGCATGAGTTTTGGAGAGGTTTTTGAGGGAGTTTTGAGTTTTGGAGACAGAGAAGAGAATTAACAGAGAGGGCTTTGGGCTGTGCAGCCGAGCTTTACCCTTGCAGGGGGCTCGCGCTAGCGAAGCGGCGGCGGTGTGCGCCGGAATTTAGAAGATGGCTTCGTGATTTTGAAGGTGAAGTCAGTTTTCTTGTGTGGAGTTTCGGAGTTGTTTTTCTTAATACGATACATCTCGAGAGGAGAATCTAGAAAGAAAAGGCGTTTGCCGGCAGCCGAGCTTCGCCCTTGTGGGCTGGATTGCGCCTGTTGTTCGCCGAGGAAGTTGAAGAAAGATGGAATTGTGATAGAAGGTTTGGAATTGCATTTGTGTTGGAAGACAAGAGCTCTGCACAAAAAAAAATATGGCCTCGCTTCTTCTTCATCATCTTACTCGGAGAACTATAAATGGTCATTCTCGTGGTGTTCCTGATGGAAGGGTTGGAAGATTTAGGAAGTTTTCAGAAGCTTTCCTGATAAAGAATTTTTGATGCATTCGTGTTGGATGACAAGAGCTCTACACAAAAATATTGCATCTTCTCATCTACATATCGTTTTTCCTTGAACTGTAGTTGAATGCTCCCTGATGTGTTGTGACAGTAACATGATCCTCACTTAGGAAAAATTGTTGTCGAACTGTGAGTGAAATATTTTAATTATTCTTGTCTCTGTCTCTATTTATTTGTGAAGGATTGAGATTTTTTCTTCTACTTAATTAGTGAATTATATTTTATTGGTATTTTTAGTAGTTGTCTTAATTAAATCTTGCATAACGGGTAAAAAAATGCATTTGATAATAGATAAAAGTTATGTGTCCTAGAAGAATTTAAAATTATTGTCAAAAATATGAAATTTATGTTAATGGTAATTTCTGTATGAGTTTGTGTGAATTCCAGTTTAAATGATTCATTTAATGTTCTAGTTATTGTAAGTAATTATTATTATGTTATCCGTTATTATGTTAAACTACACAATTTTATCTTGATAAATGACCCTTGAAAAAATTTAATGTAGAATATTAATTGCATTTTTATGTAAGGGTAGTCTGGCCAGCTCTCCTAAATTTATCCTAGATATTAATACATGAGTTTGATTTTATGTTATTACTTGCATTTGGTTTTTTGGGTACGTTTTTTTTTTTTTTTTTTGTGTGTATGTAGTTGGTCTGTTCAATCACGCCATTTGTTTTAGCCGTGAGGCTTTTAAGAAACATGGAGATTTTATTGGGGTTATGGAAAATGTTTACTCATTTTAGGGTACTCACAACGCGCCCTGATTTAGCAAAATATGTACTAACCACATTTTATTGAATATTTAAATGCTTATTTTAGGTGTCAGGAAAGTTAGAACTAGTGTTTGATTGTTCGTAGTGGAACTGATTGATTGTTTTTTGAATATTTTTCCTCTGGTGCTTATGAGGTTTTGATTCAATGAATATAAACTTGTTTTTCTTGAGTTAATTTTAAAATGAGTGAATTATAGAAATGCTTTAGTTCAGATAGTATTGTATTCTACTGAGTACCAGTAAAGATTTATTCCTTCTGGTAGTGGTGTTTTTTTTTTTTTTTTTTTTTTTTTTGGGTTGGGTTTTTTTAAGTTTTTTTTTTTTTTTTTTTTTTTTTCAGGTTAGGATTTATTAAGATGATTTGCTTTGTTTTGTGTCAGCCAATTGATTTAAGAAATAGTTATATTTAATATTATTTGAGATAGTCCAGTCACCAGTTCCTTCCCCCCCTTTCTAACTAATTGATTTTAGTGGTAAGTATTTTAGTTTTAGTTTGTTACGGCACTAAGAGAGGTTGAGTTTGAGTTAAATTTAAAAATTAATAGAAACTCCACAAAATTTCAAAACTCAACATTTTTATGATGTTAAATAAATCGTGAGTAATTATCGTGAGTTAACTTAGTTAACTTATTGGTGTATTTTTGTTAAGAATGAACGCAGAAAATTATTTTGAATTTGAATAATCATGAATTCAATATTATCTGTATGGAGAAAATGTGAAAGAAGGATTGAAAAGAAATAAAATATGAAAAATATGCAATTATTTTAGTTCAAATTAGAAACAGTATGATAAATTTTGAGGCATGACACTTGGGTAAAAAAATGGAATATTAAAGAAATAACAACTTTCTACACAGAGGAATGTGATAAATGAATAAAATTTTTAGACAAAATGCTAAAAGACAAATTTAAAAGCTATAATTTGTGTATTTCCTCCCTAATTGCAAAATAGGTTGAGTTACTTTTTTTTTTGTTCCCCAGTGGCAGGCAAAGGTCATCATAGATATTGGCCGCTACTAAGGAAGGTGTGGTGTGGTCACTTTATTATGGAGGCATTTAATAATACCACCTTTGCATTCTATTGGAAGAACAGACAATTACAACTATGCCTTCTCTGGGATTTGAACTTAGGCCCTTTGGTATCACAGTCAGTGTCCCTAACCACTATGCCATCTTGGCAACTAAGCTTAGTTATTAATGTAGTACGTTTGAAAGATGTAAATATAGCCTCACCTGCAGGTGAATAGATGCTGGGATGCTGATTTGAAAGAGGTATGGTATAAAACTCGTATATTCTCATAACAAAACATTGTAGAGGTTACCAGCATAGCTGCAAAACACATTAGGAGTTTATTCAGAATAAATAAAAAGCAAAGTTCTGCCCTTGAACCTAATGAATTCTGTCATGAACATTGAATCACAAGTTAACTTGTGATAATTAATTATTTTTGATAAATTTTTGGTGACCGAGTTAATTCGGAATAACTAGGTAATTAAGGAAGTTAATAACAAGTGTAAGATTTGAAGTTTTTGTGATTGATAATGTAGCAAATATGGCAAAAATTAGAAAAAATTTTCAACTTACATGTTTGGTTGTTCAGAACTTATATATAATTTATTAGTCAAATATTTAAAGGTACATTTTTGTTTTAGGGACTGGATTCAGAAATATCTTAACATCCTATCCCCCCCCCCAAAAAGAGGAACAGTGTTGTGTCTCCCTTTTTAACTGGACTGATTAATGAAATACAACTTGTGCTTTTCATGTGTCAAAAGTTTGAGTTAGGATTATATTAGATTTATATGTAACATTGTTGTAACAGGTATTTTAGCATAAAATCTGAACTTTCCAATATTTCGATCCTATGCTTCAAATTATACTAAAATGCCAAGTTTTGTAAAGATCACACAAATAGTTTTTAAAAAACAACTTCCCAAAATTTTTAGTGCCTAGTTGATTGGTTAATATTGATTGGTTGATTGGTTCATCTATTAATATCTCTTTTTTTTTAATTCTAGATTCTGTCTTACTTCTTCCTTCCAGAATTCTAAAATTTAGTTTCAATCCAAACAAAATTCACACATTTTTCTGATTTATTTTTTAAATTTGAAGTTTTAGTAATAGTTTGTTATTATTATTATTATTATAAGCAATAAAATTTTTAGCATCATTTTAAAGTAGAATTATTTCCAGGCATTTCTGCAAAAAATCAGAGTTTGTAATTCAAAATTTTGTAAAATGTGTGTGAATTTATATATTGTCATGTTTTGAGGCTTGGCATCTTGTTTTAAGCAATAATAATGCCAAATCTGGTTTACGGATTTTGTTACAATCTTCAATGAATTGTCACAGTTATTTTAAACCTTAAATTTCCTTAAATTTTTACAAAGAATAAATCATACAGAATTTTTCTTCTCAATTTTATTTATGATGCAAAATAAATAGTAATAATGTATGGAAAGCAATTTTTTTAAAATTTATAAGGAATATTAATCAAATTTAAAATTGTTTTTCTTTTCTTTCTTTCTTTTTTTATGTTTCGTAAAAAATATTTTTAACATTATTATGTTCTCATCTGCTATTTTTAATTTAGTTTAATTTAAATCAGATTTTCTAAAACTGAGTAAATTTTGACGACAGTATTAAAAAAATTAATTGGCTAATTAAAATGATTCAGTTTTTTAAAATTTAAAACTTGCTGTACCAAAAGTATACTATCTAATAAAAATTTTATTATTTTATGAACTAAAATTATATTGATTAATGCTAAGTGAATGAAACTTGTTTAGTTATGTAATTAGTTTAAGAGCTTTATTATACAGGGTAAATCAAAATGAATATAGTGATTACAAATGGCTATAACTATTTATTAAAAACAAATTTATCTTTAAGATTAACACATAATGTAGAGGGAGCTTTAAAATTTTGTATACCTACGTCATAGATGTTCTATGTGGCTTCCCTTTGTCACAAAGACAGTATCTAGGCAGTAGTTCATTTCACGTCATACATTCTGAAGTGTTTGTTCAGTCACCGACGCAAGCGCATTACAAATGTGTACTTTGAGTTCTTCAGTTGTTTTGGGCATGGGAGACACAAACACCCTGTCTTTCACAAAACCCCATAGAAAAAAATTGCAGGGTGTCAAGGCCAGAGATCTCGGTGGCCAATAGTAGAAGACATCGTCGGCAGCTCCACTTCAACTGATCCAACACTTTGGAAAATGTTGATTTAAAAATGTGTGAACCTCTGTATGTGGGGTTGCTCTATCTTACTGAAAGATGTAATCTGTGGAATCAAGTCTAGCTGTGGCGTTAATTGTACCTCAAGCATGTCTAGGTAAACATTTGATGTCACACTTCGCTCACTGAAGAAAAAAGGACCATACAATTTGTGCGATGAGATCGGGCAGAACACATTAACTTTCGCTCAGTTAGGTTCACGTTCAATTACAGTTACTTCTCTGTACTTCATATTCGACTGTTGCACTGGTTAACCTTCCCACTTGTGGAAGGTTGATTCATTGCTAAAAATGCTTTCTGTATGGGACTCGCCATCTTTACTAATGAGACACCCGCAATGAACAGGTTTCTTGTCGTTGCGAAGTTTAAACTCTCACGCGTAATCTTTTACTTCACAGCACCTGCGCCTTAATGTGAAGAAATTTGGTAGTTCCATCGACATTCTTTGTTAGTCTTATCAATAAATTCTTTACCATTAAATAGTTATAACCGTTTGTAACCGCTATATTCATTTTGACTTACCCAGTGTAATTCAAATACAATTTCAATGTAAGTAGCCTTAGTCTATATTTTAGGGTACCCCTTGGATTATTACCAAGCTGTTGTTTCATTTATTGTAACCTGAGTAGTTGAGTGTTACGGAAACCCTATTATGACATGATTGGTTGCAGGGTTAAGGTGAATTTGACTGCTGAGAAAATATTTGTAAGGGCTTATTTCTGCATTGGATGCTAGGCAGGAAGTATGTTGCTTATTTTGTGCTGTACACCATAAAATGGGTGTATGTGATGAGATTAAATTGAAGTTTCTGTACAGTCTGGAATGAAAGGGAAAAAAAGCATTGACTGGTGTGTACATGAAGGTTTACGTAGTAGTTATTATAAGTGTCCTGTGTGTATGAAGGGAATGCATATAGTCGAATGTAAGATCATTCAGATGGGTTTGTCGCAAGAAAAGTTCATAGAAGAAATGCCACTGACAGTCCAGAGGATATTTTTGACTATTTGATTGTTGGGAAAATATTTGTAAGGGCTTATTTATGTGTTGGATATTGGTTAGGAAGTGTGTTGCTTATATCGTGCTTTACACCATAAAAGTGCTGGTACTGCTACACCATACTGCTGGTACAATTAACCTGAAGTTTCTGTACACTTTGGAATGACTGGGAAAGTGGTTGACTGGTGTGTAAATGAAGATTTAAATGGCTTTGTTCACCTCTCGGTAAATTACGCAGTGAGATTTAATGATTTGGAAACCAGAGCTCATATTAACACTATGGAAGGTATGTGGGGTGTAATAAAAAGGATTTTCGAAAGAAACCTACCGACAGTCCGGCAGTATGTAGAATATTTTTCATTTTTACTTTTGTTGTGAATTTTTGTGGTGATGACAGTATAGGGATTCTAGTTTAGATAATTTCCAATAGTTTTTGGATGCTGTTAAGGAATTTTGTATCTCGCCCATACTGGAAAAACAGAAATTTTTCAATAAGGTAAGTCAATATTTCCTATTTGTACTGCGTAGATTAGATAACATGTATTTTCATTCTTATGTTATTTCCTTGTTTAATTTAAAATGCGGGTTATTGAGGTTATATATTTTTTTGTTTTAATTTTGATTTATTGCATTATGTTTCGGATGTCGTAGTACTGGGGAGAGCATTGAATGTAAACAGGAGCGGTGCCAAAAAGTCACCAATTTGTTTAAAAAGGTTTATCCTGAAATATATTTTTATCATAAGTAGAGCTGCTTTTGCTCTCTCAAAAAGTTACATACAGAAGAATTCATGACACTAGATATTTTGACTATTTAGCTTTTTTTTTTTATATTGGTGTCGGTTCCTGAATTTAATACTCTGGAATGAATGAATCAAAATACGAATGTAGATTAAAGTGTTACATGCAAGTGCAAGAAAAGGCACAAACTGGAATACCCTTTTATGGCTTACATGTGTATAGAGTCTTAGTAAATACGTAAATTAGTAGTATTCAAATCTGCAGTATTTTAGAAAGCCAAACTTTGATCTTTATTAAAAAAAATCTGACATTATTTTGTTTTTAATCAGTTCTTCGAAATTTATGATTTTATCTACTTTTTCGAAATCTAGTCGCATTATCTAAAGTTAGATTAGTTTATTTGATTGTGGAAAATCATATAAGACCAATCTGCATAAGGGGAGAGATGCTTTCCTAGATGGCTTTTTAAGGGAAACTAGTTAGTATTCACAATATACATTGGAAAAATATGAAAATGTAGCCAGTCTACTTGCCTGGGTTTGAATCTGGGACAAAATATGAGTATTCATTGGTGTTGTAGAACTATGAGTATCTAGTGGTGAGGACCCACTTAAATTAGGAGTTAGGCTATTAGTCTGTAATTTACTGTTCCATTTGTAAATATTTAACATATTATTAGAATCATAGACACAAAAAGCAGAGTTTTGTTAACAAGACATAGTGTAAATGAATGTTCAGTTACATTTGCTATTAGTCTGTTCCTTTAGTGTTCTTGGAATTTAAGCTAAAGATAAGAAGATAATTTACCTGTGTTTTCACAAGATTAAACAGGAGTTAAGATTTTTAGATTAATGATATAGTTTTATTTTACAATGTGATGTGTCAAAATGTTTAGCTTAGAAGGGTTGAAAATTGATCAGGTAATTTTAAATCACAAATTCATTCATTCTTAATCTTAAATGAACTGTATTCAGTTAGAAACCATTATTCCAAATTTGTTCTATTACATGACAATGAATCTTCCCACTGGTGACTATTTCATAATCACTTTCAGTGACTGCTTCATAGAGCTGCTTTTACCTGAAAATAAGTCTTGAGTGGTCATTCATCTTTCATGTTCTCCAAATTTGTCTTGCAGTTATTTTTGCTTCCCGAAACAAAAATTCCTCTTTAAGAAAAGTTTTTTTGTGGCATGGAAAAACTGGAAGAAATGCAATATCTATTCTTAAAGCTGTGCAAAAAAGCAGACTTCTAAAAACCTTATCTTTGAATATCTCTTGTATTTGCATTAAATCAGGATATGCTGTACAAGGTTTCTATTTTTTAAATACATTCAGATTATTTAATTGTCATACTGGGAATATACCGTAAAACTATGATTACTTGAACTGCAATAAGTTGATATTTTGATGGAATGGTTTTTGAACTAAGGATTTGAAGGTGAATGAGAGTGAATATCGAAATGTAGTATTTGAATATTTAAAGGTGATAACAATTTAAAGTCAGAAGTTTTTTTTTTTTTTTTTGAGCGGTATATCTTTTTAGATTAGGTGTATTGAACCTTAAACTGCATTTGGAATGATTCTTTGCTTTCAACCATAAAAGTGAAAATTCTATGCATATTATTATGCTTATTTTGTAGTGCGGAGTTTCAAATTAAGTATTTAACAAAATAAACTAAGATTTATGTGTTGGATAGTTTTGGTCATATACCATCTTTTAGTGAAAATATATCAAATATAAATTTTTACTTTAACCCTCATACAAAAAATGTTCCAAATAGCTAGTTTTCCTCAAACTGTTACAGGCAATTTAAAAAGTATGCTTTTTAATATGCAATTAATGGTCTTAAAATTGTCAGCGTTATATGATTTAGATTATTTGCACTTGATTTTAAAAGTGAATCATTAGATGTGATGGGATAAATGCTGTAATCTGTTGACAGGGAAAGCTTTTGAGGTGATTCTGTCATTGGGTTTGAGAGATGCCTCTGTCATTTGGTAAATGAGTTTTAACTCAACTATTTGTCCTCTGTGCTTCATTTTAAATTTAATTTGCAAATAAAGTGTCTAAAAAATAAAAAGCTGTCTCCCTGACAGATACAATGAAATTTTAAGGGAATTTGATAAGAATAATAAAATTTATTGGAATATAACTTTTGAAAAAATTTAATATTTTTGTGTAAACATTGAAAACAAATATTTCTGAAAGAAGAAAATTAGATAAAAAAGCAACATTCTGTGGAAAATGTGCTTCAGAGAAGTTGCATGTTCAAGGCAAAATATCTGGAATAAATAACATCCCGGGTGAATGCAAAAGGCAAGTGTTTTTTCACTGAAGGTGTGTATAAATTTAACTTAAGTCATAGAATGTTGTATCATATCATAAATGGGCAATCCAAAAATGTCTCAGAGGAATTTGTGCAAGATTTAAGAATTTATCAAAAGAAGTATACGGATATCGGCTAAAGATGTTTTCAGTATTGATGGTTTCACCAATACCCAAATGCCTTTCATCTCATGCCTTCAAAATGCATCAACTCTAAACACATTCAGTGTCATAATAAAAGTCTCTTCCCTGTTTTACTCTGACCAAGTACTAATGAAACTGAAGGAAATATCTTTACTAACATGAATGCCAGAAATACTAAGATGTTTCGAAAATGTTTGGTATACAGCGAACAGGAAAAAGTGGATGATTTTTAATGTAATTGCAGAATGCCTGTAGAAAAACAACAAAGCATTGAGAAGAAAAATATTTTTTTTTGCATAAAATTTAGTGTTTAAAAAAAATTTTTAATCTTTTTTTTTTTTTTTAAATTTTATGCAGTTTGATTATTGCAGTTTTAAAAATAAAATAGTTGACAAAATATGAATAATATTTTAAGAAACTAAAAGTAGGATGATAAAATTATTTAAATCAATGGCATGATGCTAAAACTGTGTGAAGCAATGTATGCAACTCATCCTAAACTGTCAGTTATACATCTTTCTCTTTTATATGTCTTTTCTGAATGGCCCATTAAAAGATGTGTTAACTGTGCTTTACTATATTTCTCTTTCAATATATATAGTTTTCAAATTCATTGTATTCTTGTCACAAATTATTCTTTTGAAAGAAATTCAAATAAATAAAATCAAATTCTTGAAAATTTATATTCATAAATATACTTAAAATATACAGTAAGAATTAATAGAAAATTTCAAAATAACTAGTTGAAGAAATATAATTTATCCATACCACTTAAGCAATTAGAATGAAATTCTAAAAAAGAAAAAATATCTAAAAATGACAAATATGAAAAATCATTTGAAAGAATAAACAATGGACTATTTTTCCCACTCATACACAATGTAGAATAAATTACCGCAAAGTAAGTATTTCATCAAGTGAATTATTCTTGGCACAAATTGAAAAAAGTGTGCCAAATTGAATTTCTCCATATAAGTTTCTCACCAAATTTTACAAAATGTGGCATTTAGGTACAATTTGAGTTGTAGAATTGAAATATGGAGAAAAGTTTGTGTGATCACCTTCAAACCTCTAACTTTTGTTCTTGATTAATGGAAACATTCTTGGCACATGCTTTCACAGTAGTTCGTCTTGCGATGCTCCAAGAATTTCACCCCTAGCATTGCAGTAAGAATGCACCCCGTCTGTCCCTCTCAATCATTACCTCCTATTTTGAAAACCAACAAAATAGAACCGAGGTCCTATTCCATTATTCCATACACCATTATTTAGGCGTCATGCCTGCTTTGAGCACTCTAATTTTTTCAAAGTAAACTTGCCAGTCATTCAAGACAACCAGTGAAGATCATCAAACGAAATTGGCTGGCTGTTCAGAACAGGCAGTAACCACCGGTAGGTGGATCACCCATCAGATCCAACTATGAGCTTTTTAACAGCAATAACTTTAATATACGCTATTGGAGCTGGAATTACCGCAGCTGTTGGCACCAGACTTGCCCTCTAATTGATCCTCGTTAAAGGATTTAGAGTGTACTCATTCCAATTACGGGGTCTCAAAATAGTTCCATACTGTTATTTTTCGTCACTACCTCCCCATTCTGGGAGTGGGTAATTTGAGCTCCTGCTGCTTTCCTTGGATGTGGTAGCCATTTTTCAGGCTTCCTCTCCGGAACCAAACCCTGATTCCCCGCCACCCATTACAACCATGGTAGGCGCGTTACCTACCATTGACAGTTGATAAGGCAGACACTTGAAAGATACGGTAGCTTTTTTATGTTCATAGAGCGTTCGAGCTGCAAGCAACTCGAATCCACCATTTCTTAGTGCACACCTTAAAAACGTGCTAGGAGCCGCTGTCCAAATGACTTCCTCTTTTATTTCATACACACAGAATTGTATCTCGTGCTTTCAGTAGCGGTGTCCCTCTTAATCGTTACCTCGTATTCCAAAAACTAACAAAATAGAACGGAGGTCCTATTCCATTATTCCATGTACCATTATTCAGGCGTCATGCCTGCATTGAGTACTCAATTTTTTTCAAAGTGAATTTGCCAGTCACCCAAGAACAACCTGTAAAGATCATCAAGGAAACCGGGTCATTAGGATTTTTGATGCGAGAGACGTGAAAAATGAGCAATGACTTCACCGGGACTTGAACATGGACCTCTCGAATATGCGTCGAGAACGCTAACTGTTACAACATGAAGGAATGCTGGAAGGAGGGAGAAAATACTCCTAGGTGGGTCGGGCTGCACCCACTTCTGTTACCTTATATACTCCCCCTTTTAAATGTCAACAAGAGATTATGGGACCCATTCGCCAAATAATGGTGGTGAAAAATCATCATCCACCACCTTTTATAGTTTGGGTGCCAATGTAAAGTCATTAGGATTTTTGATGAGACATGAAAAATGAGCAATGTCCTCACTGGGACTCTAGCCTGAACCTCTCGAATACGTGCTGAGTGTGCTAACCGTTACACAGTGGCATGCTGGAAGAGGGAGAAAATGCCTTGTAAGCTTTTCATGGTAGATTCCTGACTTAGCTAAACAGATTTAAAATTCAAGAAAATGAAAACTGTTTACCAATCAGAATGCTGGGAAATAGCATGCATTATGTGGTAGAATGTAAATTAATAAAGACTTTAGGAATAGCAAGATGGACTTTAAAGACCTGGTTTATACTGGAAATGAAGCAAAAAACATATTGTTGTGTTTCGTTCTTGTACAGGTTTGTGGATTTGGAGTGATTAACGAAGACAACACTTGATGAAATATCAAAACACAATTTATTGGTCAGTATTACTTAGAACAGCTAATTTGAGTTGTAGAATTGAAGTATGGAAAAAATTTTGCATTCCATTTCAAAAAAAGTCTTATTTTGTGTAAAAATACACACGTTAGAACAATGGTATGTATAAACTAATGTAGCTCCCAAGTAGCACTTTTGAGACATGAAAAACACAAGTTGAATTTCGCCATTGGAGTGGGTGTGCATCCATACTTGCATATATTTCTAAATCTGATCCTAGTAACAGAAAAGTACTAATCTAAATATATCAAATGTTACTGAGCAATATATTGCTGTGTGCGTATGGCTCCGCAACAGAATGAATGCATACAGGTCTGATGATAGGTTAATAAAATTGATCAAAATAAACACTTCAAAGTTCTGGAATTTTCCACAGAAATACTCATACAGGTGTCACAGTATCACACCGCACAATCAGTATTTACACTTCAAACTACTAAAAACGTTAAACACAACACAATGAAAAATGCACCTAAGAGACAGCTAACTGAGATATATCTCAATTCACTCAACTAACAACTCGCACAACAATAACTAAGCAACTGAGAGCAGGTGTTGTTTCTGTTTGGACTTAAATAACTTTCAATAGGCTGCAGAGTTATTTCTAGTACTTTGTGCTTCTCAAAATTACTGGAAAGCAATATGAGGTAGAATTGCGGTTACAGCTAACATAATAGTCAATTACATTTATTCAATTTCAATACATATTACGGTAATACAGGGACCAGACCAAAATGTCGCCAAATGGTCAAAAAATTTATCGCCATATTTGCTGACATAAAGCCACCAAAACTATTGTCAGCTTGGCGATATCTCGCCAAATTACCAAGATATCCATTTACTCAATGTTAAATGCACTTGTATGCACCTGTATTCTTACTTTTCCAGCATAGCTGTCTCTTAAAATTTGTTTCGCATTACATTACACAGGAAAATACAACAATTTCGCATATAACTGCACTAAAATCATCTATCTATGTACAAAATTTGTAACATTGCCCTCTTCCCAAGAATTGCACGTCCTGGGCAGTACAATCCCTGGGCCACAATGGGTAATTTATTTAACAAACATTTTATTTATTTCAATCATTAAATATTGCTGTTCCTATCTATGTATCTGTCTTATTTCTGTTGCTACACATTTCTTGGATAACCGCCTCGAATCACTTTCATACAACTAAGTAAAACCAGTGTAATAATAACCATTACAATATAATAACAAACAACATAAACAATAATTGCAATAGATAACTTAAATCAAACACTAAATCAATAAATGAGGGTACAAATTTAGAAACAAATAGGACCATGGTTTATACTGTTTACGTAATATACATTATGTACTATGGCCATAGTAAGGAGCTAATCTATCATAAGATTCCTGACTTCTTCGTTATTCCATTGGTCTTGGTCAGCCGATGCAGAAATTATAACATGTCGTGCGACCGGATTAAGCAGCTGGTATTTCGCTTTGACCCGGCAACAATATTGCCAGCTTCAGAGAAAGGTCTTCTACACAGGGCATTGGCGTTACCATGTCATGATCCCTTCCAATGATGGGATAGTGATTTCGTATTCCTGGAGTCTGTATCCGCCTGGTTATTTGACCTTCAGGATTCTTGAAATGAAAATCCAGGTCAATGATGCATGATCTCTGTGGAGCAGGAATTTTCTGCCATAGTTATCTCTATGGTGGAAATCTGATGGAAATGTTCTACAGCTTTAACTATGGTGAGCAACTCTTTCCTGGTGACACAGTAATTCCTCTCTGGCTTAGATAGGCACTTGCTTCAGTAGGTCACAACGCATTCTTGGCTGCTTTATTTCTTAAGGACAAAACAACACTCACACTTTCATTGCTCATGTCCGTGGCGAGAATAAATGGTTTGTCAAGCTGAGGATATATCAGGATTGGAGCAGATGTTAAAGCTTCCTTTAGGCTTTTAAATGCATCTTTACATTCTTTAGTCTACAAAAACCATTGCTTGTTCTTTGTAGCTAGTGAAAGGGTCTTGTGATGGAAGAAAAGTCCTTCTCGAACCTTCTATAGTAAGTGCGAAGCCCTAGGAAGCTTCTCAGTTGATGGACATTTTTGAGGGCAACTCCAATCTTTAACTGCTGACACTTTTTCAGGATCCATATACTCACCTTCAGTCATGTTGCTTAGTTCTGATGTGTGCACTTTTCCTCCAAACTCTACTCATACCAGTATAACTTGTCCTGTAACCTTGAAATACTCCATTGCTTGCTGTTCTATAAAAAATAGGTTGCAAATTTAATTTTCTTTTTTTTCAAAATGCTATAGGAAAACAGAAGTAACAGTTAATCTTCTTTACAAAAACCAGCAGGCTTATTGAAAATCAGAGTTACATAAAAAACAAAACAAAGATATCAAGAGTGTATTGTGATGTCATACTTGTCCATTATTGGTACTAAATTGCCGTCTTTGCCAACAATTTTTTTTTGTTAGAAATGGTCAATAGCAAAATAAGGCGTGTTCAGATGCTGTTTAAATGTTCAGAGTTATTTAAAGCGCAGCATGCGGAAAGTTCGCTCTGGATTTTCATGAAACAATGTGATAGTGAAGCTGTGTGTGCCATGTATGCATGTGCGGAAGGAAATGTGTGCTAACTTCAGTCCAAGGATGTGGCATTCATTCAAAAATGGATCATCGATCTGTAATTAAATTTTTAACATTGGTATGGTGTAAGCCAGTGGACATTCATCAAAGAATGGGGCTGTGTTCGGAGATTCGTGTGTCTCGAAGCCCACGGTGATGAGATGGGCGAGAATGTTTAGCGAAGGTCGCCAGAAGACAAACAGATTTACCGCAGCCTGGTCAGGAGTACAAGGTTGTGGTAGATAAGCTGATTACGGACATTGACTTTGCTCTTAAGGCAAATTGACATCGAAACATTCATGACGTTGCAAATGAGTTGTACGTTTCCATCGGTACTGTTCACAACATTGTCAGCAAAATTCTGAAGTAAACTTAAAGGCTACAGTTATGAACTGGTTCCATGATCAACCAACATTGTTCTTCGCGTACGGAATGTAACCTTCTCAAGCAATGGAATGCCTGTCTTAACACAATGGGTGATTTATTTAACAAACCTTTTATGCATTTCAGTCATTAAATATTGCTGTTCTTATCTATGTATCTGTTTTATTTCTGTTGCTACACATTCCTTGGATACACACCTCGAATCACTTTCATTTGAACGCCCCTTATACACTGGTGTGCAAAAATTAAGGACAAGACGGTTTTTTCAATATAACTGTGTACAAAAGCTTTCCAAATCAACACATTTAATACCGTAAGATCCCCAATACGTAAGGACATGAGTAATGTAAACAACACTTACCAAAAGAGAAATCAGAGGGATAAAAAGAAGCTTTATTGAAAAAGTAGCATGGAGCGCAATGCGACTGAAGGCCGAAACATCCCTGTAATGGGTATCCAGCAAGTAACATCCGGTCTTTAATAGGGGATATGATCTCCCCTGACTGCTAGGCAGGTTTCACATCATTTGTGCATGCTGGATATGTTGTTAATGAGCTGTTGAGACACTGCTGCTCGTTCCTCTTGTAGCACCAATCGCAGTTTCGGAATCGTTACTGGCGATAAGTTACGTGCTGCCACAGGTCTCCCTAGTAAGTTCCGTACATGCTTGACGGGATTTAGATCCAGAGACCTTGCCGACCAATCCATGTGTTCAATATCTTCACTCTCCAACAGCTCTTCGACAGTAACTGTGCGATGAGGTGGAGCGTTGTCGTCCATGAAGAGGAACTGAGGACCCATAGCCCTTGTGAAAAGACGCATGTAAGGAAGAAGAACCTCGTTACAATAGCAGTCCCAGGTGACGAACCTCCTTGGGAGATATGAAGGTCGGTCCGGCTACCAAGCATTATGTCTGCTCGAACGAGAACTCCGCGACCTCCAAAACAGTCCCTTTTGATGATGTTGAAGGGGTTATTGCGTGTTCCCCGCTCTGTCCAGATGTGTATGTGTCTAGAATCGCAACTCAGACTAAATCTGCTCTCATCTGTAAAGAGTACTCGTCCCCATTCATTGTCTCTCCAATTCCGGTGTTCCCGGCACCACAGAGAACGCCTTCTCCGATGGGCAGGCGTTAGAGGTACACACCGTACAGGGCGTCGTGCAAGCAGACCACCACCGTGCAGTCTTCTGGCCACGGTAAAACACGATGTCGGTCGTCCAGTCGTGTGTCTAGCGATTTCTCCCGCTGTCTGCCGCCTGTTTCTTCTGGGCTGTAAGGCAATATACCGGTCATCTGCGGGTGTGGTTCCTCGTGGACGACCACTACTAAACCCCCGGATAGCTGTTCCTGTAGTTTGAAATTGTCTCCAAAGTCGTGAAACGATGCTGTGAGCAATTCCGAACTCTGCAGCCACACTTGTCACACTGCGGCCTTCCTCCAACTTCCCAATGATTCGACCTCGGGTAAAAGCATCCAGATATCGTCTAACAGATTGATTATTCACCATTTCTCGCTGAGGCAGCAACTCGGTGTGATTTTAATTGCTATGCGGCGTGTAATCTCTTTGCCAGAAATACTGATCTTACACCGACAACATGCTTTATACTACTCAGACACTCCCCCATCACGTCTACCTGCATATCTGCGCATGTGCTACCATACATCACCTTACTTAATCTCGTGATTGGTCTTTCTGCCCGCTCTGCCTCTTCGTTCAGCTGATATGCTAATTTTTCGACTTCGTCCTTAATTTTTGCACACCAGTGTATGTAAGAAGTGATTATATTTTGAAATCTTATGTTTCACAGTTACTGCATATTTTATATAATATTTCTGAATATACATATGTGTTTTTATTATAATAATCTTTCTAACTCCTTAAGATTACTTATATAACTAAAGTCCTCTGGTACACTCTTTTGAAAAATTTTATGAAAAGTTACCTTCTTTTTCCTTTTCCCCTTTTTTTGGTGTCCTAGATTATTGTTTTTTTCATAAAAATATTATTGAATGGGTTTCCTAGTAGCATTTTGTTATTTTTCTTTTTTATCAAATAGTTTGTACAAGACTGATGAACTGAGCTCCACATTATCTGAGTATAATTTAAATGAAGATACATATACTGATGATGAATCTTACAGTGCTCCTGTTGAAATTTTAGCTGAGGTAAAATTATTGAAATACAGTTTGTGTGTAATTCTTTGTATTTTCTTCTTGTGTTATCTTCACTGTGTAAAATAATATATATCTAGATTTACATAAAATTTAAAAGCAGTGAAATGCCCAATAAGAAATGAAGTGATGATAATGTATACAAAATGTCTCATAATTTTTTTTCCAATTTTATTTTGAAATATTTATTGTATGCTGTTATTTTAGCTTTTGTCAACACTCATGTCTCGTGACTATAAAAGTGCCTTATATTATTGCAAGCTAAGTAAGTGTCACATTTTGTATGAAATTGTCATTTTCTAGTTTATTACTTTACTATAATGTTTAATTTTTATATGTGTTGGAAATACTAATGGCCAACATATATAAAAAAAAACTTGAAAGAACAATTTTAATTAACAAAATCAATCAATCAGTGTGTGGTGGTTTGCATAGTCAACTAGGAATATTTTTTAGTGTACAGAAGAGTGCTCAGTGGCATAGCAAAATTAGCTTTAATGAATTTCTCAACACTCCCCTCCTGAAAACTTTATAAAAATTAACACAGTTTCGCCATACAAAATGAATTCAAATCTAAGCATGCCGACTGGAAATGTCATGAACCAAATCACAGAGAGAGTGCCATTTTCGATTGCCTTTAGGGAACACAGTATAAATAGGAATGCAAAAGGTACTTATTACATCTCTTTAACTAGAAACTAGAAAATCGAGAATAAGAAACTAGAAAATCGAGAATAAGAAACTAGAAAAGTCAAGAATAAGATATTTATCTTATTTATGCATTAAGTAACTTTTTTATAGACCAGGGGCAGGCAAAATCTCTTAACAGTAGCATTACTTTATTTCCTTATACCTATAACTATGATTAGCAGTCATCTTGATCGTTTGTTCCGAATAGAAGAAAAGGCTTGCATTTTGCTATTATTATTTAATGTTTATAATGATACATTTTGCTTGTTTAATTAGTAAATAAAATAAATTGAGTAAATACATGTAACCGAAAGATAATTTAATGTAACAAAGAGCAAAATAAAGTAAAATGAGTAAATATATTAATCGAAGGATAACAAAAAGCTAAAAGAGGGAAAAAAATCAATCTACATGTGTTTAAACTTCTTATCATTTAATAAATTCCCTTGTAACAATTTTCATTAGGAAATAAATACATTAAAAATTACACGTATTAATACTTTCATTACTCATTTTTGCAATGTATACAGATTACTAATTTTTTAATTTTACCTGTGCAGGTTCCTTGAACATATTTTTTGCACTCAGACGTATGCAGAGTTTTGTTGCATCTGCATGCATTTATTTGGTATTGTTTATGCTTAAGGGAAGAGCTGATGCAAGTACCAATTGTCTTTTCCTTATATACAGAAAGTTTGTGAATTTTGGATGAAATGCACATCTTCTGAAACTCCTCAGCTACATTCAAAATGAAATCACGACGGCTGATATTCTTATATTCAATTGTTTCCTTGTAAATTATCCATACTTTTATCATGGCCAAATCAAAACTATTTAAAAAGAAAAAATTTGAACTAGTCAATGGCTAGATGAGGACTTCACTGAGTATTATCTGGCCATCGTGTCCAAAACATCAACTCCATATTTCGTCAAATTGTGAAACTTCACAACTTCTGGTATATTTCTTTTCATCAGATGTGATTTTCTGTGTCGGGTGCTTGGTACTCAGAAGCAGGACATTCTTGTTCCCCCCCTTGATAAAACGTAACCATTATAGGGTCATGCTTAGCAGTCTTACTAGAATAGAGTTCATTCCTTACATTTTTAAAGAATGAGGTACTTCTCTTTTTGAACAACATATTGTGAAGCAGCTTATCCCTGAACTCCTTGTTTTTTCTATTAATTTCTGCGAAGTAAAAAAAAAATTGTCCATTATTTGGTTTCTTCCAGTATTATAGTAAGGTTCCATCAAATGAAAAGCTGCACGTTTACTTATTCTTTCTCCAGCTGGTCTTGTTTCATCTTTTCCCAAATACGGAAATCCATTTAAGAAATATTTTGACTGCACATCAGTAGCAAGCCAAAATTTAATGCCGGATTTGTCTGGCTTTTTAGGCACGTACTGAATAAATCAGCATCAGGTCTTCATGGGAAGTAATTGTTCATCAACTATCTGGCTTTTTAGGCACGTACTGAATAAATCAGCATTGGGTCTTCATGGGAAGTAATTGTTCATCAACTGTTATATTTTCATCGTTTATTATTATGGATGCCATTTATTATTATGTTTATAACATTTCAAACAGTTTTATATAAAAGCATTCCAAGTATCCGAAACAAGGGCAAATGGATCAGTTTGCAGTCCTTGGGATCTTGATCTAAATTTTTACTTTCCTTTTCTCTTTCGTGAACAGGCTCTCCATCAAACGAATCGGATTCACTTATTTCAGTAGTAATAATCCAGCACTCGTCAGATAAACTGGATGTAGTTTTGGTATGAAATTCTTCATCAAGTCCAGTTTCTGAAGTAGAATTATCATCAGAAAGGCTTGCAAAACTTTCAGTATCTCTTCCTTTGTTAGATGTTTTCTACCAACACTTCTATTTGACATGATTAACAGATCAGAACAACAAAACTGTCCAAATTTCTGTCTGTGTCAAGAGCATTTGTGTCTACTGAAAAATAAGCTTTCCAACACAAGTGAAATGCTCAGACATGTGGAACACAAAACTTCTAAACACCTGTTTTTATTTCCCCTCCTCCCCTCCCCCACTCACTTCTGTGAAATATGCAATCTTCCTTATCAAAAACACACTTTTATCTATTAGCAAAGCGGAAATATCTAAAAAAGCCATAAAAGTTTTGAGAAATCTATAATTTTTTGGTTAGGTCAAAATGACAGTCTAGGTATAAACATAATATTTTTTAAAATAATTACTTAAAATGAACCAAGAAAAAAAAAAAAGAAAAAGAAAAAAAAAAGAAAGAAAGAAAAAAAAGAAAAAGAAAAAATACCATGTAAATATTCGTAAGTTTTTAGAAAAAGTAAAAAAATATCAAAGTTATAAATAAAGAATTAAAAAAAGTTATGTTCAATTAAAATGGAGATACGGTCAAAATGACCATGTCCGTGTTAGTTAACTGTAGACCAAAAGGGTTTTTTTTACTGCATCATGCAAAATAGGACATGAAAATGTTTCCTTATGCTCATATTGTTTCCAAGTTATGCTGGGGGGGGGGAGAGAAGAAAACCAAATATGCCAAAAATGGGATTTGTTCTTATTGATCATCATATAATTGATAGATATATTGTTCCATTTTTAAATAAAAGTTTAGGGGTGAAATGTTCTTTCTTTTCCCTAACCTTCTTTTTCTGATCATTCTTTTTATCACAATAATATTCATATTTCATAATTTTATTTTTAAACTAAAGCTGCTAAAAAGGACAGGATTATATTCTTTGGCACTTGTACATGCACTATAATTATTATACTTAATTCTGTGAATTCATCATTTTATTTTAAAATTAAAGCTGCTAAAAAGGACACGTTTATATTCTTTGGCATTTGCACATGCTTTATAGTGTTTTCTATTTAGGTTGAGTGCTGGGATAGTCATGCATGTATATTCAGATATTATACACAGTAATACAGTACAAAGTTCGTAATCTGGACTCGTTGGGACCTCGGCTATTCCGTATTAGGGGTTTTTCCGGATCATAGATCATCAATTTAAATCTGGTAAGATGGCATGCAGAAATTATACAATTAAAAATATGAAACAGTAATTTATAAAATAAAGAGCAATTATGATCTAAAGGGTATCAAATTCAAAAAAAAATAAAAAAAAAAAAAAGCTTAATATTTATTTGTTTACTTTATTAAACATTTCTTTCAATGTAAGTTGTTTAAGTTGCTTCATTTTTTGTGCTAATACTTTCTTTTTAATTCTATAAACAGACATAATTTCTTGTTCAGTTACAAAGTTCCACTGTTCAAATCCTGTAATTGCTGTGTCGAGAATACCGACTAACTTGTCAATCGAAATTTTTTCATTTTCAATAACCTCTCTGTCACTTTTTTTACTATCGGAAGCGGTATTATCTGGATCTAGAACCATTCTACAGATTTCGCTGTCCGTTAATTGATTGATGATTGGGGCATTGTCGTCACAATGAAAAACTTCCATTATATCATCTTCATTTATTACCGCTTCTCCGCATTTCTTTACATAATCCAGTAACTGGAAAATTTCACTTTTAGTTTGCGATGTCTGAAAACCTCCAAATTCGCGGCTATCGTCTTCAGCATCCTCACCATGAAATATGGTAGCTGGCCATAAATTATGGCAAGCAAAAAAATTTTTAACATATCTGGAGACACATCCTCCCACGATCTTGCGATGTTCCATGCAGCAGATTTTATGCTAAAATATTTCAAAAATTCTTGAATAGTCTTGCCATTATTCAAGAAATTTAACATAGATTTTAAAAATGCTACTTTATATTTGCATTTCAGTGCGTGCACTATTCCCATATCCATAGGCTGAATGACAGACGTACAGTTTGGAGGGAAGAATAATACAGATACATTATCTTTCACTGAAACTTTAAGTGAAGTGTGCCTGAACAGTTGTCAACAGTCAGGACTATTTTTGAGTCATCAGGTAAACCAACCGAATTCAAATGGCACCGAGCCTCGGGTATAAAATGATTTTCAAACCAATCATTCATCAACACTTTTGTCATTCATGCTCTTTTATTTTCGCGATATATAATGGGGAAAATCATTACTCGTTTAAATGCTCGAGGTCGTGCATGTTTTCTGATTATGAAAAGTTTGCACTTGTGTGTTTCTGCAGCATTTGCGCATGCTAAAATTGTTAGTCTCGCTTCGGAATCTTTGACAACAGTTGGAGCCTTTTCTGTAGAGCCTTTCTGTTTTTTTTTCTGGCAGTATGTACCATCAAGGTATTTCACGGTACATATTGCCAGAAAAGACTAGTTTCATTAGCATTGTAAATTTGTTCTGGAGATAATTGTTCACTAGTAATGAGTTCAATAAATTCATCTGCAAATTCTTCAGCAGCTTCAGTATCAGCTGAAGCTTTTTCACCTGAAATTTTTAATTGTCTTATACCATGGCGATTTTTAAATTTGGTTAACCAACCTGTCGAATATGTGCACTCAGTGTTTAAGATCATTTCTTCATGAAATATTTTGTCTTGAGCCATTAGCATTGGACCCATCAATGGCACGCCCTCGCTGCGATGCTCTCTGACCCATTCAGTCATCACTTTGTCATGATCATCACTTTTAGCATAACAAAACCTTTTTCTGTTATTCATTGCTAGTGGGGTGTTGGAATCCACAAAAAATTCAAAAAGTTCCTTTTTCTCTTTGCTATGTCATATACAATTGACTTTTCAATGCCATACTCCTCGCATAATTTTCAGACGGATATGCCTTTATCCATTTTTTGCAGCAATTCCTCTTTTTGTTTGATGGACATCGAAACATATTTTCTCTTTGTAGATCCTTTGGCAGCTCCAGAATTGGAAACTCTTTTTGACATAATCGAAAGTTCAAGCTTAATTTTTATAAAATTGCTCTAACAGTCTGCAAAAAATAATAAGCTGGATGGATCCAATTAGAAGATTAAGGAACAGTGCAATCTGAAACATGAACTGAAATGAATCAGTAAAGATAATTTTAACCTAGCTTATCTCTTTGAAATCGAGACCCTTCGTTATTTTGTATCCTCAAAATACCAAACTTCCCAAAATACTTTTCCAGTTTCACAGCAATTTCCTCCCCTCCTCATCCATTAACGCAGAAAACGAATGACATCCTTTGTACTTTCTAACAAAGATTTCATTAGGCTTTGACCCCGTTCTTTATAAAACTATTCTGAAGGTCAGACTAACAAGACTTTCTGGCTTTGTTATGATCACGACTGAGATTTTGTTTACTTCCGTTATTTTTATAGGACCATTATTGCTGTTGAAAGCTTTTCTGCACTTTTATTGCTGTTTAAAGCTTAGCACACTGTACCACAAAAGAATCAACAATGAAATGTCACGAACAACCAAACGATAAGAAACTTCTTAGGACAAGCTGTCTGCAGTAAACTGATACGATGCATTTGGAGAAACTGCACCTGCTACTGTATACCTTAGGGGAGGGAAGAAAACAAGATTGCAATCTCGGCCGTTTTTGAAAATCTCCACGTGTTTTATTATGGAAGGAAAAAAATCAAATGTGCATGTGTAAAGCATACAAAAAAAAGTTTGTGGCTTTGAGGTCCAGATTATAGATTGTTCTGGATTTTGGACATCCGGATTACGAACTTTGTACTGTAATAGATGTATACACATGCTGCTAATTTCAGTGTATGCATACAGAATTGGTAGAAGAGATGAAAATCCCATTTCATAGGCTTTAATAATGGACCAGATTAAGCAGTTCAGTCTCATTTGGCTAGTGAGCTGACTTTTGTCCTCTCTCTTGCTATAGAAATTTATTTATAAAATTAATATATTACAAATGAAGATCTTATTTGGAAAAATTAATGCACAAAAGGAGGGATTGTAGTATTACAATGTTTTATCATCCATGTTGGAAAATAAAGCCAATTTAAACGTCTAAGCTAAAAATTAGACATATAAAGGCTTTGTAAAAATATGGAGGTGGGTAGTGAAATTGTTCAAAATTATTACTTTTTGAACTATTAAGGAAAACTTTAAAAATGTTTAAAGACAACAGTTCAAATTAAAATATCTTAAAAGTGTATATTGTTCTTTGTGTGGTAATATTTTTTAATGATGGTATATTTATTTATATTTACTATTTATGTATCTAATATTAATTTTTCTTCTTTTATCAGTTTTGCAGTATGAACCAGATAATAAAACAGTACAAGATTTCTATCCGCTGATACTTAAGAGAATCAATTTTGGTAAATTTTGTTAGCATTATTTTCTTAATTATGTTTCCTATAAAAGCTTCCTTGAGAGTTGCACTATAATTATTATACTTAATTCTGTGAATTATGCTGTTATTATTAAGTCTACTGATTCAAAAATATTGTACATTTTTCTGTATCAGTATGGTTTTTCATTTCTAATTCTCTTTTATTGGTGGGTAAAAGATATTTCTAGAAATATTTCATTTTGTTTTTTAATAATTACAGTGTTTCATAATTTTAAAGGATAAGAAAAAACTACTATAATATTTTTAAAAATTCTGAAATTAAAAAATTTTATATGTAGGATGTGCTATATAACAATGGATTAATAATGGAATGTAATGCTGAAAAAAGATATAGCATTGTGTACATAAATTATTAGTGTTGTCTTCAGTAGATGCTAATTAAATTTGTTATAAAAATTGAATTTTTTATGCTAATTTGGTAGTTTTCTCATGAGGTATAAACTCAAGAATAATTTGAAGACAATAAACTTTCTGTAATGTAACTGTGAGATGTCATTAAATATATAAGAGAAATTGGAGATGTAGAAGACATCTTCACAAAATAAAATTGTAAATGAGAAGCATTTTATGATTCAGAAGCTTATGAATCTATACCAAAATCTTCAAAAATAAATCAAGAAGCTCCAAATAAAAAAAAGGACTGGATCAGTGAGTAACTAAACTGAATGGTCCTTTTCTTTAATGTGTTAAATAGTATCTTCACTAAGAACTGCCAGCTAGGTGAGAATAGTACCTTCACTAAGAACAGCTAGCTAGGTGAGAATAATATCTTCAGGTAAGATCTGCCTTTACATTGGTTACAGGATTATTCATATGACCTTTGGAGAAGAAAACATTGTGTATGATAATGTTTATGCTAGGTTATGCAACTATTTAAAACAAGTAAGGCCTCAGGTAATTTTCATTGAAGCCCTGTAAAAATCTGCTGTGTATACAAATAAGTACATTCACTTTGCATAGTGTTTCTAGATATATGACGTTTATTAATTTTCTACAGGAAATGTGCATGTTAAAAGATACAAGATTATCATTCTGGTCTAAATATTCATCTTAATGCAAATGCAATAAAAAATTCATTTCTTCAGGATGGTAAGGCTTAATGCTATTGAATCAGGCTACATGTTGGGATTTAATGTTGTAAGGATGATATACTGTCAGTAAGCATGAGCATTGACAAGAGATCATAAAATTTTATTGCAATTGATGTATTATGGTAGGTAAAATAAAGTTAATAGAAAAGAGATGAAATAGTTGCTTATTTATACAGTATTGATTATGGTGGAAGATACTTTTACTGGCCATTGTATTTGTTCTGTTTTGTATGTTTAAAGTATAAGGATCAACAATGGTAGCTTGGTTTTTAATATCTGAAAAAGAATTCCTACCTTTGAGTATTATTTAAAATTTTTTAATCACTATAATGAAAATTAGTACAATAGTAATAAAAAGGTAATTGGAGTAATTTTTTATGAGTGAAATATTCAATATATTAGGAAATTACTGGTATAATAAATACCAGTAAGGTAATAAAAATTAATGAATGAAGTGATCTACCTGAGGCATTTTGGCTCTTTTGATATCAGTTTTGAAATCAGGAGCTTGAAAATATGTCTCTAAAAATTGTATGCAGATAAAATATGAACATGAATATTTGATTCATAAAACTGTATATATATTACAGGTAATGTGCTTTACTTTAAATAACTTACTCAGTTAATTTCTTAAATATGTGATCTCAAACACTCATGGCCTTTAGCAGTGTAATTAACGTTTTTCTCCGTTATTAACTCAAATTATTAATCGCAATAAGAATTACTTATCTGCTTTTTAAAATTCACTAAGAACAACAACAATGGAACTCTAATGTTGCCAAATACAAGCTACAAAACTTATGTTTTAAAAGAGTTTATAAGGAGTAAGGAGGAAGTGGAGAAATTCTTAACATCCTTCCACTTAAATTAACATTTGTCTCGACTAGTTAACTTACATTTCAAATACACTCTGTCACAAAAAAATATACCTAGAAGAAATCGAGCCACAATCTCAAAACTCGTCCGGAATGTAATCTGGTTAGAAATATTTAAATTTCGGTGCAAATGGAGACAAAGGTGAGCATGCTATGCGCACCTGGGAGAGTTTAAAAGCATGATTTCTCATTCCATAGGGCTATTCAAATGAATCTGTTGACTTAGAAGGACGGTATTGTGACTAGAGCTGTCTCTGAGACATAAATGGCTGCAGTATGAACAGTTTAAGAAGGGCATATAATAGGCCTCAGAGAAGCAGGTTGGTTGAACAAGCGTTGTTGGCTGCCATCTCAGTCAGAGCGATATGGTAGTTGCCTGAAGTTGGCAGCAGTGGATCACGGAAGGGATAGTCTACCTAGTAGGGGGTCGGGGTATCCCAGGAACACAAATGTGTGTGAGGATTGCACAATCATAAAAGTGGCCACTTCCATACCAACAACGTTGCTAGCACCAATACAACGCCATAAACCACATTCCAGACATCCAATGGTATCAAAGGAAACCATTCGGAGATGACTGCCCGACATTCATTAAGACACCTACCACTGTCCTCCCATCATAGGTAGTGATGACTGGATTTTTGCTGAACTTGGGCAAGATGGACTGTGACCAACTGGAGGTGTGTGATCTTCAGCGATGAATCCCAATTCAGTCTCTGTGTGAATGACCAACTTACTTGCATGTGGAAGGGCTAGGCCAGTGGTCCGATCTGCATTTGTTGTCGAGCGGCACACAGCAATTACACAAAGTGACATTGAGGGGAGATATTTTTTGGGACACATGATCATCTGTGGTCGTCCTATGATGGCTTGAAATTACATGAATGACATTTTAATGCTGGTTGTACTGCCTATGCTATCAAGTCGCCCAGGTGTCATTTATCAGCAAGACAGTGCTCATCCATGTACTGTGTGACTGTCCCAACAATGTCTTTAAGGATATCACATACTCCTGTGCCCTGCGAGATCACCAGACCTCTCACCAATAGAGCACGTTTGGGACATGCTTGGAAGGCAATTACAGCCATCTGTCAATATAGGTGTATTAACTGTCTAGTTGTAAAAATTATGGCATGATTTTCCATAAGTGGTCAAAGCAGGGTTGCCACGCTACCTGGAAAACCAGAAAGAGTCAAGGAATTCAAAAATTGACCAAAAAAATCAGGGAATTTCATGCAGCGATTCCCCCCCCCCAAAGCGAGTTTTGCACCAACGTTGGAAGCAATCATTTTCCTGGTGCACGTTAACGTCATTCGGTCAGCTTGCATAGAGCCAATTTTCACAGCTCCAATCAGATGAGACTGGCATGCACAGTGCATGTTGAACTAAAGAAAATATGTATATTTGTATAAAACAAAATTGTTTAATCATAGTATATGGTACCCTACAGGTTAGAATAGCCTCTATGTATTCTTTTCTAACCTGCATGTATGGTACACATGGGATTTGGCGACATTATGATGAGCAGTAAATGGGTCATTTTGGTGTGAGTGGCAATTTTCAAAATCGTGCCAAGGCCCTAGCGTATAGTAGGATTTTACTGTAAAATCTTTTAAACATTTAAAAAAAAATTTTCCTCTTTAATAAATGCCTTATTTGTCATTTTGCAGTAAAATAAAAAAATAGTAATCAGTCATCTAGGCTAACCAATTAATATAATTATATTCGGCAAAATATTGTTGATTATTGTAATTCAGTTTTTAATTATAATGTTATTTTTTATTTATTATTAGTAAGTAATACTTTCAAATTTCAGGAAATTTTCTCTGGCATAATCCTGAAGCTAATTCTAACAGTATGATGACATAACATCACGGAATTTAATGCACATATTTTTATGCTTATGCATGCTGCTAAATAAATATAAAATATCTGAATTTATTTTAAAATATCATTAAATAGATTTCTTTCTTTCGCTTAGCTGCAAAGTGTCTTCAAAAAAGACATTTTTTAACCCAGGTTGGACAGATTCTAATCTCAATCTTCAGTGGAGAAAACAACTATTATAGTTAAAATAGTAATGCTTTGGAGATTATATATTATATATACGTAAGTCATATGTAATTGGCAAATTTTTGTGTTTTCAAGTGATACCATAATTAATTTACCTCTTAGCACAGCCAAAGTGCATTACACGGATAGACTGGAATTTTCTTGAAACACACTTGGAAAAGTCAGGGAATTTCACTCTCCTGTTTGAGTAGCAACCCTGTCATAGGTGATCTACTTGATTCGATACCATACCATGTTTTGGCTTGTATAGCTGCCTGTACTATGTACTGATTTGTAACCTTTTTTCATGCCATAACTTCTTAATAAAACGATATTTTGTTCTAAATTAGTAATCATTTGTTATCTCCTCATACATTATGTACATGTTAAATTTTGTGATAGTAGTTCATTTCCTTCTGGGTGCATGATAGGGTGTAATTATCTACAGTAATCCTTAAAAAAATGAATAAATACACTAAATATAAAAATATTCATACAAAATTAAGCAATACATACCACATAGAATATGTAATATCCTATAAATAATATTGCATTTGAGAGTTCAAAAAGTCACAAAGCAAATCTCTAGAGCCCTTGAACTGTGCATCTTGTTTATGTCTCTTTAACTTGTGGTTGGAAATTTGTGTAAAACTTATCATTTGAAATGATTCCTGAAGTCATATTTCCCACCTTTTCCCTTTCAAACTTTTCTACAACAATATCACTTATAGATATTTTTAGGGGATAAAGATGTTGCACTAGTCTTAATGTTTGTCCATTGAAGTTTCAGAAGTCTTGTAAAATTTCAATTTACACAATAGCCACTTTGGTGTTATCACTTCCTATTAAAATAATATCTCCAATAGCTACTTCCATGGAACTTTTAATTCTTGCTCTCTGAATAAGAGCTCCAAGATATTCTGATTGCAGAGTTGCTACTCAAACAAGAGAATGAAATTCCCCGACTTTTCCAGGTGTGTTTTAAGACAATTCCAGTCTATCTGCTTAATGCGAGTTGGCTATGCTAAGAAGTAAATTAATTATGGTACCACTATATATATATATATATATATATATATATATAATAAATAATACCCAAAGCATTACTATTATAACTATAATAGCAGTTCTTTTCTCCTCTGTCTGAAGATTGGGATTAGAATCTGCCCAATTTGGATTAAAAAATGTCTTTTTTGCAGCTAAACGAAAGCAAATCAATTTAATGATATTTTAAAATAAATTCAGGTACTTATTTTATATAAGTACCTGAATTATTATCATATTTATTTAGCAGCATACATAAGCAAACAATATGTGCATTAAATTTCATGATGGTATGTCATCATATTGCTAGAATTAGTTTCAGGATTATTCAAGAGAAAATTTTCTGAAATTTGAAAGCATTATTTACTACTAATAAATAAATTTAGAGGAAGAAGCAACATTAAAATAATTAAAAATTGAATTACAATAATCAATGATATTTTGGCGAATATAGTTAGATTAAATGGTTAGCCTAGATGCCTAAAAAAAAAAAAAAAAAAAACTTTGAAGAGATTTTGCAGTAAAATCTTAGTATACGCTACGACAGCCTTGGCACGATTTTAAAAATTGCCGCCAATATCAAAATGACCCGTTTACTGCTCATCATAATGTCGCCAAATCCCGTGTGTACCGTACATAGAGGTTAGAATAGAATACATGGTGGCTATTTTAACCTCCACAGTACCGTATTCTAGGATTAATCCGATTTGTTTTATACGAGAATACGTATTTTCTTTAGTTCAACATGCACTGCATATGTGCATGCAAGTCTCTTGATTCTCGAGGTTACTAGAAACTTGTTTTGCCTTTCTAAAAGACAATATGATTGGATCTGAGAAAATTGGCTCTATGCCAGCTGCCCAAATGAGGCTCGTGCAATACATAATTCGCCAAGAAAGTGACCGCTTCCAACGTCAGCGCAAAACTCGCTTTTTTGGGGAAGGGATCGCTGTATGAAATTCAATGACTTTTCCAGATTTTGACTAAAATATTTGAATTCCCTAACTTTTCCCTGAATTTGTTGCTTAATTTACAAATTCCCTGACTTTTTCCAGTTTTCCAGGTAGCGTGACAACCCTGTGATTGGAACTTCTGTCTTAAATCCTTTTGTAAATTTTGTCGATACTTAACTCGTTTATTCAGAATTTTATGTCTTGTAACATCCGAATCAGAAGTACCAGATGTGTTGAGGTCCTGAATAAATAAAGCAGGGTTCAGAGATATTAATGGAACATCATACTCAGCCATATTAAATTAGCGGATGAGAGTTGATCACTGATTTACAGCCACATAGAACCATTGCCATTTCTTCGAAGCATGTTCTAATACTTGTCTTAGCAATTTCTTGAGAACTCCTATTAACCTCTCCCATCAACCTCCTCAACAAGAAGCAGTAGGTGGATTGAATTTTCACTGAATGGAAGTTAAAGCAGTATGGTTCCAATCCAAACTTCGGAGTAAATTGAGTGCCCACAAAATTAGTTCCATTGTCACAATAAATGATTTCGCAGCGACATCTGTGAGCAATAAATCTTCAAAGTACTTGTAAAATACTCTCGGTCAACATAGGTAAAACCAACTCTAAATGCACCACTCTATATACTCAACAAGCAAATATACAAATTCAGGACTTTTTGTTTTCTCTCAAAATAACTGGATGAGCAATATCAGTTCCACTGATTTAAAAAACAGCAGCTTCTCGTAATCTATTCTCGAAAAAAGGAACAGTTAGAGCTTCTAAATTTTTTGTTGAATGTCTTTTGCATACATTGCATTTCTAAATAACAGATGAAACTGTTTTCTGAGCATTAAGAATCCAAAAGTGTTCTCGTAGAATGTTAATTAGCAACTGCATTCCAGCATGTAAATTATTTTATGGTAATAAAACATTAATTGCTTAACAACTTCATGTTTTGCTGGAAGAATAGCGGGCAATGTAAAATCTTCTGCTTCTTGATGAAAAATAAGTTTTATTTTCAGTCTGATGGTATCATTCTTGTCTTAGAGTGCTCCTAAAGTTTTTAGCTTATCATCTCGTTCATTCACAAAGCAGTCTTATTGTACCATTTTTAGTATTCTTTTTTTGTTTTCAAGAATCTCATCGATATCCAAATCTGTGTTTGTAATTTTTTTAGGACTGTTGGCAAGATTAAAATTGACAACCAAGCCATTGGCACTGAAACTTTAATTCTACTAATTCATTAAATATTTCTCTTGGTGCTTAGATTTAGTTAGAACTTAGCATAGTGTTGCTGTGATGTTTTACAATTTTTGAGAATCACTGTAATTGTAGATTGCACTGGATTTTGTTTAACAGAGGCATTGCTAAGATTTTCAGTGTCCGGGAACAACTGAAGATTTTGTGCCCCTATCTGTATGCCAAGAATGGAAAACATTTCATTCTAAAATTTTGTAACATTAGTTTGGCTGCCACTGAATGCTGCACCCGCAGACAGATGTCCTCCTTTGCCCCCCACCCTAGCTATGCCACTGTTGTTCAGTCATTATTGATGACATGTGAAACTCTAGAATGAATACGAGTATTTTTTGCTCAGCAGAATTTTGTGTTACATGAAATTTAAAGTTTTGCCAGAAAAAAGGTTGCCACAATTCATAATGCTCTGAGGATATTCCTTGTGTGCTTTGCCATGTTCATCTAAACAAATAAACTGTACATTTGTAATAATTTAGTTTCAGCATATGCATCAATTTTAAAAAAAAAATCTTTTAAATATGTAACTCCAGAGTGCACCAGATTTTGTTAAGATTCACAGATTTTGTTCAGATAGATTCACCAGATTTTTTTCAGACATTTAAATAGGCAGAATGAATATTAGTATTTTTTGTTAAGCTAGAATTTTAAAGAATTTCTTGAAATGCACCCACCTGAAATTCAGATTTAAACAGGTTTCTTTAAATAAACTCACAGCTGAAGATGTAGATGTAATCTAATAACCATCTGCACATTTAGATTTGACAAATTTAATAATTTATTTTGTACCTGTGTGCCAAAATGTTTTACATTAAAAATGTTTATTTGTAAATATGACAAAAGCAGATGTTTATTACAAAATATTTCAATAATAAATGGCCTTAATAAACTGAAATTCTAAAAAATTATCTTCTAAAAATTGATATATATTTTCCATAATTTTATTTACTTTATCATCATTATATTTTTATATTTTATTTTTAATTATACATTATTTATTAACAATTTATTTATTTATTTTTATTCCTTAATCCAAATGACCATTCTCAGAGCTCTTATATTTTTAGAGAATAAGCTTTTTTTTTTTTCTTCCTTCTTCTTCTTCTAAAGGATATCAAAATTTATTTAAAGGAACTAGGAATTTAACTGGATATACCTATCATATTAAATTAAAACCAGGAGCTGTTGGTAAAATAGAACCCTGAAGGAAAATGCCAATTAGCTTATTAAATCCATTAAAAAAGGAATTAGCAAGCATGGAAAAAGATGATTTTATAAAGAAAGTTAATCAGCCTACAGAATTTGTGAATTCATTAGTTATAGTAAGAAAAAAGGATGGTAATTTAAGAGTGTGTTTAGATCCCCAGCACCTTAATCAAAATATACTGAGAGAACATTATCACATACCAACCTTTGAAAAAATTTCATCTCAAATGACAAATGCGAAGGTGTTTAGTGTTTTAGATGCAAACAAAGCATTTTGGCGAATTAACTGTCAGATTCAAATTGTGAATTTACTACGTTTAATACTCCGTTTGGTAGATGTTGTCTTTTTAGGTTGCCATATGGTCTGAGTGCATCACCAGAAGTTTTTCTGAAATTTTTAGTGGCTTAGAAAAAGTTCAAATATATATAGATGACTTATTAGTTTGGGGAAAAGATAAAAAAAGAACATGGTTTAAGATTAAAGAAGTTGTTGGACAGAGCCAGAGAAAAGAATGTTAAATTTAATATAAATAAATGTAAATTTGGGCTGAATGAAGTAAAATATGTGAGACATATATTTTCTAAAGATGGTTTAAAGCCAGATGAAGACAAAATTAAGGCATTCTAGATATAAAACCACCAAAAAATGTCAAAGAATTAGAAATTTTCCTAGAAATAATTACGTATGTTTCTAGATTTATACTTAATGCATCAGAACTGACATTATGTTTAAGAAAGTTGTTGAAAAAACAAGTTATCTGGAACTGGAATGCTGCAAGAAGACTAAAAGAGGTCTTAGTAAATAAACCAGTTTTACAGTATTATGATGTAAACATACCAATAGTTTTATCTGTAGGTGCATCTCAAGAAGGACTAGGAGCAGTCTTACTGCAGAATAATTTACCAGTAGCATATGCATCTAAGGCATTAACAGATACACAGAAGAATTATGCTCAGATTGAAAAGAAAACTTTAGCTATTGTATTTGCGTGTGAGAAATTTCACCAGTATATATTTGGAAAATAGTGGAAAGTGACCATAGACCGTAAGAATCAATTTGAAAAAAGTCATTAAATAAATGCCCTGTAAGATTACAAAGAATGCGTATAAGATTACAGCCGTATTAGCTTGAGATAAAATATAAACCAGGAAAAAAACTTTTTGTAGCAGATGCATTATCAAGATCATGTACTGATAAAGGATCTGATTTCTTTGAAGAAGACATAGAAGCTCATGTTAGATTGGTTGTAGAATGTATACCAATATCTGAAGACAAAATGGAAATTTTTCAGCTGGAAATAGAAAAAGATGAAGAACTACAAGGTTTAAGAAAATTAATTAAAACTGGATGGCCGAATGAAAAATGAATGGTTCCAGAACTTGCAAAAACATATTTTAACTTCAGAGAAGAACTATCAAAAGTAAATGGATTAATATTTAAAAATTTCTGTGTTGTTGTACCAAGAAGTTTATGAAAAGTTATGTTAAGTAGAATTCATTATGGTCATTTAGGAGTAGTACAATGCAAGAACAAAGCAAGAGAAATATTATATTGGCCCTGAATGTCGAAAGAAATTGAAGATTTGGTTCTGAATTCTCCAACATGTTTGAGTTTACAAAAAGCTAATACTAAAGAACCAATGATATCTAAAGAAATACCTAATGGTCTGTGGGAAGTATTGGGAACAGATCTCTTTTACTTTCAAGAAAGGGATTATCTAATAGTTATAGATTTTTTTAGGAAATATGTTGAAATTGGACATTTGGAAGATTTGTCAAGTGTAACAGTGATAAAGCAATTGAAATCAATTTTTGCAAGATATGGTATTCCGAATAATATATTCGAATAATGATCCACAATATAGTTGCAAAAACTTTAAAGAATTTGCAAGAAGATGGAATTTTGAAATCAGAACTTCAAGTCCAAATTACCCACAATCTGATGGAATGGTTGAAAGACATATTCAAACTGTCAAGCGAATGTTAGAAAAAGCTGTAGTTGACAACAAGGATCCATATTTAGTATTACTGGAATATCGTAACTCTCCTATTTCAGATGAAATTAAGTCACCTTCAGAATTGATGTTTGGAAGAAAAGTAAATGAATTGATGCCTATAAAAGAGAGTTTAATTCAAACTGAACGATATGAAGACCATAAACAACATTTACTGAAGAGACAAACCTTACAAAAAAGTTATTATGATAGGAGCAAGACCATTAAAACAACTGAAGGTAGGAGATCAAGTGTACATAAAAGAGGAAGGGGAAAATCTAATTGAAAGAGGAAAAATTATAGAAGAAGCGGAAAGACCACGTTCATACAGGATTATAAGAACAGATGGAAGAGTTGTAGAAAGAAACTGAAGAGACATTCTTAAAGGAATTAATCAGAAAGAGTTTGCAATGCAAAGCAACTATGAAAATGAAAGTCACAAGGATGTGGATGAACCCGAAACACCTGAAATACCTAGTAGTGGTACTTCAAATTTAGATGTACCTGTAAATTCTTCAGCACCCAACAGAAGTGTCAAGCCACCAAATACTGAAAGAGGTATTGTATCACTAAATTTTGGAAGTGGACATAACTACGTTACTCGATCTGGTAGGACTGTTAAAAAACCTCATTATCTAAAAGAATATGTATAATATTTTATTATTATGATTTCTGTTAAAAAAGGGAGATGCTATATATGTAAGTGTAACTGTATCTATTATTATTATTAATCATAACTGTAATATAGAATCATTAGAGTAGAATGTAGAATAAACGATGTTTGTGTACATCTCGTAATCATCGTTGAGCACTTATCAAGCATATAAAAATGATACAGTGAGTGCTTGATAGCAGTATTTAATTTGCATATGCAATTTCAAAATGCAGTTCTTAGAAATTTTAAGATATCTCAGGGATTACACCTTCTTTGGAGAACTGGTCTATTATAATTAATTATTCATGTTCAATGTCCAATTAATTCATAGTTTTGTATCAAGTGCTACATCATGATGTATGCTACTTTTTTTGTCTTGCTATTTCAAAATCTTTTTTTTTCCCTTTATGCATAGTTGATAATTCTGAATCTGAAGAAGGAAGCTGCTACACATCCAAATCAGAAAACTCAACAGAATATTTCTCTAGTACTTCTTTTGGTACTGAGAATATGTCTGCTTGTTCTTCTTTTAGTAGGTAAATATATAGATGTTAAGTTGAATGTCATCTTGTAGAATGAATGCAATTGAATTAGTATAAGTAGTTATAAATTTCATTTGTGTTTTTGTGCAAGTTTCATGGAAACCAAAATATTTATTTTTATTGTAAGGGCTGTGTAACTGTGATTTACAGTATAATCAGTACCATAATGATGTAGTATGCAGTCTACACTTTTAGTTAGTTATTTCTTAGATGTTACCTCTGAAATGTTATTTTTAAATTTGAACTTGTAATAAAATGGCAGAAAAAGGAAATGACTATGATAACAACCGATTTTATTTTCACCGTCTAAAAAATAAATAAATAAATTAAAGTGGTGGATCACATCCTACATCATTACCAGCAATTTTACTGAATTTTCATAATACTGTAGCTGTGTTATCGATAGGAAGTCAGGTCTCACTTTACTGTTAGTATATTTATTATTTTCTGAAGACATTTTTTACCAGGTTATGTAAATTGCTGTAGGAAGTTGCATTTATTACTGTTTTTCTTGCCTACACATCTCACTATAGAGTAATATTTGTTAAATTATATGTGTCTAACAAAATTCTCATTCATTTCAAAAATGTTTGTTCAAATTAAGGTCAGGGTTTTTGGTAACAAAGTAAATTGTTCAACTTTCTTGTCATGAAATTATGAAGCTAGAGAGCTTACTTAATGATCCGACAAACTGCATTGTGTGGAAAATGTGTTAACATCTAAATGTCCAAAGGAATAAAAATGTGTTATACTTAAATATGATCATTTTTAGTTTCAGTATAACATACTTCTGTACATGTCATTTGCTAGGCATCCATTGAGTTTAAACCTCCAACCAGTAAGGCTGCACATATGTGTTCAAAAGTATTGGCTGTCATACCGGCAAGGTAGCGATATGTATCCAAATATATTGGTCCCCATAATGGCAAGGCAACATGTATACAGAAACCTCTATTTTGTCATAAAACAGTGAAGCAACATATATGCGGCATGTCTCGGAGTGCCTCCCCCTCTTTGCTTTTAATTTAAACTGACAGGTGATAATTTTCCGCTGCGGGAGGTATCTGATTAGAAGAAACTAACTATTCACTAGAGGCAAATGGATTTTTGTCCTTAGGTTTTGACTAACAACTCTGAATAAATAGCTTGTTTAAAACCTCTAATTTTTCTGTGTTTTTGACAGCTGTAGTAAAATTAAATGTTTATGTACATAAACAGAATTTTCATTTTCCAGCCTAATTACTCTCTGAACTTTAGGTCATAGTTTGGCAAAATGTAATTGCAGTTACAGTTAAAACTACAATGCATCAGTAATTGTAATTGCTATAATATTTTGAAATATATGATTCCATTTACAATGCAATTGCAATTAGACTATGCAATTGTAATTATATCTAATTACAATTATAAATTTTATTGCATCTAATTACAATTACAAAAAACTGTAATGGATAATACATTATTATTATATTAGCTAATTACAGTTGCAGTAGGTAATTATAACTATGTAATTAGAAAAGTAATTGCTTCTGATAATTGGAACTATGTAGCCTAGTGAAATCATGAGTATAATTGTAATTGTAATATGCAATTGGAATTACATTGTAGTAATATTATAGAATTACAAAGTAGCTGTTATTTAATTACAACTATAATTTACACAATTTCATTTAAATTATAATTACACTGTATTTGTGAATCTAATTTCATATTCAATGCAATTGCAATCATACTGTAATTTCATTATTAATTTATTTATAGATTTTATTTCAAAATGAATTACAAACAACCTGCCAAAATGATGATACTAAATGTGTGTTCATTATTTTGATAATCTGTTCATTATCATTTACATGTAACTTTCAATGGGAATAAGGTATTTTGAAACTCTTATGAATTTTAACTTAGAGTGAAACCTTGATAGCTTGAAACAAAAGCAGATAATGAGTTAAACAACACAATTTCACTTGTTTGTAAGATTTTATTACTTATACAAATTAAATTGAAGCTTTTATTAGTATTCTATTTAAGATATTTGCCCTGCATTAATATTCATTTTTGAGAACTTATTATTTCACGTTTTCAACAAATTAACATTCTTTAAATGTATATTAAAGTACCAAAATACAATAAGAATCAATAATATTTTTACTTGATAAACAATTAAGATCAGAAATGTTCACAAAATTAATAGCAAGGCATTCGGAACCTCATCTTTTTGTTTTCGGATTTCCAGAAAAAATACCTTTTTTGTATGTCCAAAGCATAGAGATAAAACTTCTTCCTTCCTTCGTACCCATCTGCTTTATTGCCTCCAGGCATTAATCAGTGAACAAAACATTTTAATAGTAGGAAACCATCAGTTAAGTGAAACGACTCGTTGATCATCCTGCAAGAAGGGGGGAAGGAAATCTAACAATGGCTGTTTCTAGAACTATTTTAGTTCACGCTAATTGAAAAATTTTTGAAAATATGGCTCTTTCTTCAGTTTTCAGATTATAAATAGAATCAAATACCGTCCTTAAATTGGGTTAAAAATATCTTTTAGAGCTTTAAATAATATAATACAACTCATTACTTTGTAAGACCTTATTCCATGGATCTCAGTGATAGCATTATCTGGAGCATCCAAATGATGAGTATTTATAAAAATGGCTTCAGTATTTTTGTAGTAATAATACATAATCAGAAGGGTGCCAAAATGTTGTACCAAATTATATATCTGTTAATCATTATTTATGTATCTTTTGCTAATGATGGTAGAACTTCATAGTTGTCTATATGCAATATATATATATATTTCTTCTCTTCATATTTTGTTTGTTTTAACTATACTAACTATGCAAACTTTATATCTCAGTATTTGTTGAATTTATTAAATTTAACTTTACCAAAATTGCATTATTTACAATTCAAAATGTGTATATATATGTCATCATTAAAATGCATTAAATAAGTCTTCATAATACTTAATGTATTTTAAGGCTTGGGAGTATTCTGATACGGAATTCTAAATCTTTACGTGGTTCTCATCGAGTTAAAAATTCTAATTAGTGAAATATCCAACATAACTTTATAAGTTAAAAAGTTTTATGCCTCTAGATTCAAAATTATTAGAGATATGCTTCTAAATGTTTTCACCAAAAATAATGTCTAGCTACAAATTTAAAAATGAATACTATTATCCAATTATTTAAAATATCAGCTTTAATTTTGTATTCTCTTACTATCAATTTCAAGTATTGAAAAATGATCTCAATCCGTATTTTAATTCTTGAATATATCTGTGAATTTGTACATAATAGTTAGAAGGATGCATTATGTTAATTAACCAGTTATTATGATTTTGATTTTTACTATTACTTCTTTCCGTTTCTCTACCAGAATGTGAATTAAGTTAAAAATATTTAAAGCAATGTTTTTGGATTGTAAGAGGAAGCATGTTTCTGCTTCTCGAAGTCTCATTACTAGGTTTCATGAGCTCAGACAAGATCAGCGTTTATTCTTAGAGGATTTTATTTGCCTTCTTTATGAACTATCTGGCTGTAATGAAAGTTTTCTGCCAAAAATGTTCTTAATAATGTTAGGAAAAAAAAAAAAAAACATGAAAGCAGTACCTTTAGTACAAGTAGTAATCATCACTCAAATCTTCGATTTTCTAATAGCATTTTGGTAGTTTTTCAAGCCTTCGGCCCAGAAACTTGATGGCTGGAAGTCTAAAAACAGATCAACCTCATTTCGGACTCTTGTGCAGAATGGAAGATTGCACAAGCAAGATGTAACTGCAAGTGTTAAAAAAGGTAGAAGTCCGAAGGGGCGATGTCCGGGCTATATGTTGGGTGGGGCAAAAGATCCCATTTAAGTCTGTACAGAGTCCAGTCAGTGAATGCAGACACATGTGGTCTTACATTATCTTAATGAACATTACCTTTTCGCGCCGGAAGTCAGTTCGACTTTTTAGTTGATAGCAGCATCAGCACGGACTAGCATCTCGCTGTACACCTTACTGTCAAGAGTTTTACCATTTTCCATATACTCTTTGTGAATAATACCATGGCAATTCTACCAAAGCATTATTTTTTTGCTAATCAAATTGTGCTTTGGGACACTACTGACGGGCCCACCAGTTGCAGACCAACCCCCTTTACGGTCTGTGTTGTTGAAGTAAATCCGCTTTTCACCACATTGTGTCAACACAAATCACGATCCGGTCCAGAATTTTGTCTTTGCATTGATATTCAAACATATTAGTGCAGGCCTAAGCACGTCTGACTAATGTCTACTCCTTAGCAAGCTCTCTAGTGGCTGCATACTGATCTTCTTCTGCAAGTTCTCACAGGCTGTCCTCTTCAATACCAGTAGGCTGGCCAGACCTCTCTGTTTATTGAATGTCATAGTTCTTGTTTTTGAACTTCCAATCTGAGACCTTCACAGTGTCATATGATACAACATTACTGCCTAAAGCTATACATATGATTTGATGACATTCTGTAGCTGACTTTTTGTAAAAGAACTGGAAGTAAATATGATTTGAATCTGGTAGTGTGATAGTTTCATTTCAAACACCTTGTACTCAATCATAATGATATTTTTTTCAAATTTCATGCCACCCAACTGCTATAGTAGCTAGTGTCGCTGACTGCCGTGTCAAAGTGCGGGGGTTCGAATCCTAGAGAAGGCATGGATGTTTGTAAATGTATAGTGTCGGTGTGGCATGGTTGCGCTTTAAATATGCGGTGAGCCGAAACTCCTCTCATGTGGTTTGGTGAGAGGTGTAGGAGACTCTCGGACCCGTCCTCCCCCAGGGTGCTCTCCATCAAAATTGGAGGCGGAACTGAATCACACTGTCACCTGTAAGGTGCTCAAGGCTGTTGCCAACAACAGGCGTATCTTGCACTTCTTGCCAGGAATTTCGTGGGTTTGAACTGATATTCCTGTCAGACAAGTGAGCATAAATAACAACACGAATTTCACAACACAATGGTCTAAAGCAAGTTGCTTTCCTTTAAATGCCAAAAATATTGTTACAAAATAGGACTAAACACACAATCACAAATTGTTTGCACAGACGATATTTGCGGTGGCAGGAAACTTTTGTTAAAACCCAATATTATTTATTATGAAATAGGGTTTGTCTCAAAAGAAAACAGCCAGTGCCTTTACTATTCCTCTTTCATTCATTTATTATCAGTAAATTTACTAATGCAGGGTGTTTCAAATAAAAGTATACCCACTGCTTCTGTTAATGCATGTGTAACATAGATTTGCATTGGCTGCACTGTAGTATATTTAAGGTATCTCTATTGAAGGTGCGGAACTGCCTTTCAGACATTTGTGGGCATAAGTCATTTCTTCTTAGCATACGCTAATACACTTTTTTAAACAAGTCTGTGTCTGTCTGAGCAGCTGTGGGTGATAATGTAACATGAAGTTTAGCTTGAAATTCATCTTGACAAATTTTAAAATAGACATGCTTTGCATCCAACTTGATGACAAAAATTCTTTCCTTCAGCATTAGCATTATTGTGCTGTATATACTCTTTACTGGTCTGCAGTCACATTCCTACCACACACACACAAAAGTATAACAACAAGATTCAGTATGACACTTCTACCTCAGAATTAACAAAAATACAAGTGCAGAATATAGTCTCCCTAACTCTATCAATACAAATCAAATTAGTGTGCTTTTTAATTTGAATATACTTTTACCTTAAGATACCGTACTCCTCCTAAACATGTACAACATCTAGCATTTAATTTATAAATTTCATTATAGTATTTAACTATATATATTCCTGTTGAATTGGCTTATTAAATTTATTGCAGTAAATGTTGTACCAGATCATAAAGCTTAAAGGAAACTTATTACTATCTGTTATTTTAGTTGACTAGATGTCAGAAACAAAGAGATGGGTTTATCTTTAAAATTTGCTTTTGACATGTATTACATGTCATTATTGTAAGACGTGTATTATGTTCTTAAGTTCATACCTAACAGCTTTAGCAGTTAGATACTCTCCCTTTTGGTTTCTTAAAATAGTTTCAGTGTCAAATATGCATGACTAGTAAGAATTTTTCAGTGCTTCACAGATGCAAAAAATAAAATAAACAATCTTAGTGCTACACTAAGTAAATTTGGTGCAATTAATGAAGTTTTTAACTCTGTCATTAAAAACAAAATTTGGGTTATGTACAGAATCATATATGTAATAAATTCTTGAATTTTCTATGCATTCGAGTATCAGTGTTTCTTTTTGTTTCATGTCATTTATCAAAGCTGAACAGCAGCAATAAAGGGTGAACCTGGAGATACTGCATTCATGTCATTTCATCTAAGTGAAATAGGATGATGGAGTTGTAATGATCAAACCTGATACTGTCAAAGAGAGAAGATAGTTATGCCTTCCTTCATTATCAACTTGCAGCAATAAAGTATATCAGTAGTAAAAATCAGATATAATATGGTGTGCTCCTTTTTCAAGATTTTACCATATATTTGATTAATGAATATCATTTCTTGGGTTATGATTTCAGTACATAAAAGATTATAAAAGTTTAAAATAAATCAGTAGGAAATTTATCATGTTTTGACTAATATTTATGCATTATAGAGTCAACTTTCAAATTTGGGGGCCTATGATAACTGTTCTAAACTGAACTAAGTTTAAGTCTAGGATTAGTATTTAAGGAAAAAGTAGTTGAGCCTTCTTTCACAAGCACTCAGGGTATAATTAATTGTATTAACTATACATATTTTGAAATAATTTAAATCATCATTCAAATTTTCAGTAATACATATTTTAAAAGTTGTGTTAATTTATATGCATATTTTATTTTTTAATGAAATCTGAATAAAACAGTGTAATTAGTTATGTTTGCAATTATTATTATTTTCTTTTCCAGTGAGGAAGAGGAACTGTCTCTTGACCATTCACAATAAAGTAAATTGTGTCATTTACCTTCAGCTGTTCTAAGCTTGCTAAAGTAGCATTTTGTGATATAGCAGTACAAAATTACTTTCTTTTGCTTTTTATATAGGTTGTTTGAATGCCTGTGATATTTTTAGAAAATGTGCAGATTTGTTGTTTATTTTTAAATAAAAAATTCCTTATTTCTGATGAAGTATTTTTGATAATCTTGTTGTATGTAATTTTTATACTTTTTACTTAAAACGAAGTTGTCAGTTTGTTTTTATATTGTTCAAAATATTTGTTATAATTTTTATCTTTATGCTAATTTTTATTTATTTATTTTTTTCTTTTAACAAAAATAATTTTTTGCCACATGTTATATAAAGTTAATGTGCAGTGAGTTAGAGAGTAAAGCAAATTATTTAAAAACTAGTTTTCCTTTTTGTGAAAGTTTTAAATATAAACGATTCCTTCAGACTTTGAACACAAAGGTAACTGTTCATTTTTATGTAAATCTTAACTATTTGCTGAATTGAAAACTAAACATTTCTATAAATAAAAAGTTACATATTTTTATATTTACATTGTTATCTGATTATTTTATATTTACGTTATGTAATTTCATGTTAAATTATTTTTTTGGGGGGAGGGGAGATGCAAGTTAGAGTAATTTTCTGTGTGTGCTGAAACTTTTCAGTTCTCAAACTAGTTATAACTCTAAACTGTATATTAAAGTGTTGTATAACGATATAAATGGTAAATAAATAGATTTAAAGTACTTCCTTTAGCTGCTCTTTAAAAGCATTATGAAGTGTTTCGTACATACAAATTAAATGAAGTTATATGCAATAAAATGCCATTTTATCAAACTTCAGTTAACTGAAATCTGATTTAAATAGAACGCTGAAGTAAACTAGGCACAACTTGTAAAGCTGAAAAGTCCTCATTTTATTTTATTCGATATTAAATATAATATCCACTGCTTGTTGAAATCACTTCGATTTTAAGCATATTTGAGTTAAGCAACTGAATAATAGATGGTGATTTGTATATTTAAAAATTGTGATATTAATTTTAAACTTGCCAAATAAGATAGAATCTAATGATTCATCTAGTAATTAATACCTAAAATAATAATGAAAAATTAATGCTACAGTTCAACTATTAATGCAGTTTGCAACTAAGGCAATAACTTTCTAAACAATTTTTTTCAAATTTATTTTTTTAAGGAATTTTTTTTATTATTAAATACCTGATGAAATTTTAAAATT
>KK112542.1:196281-207763 GCA_000611955.2 Stegodyphus mimosarum | reverse complement strand
TTCATTTTTATTGCTGCCTCGTATTTTTTTTTTTTTTTCAGAAAACAGTTCCTTTGACACAAAACGCGTAATTTAAATATGAACCAATGTATCAAATCAAAGCACGAAATCCTTTTGTAAAGGCATCCTTCTGTTAAACAGATAATCCTTTCATGCCTTTCCATGATCCATTAAACAACAGCTTTTCTTTTGTATCCAGAACTGAATCATCTCTTTGGCTGAAGAAATTAGTTCTCAGCCTACGCGACATTCAGCATATTTCCCATAGTTTAATTATTACTAAATTTTGAATTTGAGTAGAAAGATATGCCACCATTCTCTTCAATTATAAACCATTGTGTGGTTTTTAATTATCTGATTTCAAAACAAATATTAGTGAAAAGTTTAAGGTATTGCTCGAATTATCCTTTAATATACAGAACAAATAATTATGAGAGGAATAATTTTAAGTTTTAAATGCGGCAATAGCAATAATAGAAACAATAGCAACTAAATCTTTATGAGGCTATGTATAGTTATTATAGTTGTATGTATAGTTTATGAGCCTATGTATAGTATTATTATAAGCTTATTACGATATAATAAACAGAAAATTGTGTAGTACCACAGGAATAATTTGAAAGTGGAGTATACAGACATGAAGCAAGTTGCCAAACGCAAGCGCCAGAATCAAACAATCTATTTGCTTGGCTCAGAATCGTGGATCACAGTTCCTGCAGAAGCTTATCTTCAGAATTAGGAAGACCTCTATAACGGAGTGCCTGAACCTTTATGTATAAGTCGCCAAAAGTTCGGAAAAACAGAAACCTTCATAACAGTGCCCGCTCCCATATGAAGATTTGTTTCTAAGTTGCAGAAAGAAAAGTTCATAAAAGTAAGTTCATGTTGGGCACCGCTATGCAAGCAAAGTTTTAGTTTATTAACAAAGCAAATTAAAATTATTGGAAATACGCCATCTTCCTTTAAAGAAGTGTAATTCAATTTTGATAAAAACAAAACATTTTATGAAGAAAGTCTGGAACTTGTTTAATCATTTTCTGATGCAGACTATGAAGAAGATTGACAAAAACTTCCAGTTTCAGACACGGTATTTTAGCTTCGTATGACTTCATTTCAGATTTTTTGAATACATTTCTTAATTTGGAAATTTTTCATAGTTTAAATTGCCTTTTTCGTATGCCTTCTAGCATTAGTTTTGAAAAAGAGAACAAACTTTTTCTGGCGAACTTCTTCAACAACAAGAACAACTTCAAACTGGCGAGTGAGTTGATTTCTCCACACGAAGTTTTTCCATAAAAAAAAAGCAGAATATCTCTCAAAAGTGTATGCGGGTTTGTAATCTTGTGGCAACTGGATTGGCAACGGAATGTAGCAATAGGAGCATCGTACGGTGGCTTGTGCGGTACGTCGTTCGCATAAATATTGAACAAGCTACTACTTAACATACTAACTGGACTAAACTTGAACTAAAAACAATTTATAGTAATCAGAAAATAATGTTCATAAAGCCAGTTAGCCATCAACCAGGGACTGATTAACTGGACTCTGGGAGATATTCCTTTTTTTTTTGGCGGGGCAGACGATGGAAAAAATTACTGTTACAGATCATCAGAGTAAAACAACAGTGATAGTAGACGATGTCTGCCAGATGAACTCACCCAAAAGAAAAAGATTACAATTGATTCTTATACTCGACTTTTAAACTCAACAAATGGCATTTGTTGAGTTTAAAAGTTGAGTATAAGAATCAGTTGTAATTTTTTTCAATTGTAATTAAACCAGTATTCAAAACAAAAAGAACAAACACACTATAGAAACTAAAAGAAAAAGTTTAGTTAACTTAGGTTCTTCTAACGAAAAAAACTAAGTTAACTAAACGTTTTCTAAACTAACCAAACTTTTTCTTTTATTTTCTACAATGTGTTCTTTTTGTTTTGAATACTGGTTTAATTTACGTAACCAAATGAACTTACTCTCCGGGTTCAACTGCTTAAAAATACAGATGAATGGTCGATAGTACATATTTTTCTGTTGTTATATAATGATTGATTTCTCTTTTCTGTATTTTTGTAACTGCCTGAAGATTACCGTGATTTCGAATTAACCGTGAACGGTTAATTTTCGTATCAGCCCGATCAATCGGGGGGTATACTAAAAAATGCTTAACGGTACTGTTTTTCAAATATTTCAATCTCGCAGCTCACATATGTATAGCTGCGATTTATTGCGACTCACATACATAAAGTTTCCCTGAAGAAAATAATGTAATACTGAAGTAATAGTAAATAAACATATATAATTATTAACAATTAATTGGTAACCACAAATAAATTAGTTATTGATTACGAGTAAATGTATATATAATGTATAATAAGTAAAAGATAACTTCAAAACATTTTGCGTTCATTCAAACTTTCAAAACATTTTGCGTTCATTCAAACTTTCAAAACATTGTCTCATACAACGAGAACTACTGCTTTGCGATTAATTTGTGAGTGATGCATTTCCATGAAAACCTAAATAGTGTATATGTGCATGTATTTGCAGTTCTTGGACTAAAAAAATGAAGGCTGAGAAATTAATTTTAAAATTAATTCGATCAATAACGATATTCATTTTTATGAGTAACAAGCATACTAGCTTTCGAAATTCCAGAATAATTTTTTTGCGTATGATTAGTTGCTAACAATCTAGAAAGGATAACAAGAGGTTGAAAAAACATACGAGTGGTAATTTTGCGGTTTATGAACGTTTCGTCACTTAAGTTTCACGTGACTTATCTGAGCGCGATATTTTATTTTATCAAAACGTAAAACAATGTGTAAATGAGGTAGCAAAAATGAATAAAATACAGTTATCTGCCACAGAAAATCACTTGTTTTATTTTTACTAGCATTTCGGGCTATTTCGATAGATGATTGTGAAGTTAGTAAAAAAAGGTAAAGGTGTCTTTAAATTGTCTAATAACGTTAATCAACAAGTTTCATTTTTGCTACATCCAGGAAATGAAGTCATTTTAACCAAATTAAACCCCCTCTGCCCGAATACGAAAATGAGAATAAAAATTCGTTACAAGTAACAAGTGCGCGTGCGTATGAGTACGTGTGACAGGACTGAGGCAGATTCGGGCGAAAAAAGACAAATTTAAAAATTTTTTAATATATAATTCCAGTTTTTCTTCCCTAATATACTTACAGAACTATCAAATCTGATAGGATACTTTTCTTTTGCACGGAAAGATCATTCGATTACTCCATTACTGTTAGGCAAAGCGCACTAGAGCTTTCTGCCTCAAAGAAGATTTTCCAAGAGCAGCTGACTTGTATTTCCGTTACTCATAGAAGAAACCTACTTACGAAATTAACCTGTTCACCAGGATCGGAACTCAAACTACCACAGTCAAACTACACAGTTTATTGTTGGCCCCTTACAAAGAAGATAACAGAAAACTATAAACAAATGTTACTGATCAGAACTTGCCTTTTAAACCCCAGTGTTACGTTTAAAGAACATTAAACAATAATACTTACATATTGATGTAACCACCTTAATAAAAGTGATCATATTTTCAGAATGTGACAAACTCTGGCGATCAGGTGCATGACCATTCTTCCGGCAGCCATACTCATAACAATCCTTCATTCAAACAACGCCGCCATTTTAGTATGCGTTCTTTTTTGTTGTGTTCCAAGTTTCAAAGGTTTTCATAAACAAATCGTGGTATTTTTTGCCTTGGTTTTAAAATATGACCTTGTGAAATTTGCCAGTAATGGAGGAAGCTGCAATAAAATTCTGCAGGAATACAGAATTTTGCTGAAATTGTTCTAAAGGGAACAACAAGGAAATGTGTTTCCTAGATAGCTGCTGTTGGCCGAGGATTGCACGAAGTCGAGGTTAGTCTGTATTTTAAGGTGCCCCTTGGATCATCGCGAAATTGTTGTTTCATTTATCGCCAAATTCTTGTTTCATTTATCGTAACCTGAGTAGCTGAATGTTATGGAAGCCCTATTATGACGTGACTGGTTGCGTGATTGCGGTGAATTTGAATGATTGGAAAATATTTGCAAGAACTTATTTTTGCGTTGTATATCAGTTAGCAAGTACGTTGCTTATTTTGTACATTACATGGTAAAATGGCCAATTGACTAATGAGTAAATGAAGGTTTACTTAGTTGTCATTATAAGTGTCCTGTTTGTACGAAGAAAATGAGCATGGTTGAACGTAAAGATCGTTCAGATAACTTTGAATGGGTTTGTCGACAGTCCGGCACTACGGAGGATATTTTTGACTCTTACTTTTGTGAATTTATGGGCAGACGGCAGTATGCATACTTTAGTTCATATAATTGGAGGAAGTTTTTGGATGCTGTTTAAAAATTTTTTATGCCACAGACTGAAGACAGAAATTTCTAAATAAGGTAAGTAGATATTTCCTTTTTGTAGTGGTAAGTAGTGTTTCCTTTTTGAGATAAAATGTATTTCCTTTCCTACGTTATTTCTTTGTTTGATTTAAAATGCAGTTTATTGAGAGTATACATTTTGTGTTTGGCTCTAGTATAGAAATGGGTACTCCTTTGAATACTAAGTGAAAATAGATCGATGTGTACATGGACAAAGGGAGAGCACAATGCCGAGTTTCTGCAATTCTTTGATTTTTTTAAAGTGAAAAATGGATGTGTACATGGACACCGAGTTTGTGTAATTCTTTGACTTGTCATTTTGGTTTTGTATAGCGCCCATCTTAAAGTTGTGCCTTGCTGGCCAATCGCCAATTGCAGAGGTAAGCATGTAGACGTCCCAACAGCCGCCGAGCGGTAAAATAGATAAACATTGGTAGTTTGGTTCTAGGTCCAAATCTTGCAAACAAGCTGGCTGCATGGGCGTTTTCGTGATTTTTCCCATATATGACGTGAATACGAGCCAGTTTCCCTTCGAAAGTCTTTCACGATGGCATCCTTCCCTTAGGCAGATAGCCCTCGAATGCTTGCCGTAATCAAATAAACCAAACCTAAGAATACAGAAGTGAATTTTTATAGGTTCTGCATCTTAGCTTCCGGTAACTGTATACTTGTTTGAGTATACTCACATAGTATACCATTAAAAAGGGGCATTAAACAAGTACAACTATTATATGACATATTTTAATGCGTAGATGAAGGCATCCGGTACTTTAATTTCCGGGAAGGGAATTTACTGCGTAGTTAGAAAGGTTGATGCATAAACCAACTTCCAGATGTGGCTTTTTTGAAGTATAATTTTATTCCATGGTAATTCACATTAGATCATTTTGGTAGAGAAGGCATTTATCCAATCATAGTTAAACATGATAATTTTTATGTACACTGGCTTAAAAGGTGCGACGTAAGCATTTTAGATAAAGAACAAAGGAGGCAGCGTGGATGCAGGAGCAACACAGCAGTGCGGCGGTCGCAGGAGCGTCTTAATGTGAGCGAAAGTGTCGCAGCAATTCAAAGGAAAAAGGGTGGGAGTCAAAAAGTTTCAGTTAAAGTTTAAAAAGTTTTGCTTTACAATTATTTTGATTGCACAAGAGGTATCTGCATTAAGCGCAACGTAGCATGGGGAACTGAATTTTGGAGAACAGATGAATTTAGGGGTAAGATCATAAAATCTAGAATAGTTAATTTTCGGGTCGCCAATCATTTCTCGGAGCCATCGTATTTTATTATATCTTACATATATGTATACATTCTTATATATGTGTAGTATAAGGCATGGTGTCTGTTTTTATTTGTGTATGTGTAATTCATACAAAAACAAAATTTTGCACATTTGTCCTTCCAAACAAGAGGTTCGAAAAATTACTCCACATTGTCCATACTCAAAGTGTTTACTTTAGAAGGGTGCACTCACGACACCCATCATGCGCACACATTACCCATGGTTCACATCTCCGTTGTTGCGTTCCCGCTGTCATAGGAAGTCATATATGCTAAGCAAGGAATTCAGAATTGTTTTTTTACAAAAAATAATTATTACTATTTCTACATCGTTGAAATTTTGAGAACATATCACCCACTTAGGTTGACGTTGCCGTTTTTTAATTCCGGCTATCAGTTTTTAGCAAAACCGTTAGATAGCGGCATGTTCGTTTACTCTTGAGAAGAGTGCAGAAGTTTTAAAGCAGAATTTAAGTACGCTCTCTATCAGATTTTTGCAAATATTTCAGAAATGGCGAAGAAATCGGCCAAAGTAGATGGTAATTAAAAAAAAAAAAAAAGCAATCGATAACAAAGCAAGAACAAGTTCTTACTAAAACCGTTAGATGCGATTGTGTTAATTATCTTTTTAGAACAGTGCAGAGCACCTTTAGAGCAAAATTTAAATTCACCCTCTATCAACTTTTCGCGAATACTTCGAAAAGTGGATTTCGAAAAATGTACCTCCATTTCTTCTAAATGAAGCCTCATCACTTTGCGTAAAGCCCTGGTAATGCTGAGTACTTCGGCTAATATATTTCCACTTATATAAAGTATTTTTTTAGATATTTTACGCATTTACAGAAAATATAAAATACATAAAAAACATTCTTAGTTAAAGATCTTATGCTATCTTTGATTAAGGATGTTTTTTATATTACCACTGTTTTGAAAATCGTACATATCTTTGTTAGAAAAACCACATAAGTTGCAATATTTATGTATGCTGATATGATCCTTCTGTGTTCAAGACCTAATTAAGAATTGGGAATCTAGATGCAAAGATCTTAGTGGGATGCCCTATGTTTACTTTCCTTATTTTCAGTAGAGAAAATCACATTTACGAAGACTTATACAATGATAGAAGGCCATTTTAGATCTGGGTCTCTGTGCGTAAATGGTACATAGCAAATGCAATGCACAGTCAGCAGTAATTTGCAATAATGTTAACATTCTAAAGAGCTTAGATTTTGTTCTCACCAGTTATCACAAATGGACAAGTTCGCTGAACAATCGGAGCTTGTCTAGGGTTCGAATCTCAGAGAATAGGCTACATATGCATGGCATTTTCGTGGCTTTACTTCGTGTAATTTTCGTGGCTTTACTACGTGTAACGTAAATAACAGCCCATTTTCCTTATAAAACTGTACGCATCCTTTCGGCAAATATCTCCTCTTTTGCTGTAATAACCTCTCTTCTTTTGTTATCATTGACTATGCTCAGGTGGAAGCGCTTTTTCTCCTAGCTTAATTATAGTTTGCCGTTTGCGAACAGTTTTTCTCATAATTTTATCCCATATATGCAAAAATAGCTTATGACCCAGGCTAAGCGTAAGTTTGTAAATAAAAATAATCTCTGAAAACATATTAAATAATTCTGCCTACAATAATGTAAAAGTACTTAAACTCAGCTTAGCAGCGTGTCAACGCTTTCCGATCCAAAAAGAAAAAGGTACAATATTCTTATTTTGCTGTAAGGCATTTGTATACTTGTATTTTGTTGATTTTGGAGCTATTAATCTTTCGCATTTAATTTCTTTTGCTACTTCTTTTGCTTATCATTTGTTATCACTATTAATCGTTCCATTGATTTCATTCTAATGGAAGATAATCAAAGTAGAATAAAGCTTACACGTGAGCATGATCCTTTATTTTTTTTAAAATTGACGTCAGAAAAATGGTTTTTCCTCTTACGTTATATTATGCATCCACTATGTTGATTATCCGTGCCACCTGAGTAATTATTACTTCTAAGAGCTGTCACCAATTTTTGTGGCATAAAATCTTTAATTTTCTTTCCAAACTGTAACAGTATATTGCGATTTAAAAAGTTAATAATCTTTTTTTAGTAATTTTTAAATTAATATTTATTTTTCGCCCTAATTGCTGTAATTTATAATATACCTAACTAATGATTTTTACAAACTTTCACACCATTAGTGTAATTAATGCAAAATGATTTGAAAAACTATTCGTAGAATTTGACAAGAGACAGCAATGAATTAGAAAAAAGACATTCGAATTTGATAGAGAATGGTACTGAATTCAGTTGTTAATTAAAGTATAAAAGCATTTGAAAAGTATAAATACCTACAAAATCGCTAAAAGCCACCTAAGATAGGCATCGTTATTGAAATCATAAAAGTTATTTTAGCGATAAGTTGGGGTATAAAATAATAACTTATTTTTGTTTATAAGAGGCCGGTGGATACGATCGCTGACTGCTGATGGTTCGTTCCGGGTTTAAATCCCGGCAAACAATCTAACTGCATGGGATTTTTCGTGTTTTCTCTTGCGTGTAACATGAATTCAAAAACGTTCCCTCACAGATCCCTTTAGACTAGCTCCCTTTAGATAGATAACCGTAGGACGCTTTGCCACAATTCATATCTTAATCATTTTAGAAAACTCATCAGTCCAAGATCTGCCTGAATTTTTTTAACTTCTTTAAACACAGAGAGTTCGAGGTTATTCTGAACGTCGCATTTTACAATAAGTAAAGTTTAAATATTGTAGTTTTACAGTAGCAGGAAAGATAGATGTGACGTAAATAAGTACAGAATGCATATAGACACATATAGAGCGTAGCAAAAGCATAAAAGGTTGATAGCCATTGGACTAGAGATAAAACTATGGATAACTTTCCAATAATTCAGAGGTAAATAAATACATTTGGAAATTAGAAATTTCTCGAAATCAACTGTTGTTTATTGGGTGAAAGCAAATATACTATCTAAAATAGTAGACACGTAGTAGTATTTTTCTTAAATTAGATGACACTAATGATTTATCCAGCGTGCATTTTTATTGTGCTGCATTTCAGAATTAAGAAATATGAACTTCCTTTCTTTGAGAAAAGTCAGCATTATGTGCATACTGTTAACAGCTTTTACCATGTCTTAATTGCTTTTTACTTCCTCGTGCGAAGTAAAAAGGAAGTATTGTAAGCGCGAAACATTTCGGGTGTCATATTTGACGATGTTTTTGCGCCATATATGAACCTAAGGACAGAATAAAGAACTCACTGTCCCCCCAAAAAATTATAAAACTGATTTAAAATGGATTCTGAAGTTTTTTTTTTTTTCCTTGTGGTGTCTGTGCGTATGTACGTACCTAGCATAATTTAAAAACGAGTAGCCTCAGAATCTTGAAATTTTGTATATAGGACTGCTACAACATGTAGACGTGCCCCTCCTATTTTGGTTACAATTGGCAGCACCAAAAGTATATAAATATATGTATATATATATCCGCTCTGTTACTCGGCTCAGTGAGCTCAGTTTATTTATTCTTATATGTTTGTAAATTGTGCATTTTCCCCTTAAAAAATGATTGAACTATGTTGTTCTTATCTTCCGGTTAAAGTTTTTATGCCTTTAATTAACCTGCATGTTATAATTGCAGAATTATCAAAAATTTAAAATTATTGGATTTAAGTTGTTTAAGTGCGGCTAAGCTTAATTATTTTGGCCTTAGCGGCCATATTTGTTTACATTTGAAACTTAGCAGAATAGTGGATTTGTTGCCAATCTAGAGAAACTAAGCTTCGCAACAACAAAGATAACGCCTTCTTTTATTATTGCGAATTAAATCATGCTTAATCCATCCTGGAATTTATTTGAGAAAATAAGTGTTTAAGATTTACTTCGTAATTTTGAATATAGATATTTTGAGTTTTTATGTATTTTTGATTTGTCCCTAAGTGAGATCTGAATTAATTGAATGAGATACTGAATCGTCTGTGAAAAACTGTTTCTTTCTTTCTTTTCTTTTTTTGTTTGTTTAATTTCTTTTATACATAGTTTTAGATTTATCATAGTATTGAATAGAACATGTGGCAACTATTAGATAATTCTTCAGATGATATACATAAGTTTTGTGCATTCTGAGTTATAAAATCGTATAAGGAAGCCATATGGTGCACACATCAGACTTTTTATTTAGAGTGAATGGATGTGACTAATGGATTAGGTTCGCTGTTGTTTGGAAATTGCGAAACACCGTTCGTACGCGTTAGGATTTAACAACAAGCGTATTGGGGTATAGTTCGACCGTCTCAAACGCAACCCTAGCTGGCATTCTGCCAAAACACATAGACTCGTCCAAAAGGGGCGTTATTACTTTCTGCGACGTGAAAGTCTTCTCTTCTCCCGAAAGAAAAAATTGAGAGAAAGAAAGTCCCCATCCTTTTCACCCTATTTTGAGAATAATTCCGTCGGAATGGCGCATGCGTGTTTGCGCTCATGGTCCCCGATGAGGCGATCGAACTATCTCATGTCTTTGTGTTCTGTATTTGTTTCTAACGTGAACAATAAAACTTTTAACGGACAAACAGGAGGAACTGGTGACTACGACGTCCATTCATAAAGGACAATGAGTTGGTAAATCAGCATCCGATCAGGTGTTACACCTAGGTCAAGTTATGTTAAACTTGCCGCTCTTTTATTCACTTTTCTGCGGATCTTTCTTCACTTCGAGAAAATGACAAAAAATACATGATTTTAGCATATTAACAAAAATTGGAATTCCACCGAAAAATCTGCGAAAAAGACTCTCCACCTTTCCCAACTTGTTCTAAGTACAAAACAAATTGCGAGAAGCTCGTTTTGTACAAAACATCTACAGAGAGAAACTTCAACGTTTGAATCTTGACTTCGAAAAAAAATTCTGCGATCTAAAATCCGTTAGATGGAGCAGAAGAAACCCGTTTACTGCTTCTTTTTAAATCGACATTAGGAAAGGGCCAGCCCATTTACAGAATAAATTGTTATAAACTTAGTACGAATCAACTCTAAAGCAAAAATTCAGTAAAGTGGGTATCCCTAAATATTACAAATACTAGTACTCGCAAGTCCCAGAAACCCCAAATTTGCATTGTATGCGATTTCCATGTGCGATATCAGAGCTGAATTAACCGTCAAGAAATATCAGCGCGTGCTTAGGGCATCAAGGAAAGGAGGCACCAGAGAACGGTCCTTAGGTATTCAGGACAGGAGGCAGCAAAAAATTCCCCATTGCCGGTTTTACCACGGAATGTATAGTGCAGCTAAACCAAAACCGACAGAAAGAAAGATTAAAGAAAAAAAATGGATAAACATATGTGGGAGAACCAAAATCTTTTAAATGCTTAGGGTCTCTAAAAGTCCTAATCTGGCCCTGTGCGGTAGTATGTATCAGTATGCACAACTTTTGTCAATTATGAAAAAGAGCTAGTCCCAACGAAATCCAGGTTAACATGCATTTATCTGACCTCTGTTTGGGCAATCATTAGTGTGAGCAGCATGTCTCCAGACATCCTAAAAACGACAAGTCGCTGAACGCAGGTAGTTTGGTCTGGGGTTCGAATCCCGACGAAACCCTTGTTTGAATGGGTGTTTTCGTGGGTTTCTTCATGTGTAACGTCAATACGAGCCAGTTCCCCTTGGAAAATCCTGCAGGAAGGCATCCCTTCTCTTAGGCAGATAGCCCTGGAGTGCTTTATATTAAATAAACCAAACCTGCCAGACATCTGACAGCTGGATGTAGGAAAAATATGCTATGTGTAGG
>KK112542.1:186116-196219 GCA_000611955.2 Stegodyphus mimosarum | reverse complement strand
GTAGGGAAAAAACAATAAGTTTCCATTTACTATCCGAATTTCTTTATATTTTCTAAAGAACGATATTATTAGTTAAAATTTTATGCATTTTTTCCTTTTCTAAATGCATCATAAGTATGAAAATGACTTTTTTATTTCTTGCGATCCGTTGTACTGTACACTGGTAACTATTTGATCCACTTTAGGTATCGAGTTTGACATGCCTGGTCTACGACAATGAGCTTATTTTTGAACTTCTTCAGACGCAACTTCCATGGCTTTGTACAACAAAAGAACTTAAGAAGGTTTAAGTTTGAACCGTTCACGTTCTTTGATGCAACTGATGCGAACTGTTTTCTGAATCCGAGCTCTTAGGAAATTAGAAGAGAATACATATGTATTGACAGACTTCAGTCAGATGTTGAAAATTGAACTCTGAACATAACATAAACAAACATCGGTAGTGAGCATCATCTTTCCTTCTGTACAGAAGACTATATAGAATCACCTAGAATTATCTGAAATCGCGGATGGTGGTTTTAAATAGGGCTCACTATGCACCATGTTCACAAAACTCCTTACTTGGTCTCTACTTTCGTAGTCATCCTAACGGTAAAGATCGGGTAAGGAGACATGTACTTCCGACTACAAAAATGTTTTAAATGACGTAAATTTTCATATTTTGGCATTTTCAAATTTAAAAAAAAAATTACAAAATTTAACCTTTTATACATTCTTCTGGCTCCTATATTTAGGAAAATCTTATACTCATTATAAAAATTAAAATATAAAAAAGTGTGAAAAAATTGGCCAGGCTATTTCATTTTAAATTTCGAAATGGATGATTCAAATGCATTATAAATGAATGATGCAAAGATTCATGTTTTCATATCTTTAGATTTAAAATAATTAATTTTGTATAAAAAAACGAAATCTAACTTTTTAGATTTCTCCAGTCCCTATACTTATGTTTAGGAAAAAGTTTTACTCGTTGTAAAAAATAAAATACAAAAAGTTTTGACTCCGGTACGCCCCAAAACTGACCGAGGTATTTAATTTCAAAATTTACGATATTTGACGCCATTTTGAATTTGCATTAAAGTGTCGATTAGTAAATAAATTAGGATAGTTCGAGGTTGATTTTTTTACTCTTCTATGTCATTCAATATTTTTTTTTTTAAATAAATTAGGATAGTTCGAGGTTGATTTTTTTACTCTTCTATGTCATTCAATGATATTTTTTTTTTTTTTTTTTTGTTTTTTTTGTATTTTTATTTATAATTTTGTTACATTTGGCAAGCCCAAAGAATTTTCTCGCAAGTAATTTATAAGTTTTCAAAGAGTAAAGGTACGTTATTAATATTTTCAAGGACTTTAATGACTTCAGAATCATGATCTGGTAAGCGAAAAAATTCATTAGTATACAAAGATTTTTCATTTTTAATTAATGTACATAATATTACGAGTTGTTTACGTGTCACTACTGAAGCTTGCCTGTGTTTTCTGGAATACGAATTTCATGAGATTCTGTGAATAATACCTTCACTCGGAAAATATATATATATATATATATATACTGATCAATTTGTTTCAATATTTGTGCATCGAAATGCTGATCCCGTTATCTTGTAACGTTAAAAACCTTTTTCTAAACGATATTTTATTTTTTATCGCGTACAAATGCAAATATTTCTCACTTCAGTTTGTGAATGGCACCTGCATACGACTCCCGATTTCTATATAAAACATCTTGATACTTTTTTTCGTACGGGTACTTTTTGTGTTTTACTTTTTTAAATTGAGTAAAAAATGTAAAAACTAAATGTAAGTAGATATAGGGAACGAAGGAATGTTAAAAAGTTAGATTTCATAATTTTCACAAAACTGATTCCTTTAAATTTAAAAATGCCGAAACATGAATAATAGGGTCATTTAAAACATTTTTGTAGATTTAAAATATATACCTACGACCAACAACTGCGAAAATAAAGGCCACATAAGAATTTTGTGGACACGGTGTTATAAATGTGCGTAGGATTTCGAAAAGCAATGGCTACAGGCTTTATTTTCTTAAGTATTGACTCACGGCATGTATTTCCAATTAGAAAGATTCTCCAACTGATGCTGAGAATTTTCTGAAAACTGTTTTGATATTGATCGTTAGAAATGCTCCGTAAATACAATATAACATTTTAAATGGCTTCTGTACAGCAAGAAGTTTTATTACTAAAATGTTCATTATGCTTTGCAGGGCCAGTGCTACGCATTTTGCCGCCAGGTGCAATGTCTTCAAGTCCAAAATTCGATTCCCGATGCTTTCCGAAATGCTAAAATTTCGTCATCACCAAAAACTTTTGCACTGATAATGGGATGTCCATCCACTCGGTTTAATCATGGAGGTAAGAATAAAAGGAGGCTCCAACCCCGCACTATGACATCATCGTTTTTTGCATAAGACATTCAGCGTATTCTTATTTCTTGTGCATCTACGCTAGTTCCAAATGGATGATTTCTACTCTTGTCTCAGGAGTGAGAGTTAAGTTACTTCGATGATTTTACTTTGCCACTATGGCCGATGGATCCTCTTTTCCTTACCTGCTCCGATTTCCCGGTTGGCTGACAGTTGACACTCTGATTGCCCTTAGGGAATTAGATCAACATAGCTTATTAAAGCCCAAGTGGGCTAAATCAGCATATACAATTAGCATTTAAACACCATGACTGATGCAGTGCTTCCAATCTTTGGTCTCCAGAGGGGTACTTTTTTGGGGGGTGGGTGTATATGCAGAGCATCCTTGGCAGCGCTTTGATAGTATTTCCACACACGGCAGTTCCACACAAATCGAAAAGCGGGGACACTTCCGCATAAAAGAAACATTCATTGTTGGATGGATAATAGCAGTGTGTATAGTTTAGGGGCATTTATCCCAAAATCACATCTTGGTTATTTTATAACTTGCAGCAGCGATTTTGATCAGGAATCTGTTTTAGAAAATTCGAAGCTATAAAAAATAAAAATATAGATTTTAGCAAAATGATTATGACATACGTAAAGAATGAAAAACGCCTTAAGGTACCTTTAAAATGTCAAAATATCGCAAAAATATAACACATCTTAAACCTCAGTTTCCTTATAACTAAGTTGTATAAGCGTGAAAATTTGTATAATTTATATATTTTTATTTATTTGTATAATGTATGTATTTGTCAATTTAGGTAAATTAATCGTTTCAAGCGTTTTAAAAAATAAGCAATATTATGCAGTAAGGCAATCAAGATTGCGATCTGATGACGATGAGGTGAATGTTCAAACGTAAAATGGATAGTTATTATTTATTATATTACCAGAGAACTAATAAATTGGGGAAAATCGCTAAAAGAGATATTGCCAAAATATATTCATTAGAAAATTTGAATTTGATAATGAATGTATCCTAAAACATGTTTTAAGTTTGAAGCTTAATGGCTACATGTAAATATTAAATTATGCGTGTTAAAATATTTGTAATTAGTAACATACGTCAAGTTATGCTTTTATTAAATAAGGTAAGGCATGCAAGGACTGTCTGCCTAAAGGAGAGAGATGTCACTGTGGAGGAATTTCTGAGGAAAACTGATTTGAGTGGGTATTAAAAATAATGCATGTAATTTTCATTCAAATCATATTTATACCTTTTTATGTAAAAAATTCTGGTATATGCTAAATTATTGTAAATTACTTTACTCGAAAAAGATGGTGAATGCAGAGAAATTGAAAATTTGCGCACACTGAAAAGGAAAAATATTGAATATATATAGGTACTTGTGCATATTCTTGTAAAAAGCATGCATTTGGCTTTAACAAAATACGTAAATATTGATTAAATTATTTATAAATGTATTTGGAAATGAAGGCTTTATTCATTCATAAACTCCTATGAATACTGTGAAGAAATCTAGTCATTAAATATATTTAAATTTACAATGATTGTAAATATTATCTGAATATAATAACATTTAATTATAAACATAAATTGAAATTCTGTTGACAGATATATTTATACAACTATTTAAGCAACAATTGTTCGTACCGGAAAGCAATATGTTAAAACGTGTTGTAAAGCACACTCTATGAGATGCTTTAAGGAAGTTGTATAGAAGAATTTTTAGAATATGTATTGCTGAAATTTAGAGTAAAAAGTTTTTGATAAATATTAAAAGAATTATTTCCTTACATTTTATAATAATTCAGTTGCAAGTTTTAAGCAATATTTTTTTTTAAAAGCACCTTTTTTAATCCCTTTCAGAAATACTCATAGAAAGTTATGTACACTGCGCAAAAAAAAAAGGGGGAGGCAATTCGATATCTCCCGTTTTACTGGGCCGGTTGACGAAATTCAACTTTGCGTTTTTCATGTCTCGAAAGCGCGACTTACGATATGTATTAGATTTATATATAGCATTGTTCTAACATAGGTATTTTAACACAAAATCGGACTTTTTCTGAAATGATATGCTGACGTTCTTCCATATTTCGATTCTACGGCTCAAATGATGCCAAACTGGCAAGTTTTGTAAAAATCGCATCAGCAGTCTTTCAAAAATTAGCTCTCAAAATTTTAGCGCCTCAATGTTAATTGAATTTGATAAATATTTATTAAAGTCTCTATTTTATTAAACTTACTTTTTCCAGAATTCAAAATTCAAGCTTAATCCAAATATATTTCGCACATTTTAGCCCAAAAGGCTTTAACCCAGAAGGGCTATTAATTTCGTTTCGGCATTTTGCGTCGAAAACTTTAAATGTCCGTTTCACTTTTCAAATTGTTGCCACGAAATATTATAGCCCTGTATTATATTTAAAGAAATAATGATGAATCTGCATAAATGTATGTAAGTGTCTCGCCTTGTGACAAAACAATGGTACCAAAACCCATCAAATTCTGAATAACGCAATCCTCCACCGAATACTGACATCTGAAAGCCCTAATCTGGAATTTGGGATTTGTTTTATTACCGATTTCGTATTTTGTAACACTTTAACGAATTTTTGATTAACAAAATAAACGGTTTCAAAGCAAGCAATGGCTACACTATACAAAAAAAAAAAAAAAAATCTCCAGCACACAAGACTGTGTATCAGAAATTCTAAGCATATGTTAATTTTAAGATTATTTTGCTAGATTGCTGTTGAACTGAATTTTATGGTTTGAGTTAGTAGAATATGATATTTAATAAATAAAGGTAACACACAAAGCATTAAAAAAAGCATACATTTGAACGTAGTTTAAAATCTGACAGCTTTCCGATTTAATTTTTTTTTTTTAGTCCAAAGGGGCTTTGTCCCTGAAGGACTATTGTTTTCGTTTTGCGATTTTGCGTCGAAAACATTAAAAGTCTCTATCACTTTTCAAACTGTTGACACAAAATATTGCAGCCCTGTATTATATTTAAAGAAATTAAATAATGAAGAATGTGCATAAACCTATGTATGTTTCTCGCATTGTGATAAAACAACGGTGCATAGAGCCATCCAATTTTGAATAATGTACGTTTCTACCCAAATATGGGCATCTGGAAGCCAAAATTTGAAATATGTAATTTGTTTTATTATCGATTTCATATTTTGTAAAACTTTAACGAATTTTTGATTAACAAACTCAAAGATTTCAAAGGGAGCAATGGCAACGTTGTACAGAAAAAACATTTTTATCTCTAGCGCGTGAGACTATGTATAGGAAGTTCTAAAGATATGCTCAGTTTAAAATTATTTTACGATATTGTTCCTTTAACTGAATTTTATGGTTTAAGTGCGAAGAACATGATATTTAATAAATAAAGGTAACACATAAAACGTTAAAAAAACGCCAATTTGGGCGTAATATGAAATCTGAAAGCTTTCAGACTTTTTTTGGGGGGGACGGAAATTAGCAGCAATATTTAACGTATATCTCTATTAAAGTAAGAGGTCCTCTGATTTGAAATGAACCAAATAGAGCATTTATTATAAAGCGACTCTGATTTTTGATTTAAAGGATGCTTCAGAAGTTAAAAAATTATCTCATATTTGCGAAAGTATTTCAGGAAGAAGCTCTGTAAACAGAAAAGAAATAATTTAATAATAATGATGCAACAAATTTCTATCTTAATTTTTGTAATTGTTAACTGGAAAAAATCGAATTACCTTAACATTTTTTTTTCCTAATGTAATTAACGAAAACTTGTGAAAATATTTCATTCAAACTAAATTGTTATGAGCAAACAGTTCTGGGGAAAGTATAGCATTTAATTGGGCTCAGAATGAAATGTTGTTTTAAAATGTACTCTTTTCACATACTTAGGACTCTGAAATAAAAGAAAATATATACACTTATACGTATCTTTACGACTTAATTACAAAATGTTTGCCTCCGATCATGTCAAAACCTATTGACCTTAATGCAAAGTCACTGAATGTCTTGGTCTCCATAAGTGGTGCGCCTCTGATTCAAGGCACTGCACGCGAAAAAACAGTTAGGGCCTCTCTTATTTCCTACCTTCATGTGTTGAATTAGCATCTCAGCCCAGGGCTAAAGAAACAGCCAGAAAACCCATCATCGGAGCTATTGTACAGACTTGAGTTGTAGGGTTTGCCCCCCTGGGTCCGTTCTTTAACATTAATACGAACATAACATGTCTATTGAATGATGGGCTATTAAACCTGCTCGAAGATCAAGGGCCATGAACCGAGATAAGGCGTGCCTTGTCTCATGACAATGAGCGAAGTGCTGTGAATTGTTTACTATTTAAAATTTTGTAAGGTTCTGCTGTGTGCGAGCACAGCAGACATAAGAATCAGGAAAGACCGATTCTGGTGCTGAAAGAATTCATCTTACGGAAAAAAGACAGGTAGGAATAAGGTAGCAGGAAAATAAATAAAAAGCATGATATAGTATTTAAAAAAAAGAGGGCGCAAAAAAATTTGGGGGACGGCGAAATATATGGGGTGAACTGGCTAGCTAAAGAGCGAAGTATGGTAGCTGAGAATGTATACCACTGAAACAAGTTTTTTTATTATTATTATTATTTTTTATTACGGCAAAGCACGTGAGGGCTATCTGGCTAAGGAAGGGGTGCTTTCGGGGACGTCTTTAAAGGAAACGGATTCGTATCCTAGTTAGGTACGAGTAAAAGAAAAATTCCATGCAGCCAGTCTGTTTGCCTAAAATCAAACTCATTTCGAAGTACAGTGTTCAGTGACATTCCAGCGAAACAATGACGCGTCAAAACGCAGATGATCAAAATGCTATGCAATTAGTACATATATTATTAGCGCAGTTTTACTACATACGAATGCTGAAATTTGCAAGACTAGCCCATTAACCTAGGAGTGGGCACATACTTTTTATTCACGGATCAAAAAGATCTTTTTTAATGCATCATGCGGGCAACCGGCGTCATAAGTTGCGATGGTGCTTGTGTAACTATCTTTTGTGGTGTTCATATTGTTTGCCAGGACGCTATGGTGAGCAGAAGAACATTCTTTCCCGAAAATAAATAAATAAATAAATAAAATAAATAAATAAATAAATAAAAAATCTGAAAGATTTCAGATTTTAAATTACGTCCAAAGGCTTTTTTAACGTTTCGTGTGCTACCATTTTTTATTAAATATCATGTACTACGTACTCAAACCATAAAATTCAGTTCAAAATCAATATCGCAAAATCATTTTAAAATGAACATATCTTTAGAATTTCCGTAAGTCTCGTGCGCTGGAGATAAAAATGTTTTTTTTTCCGTACAGTGTTGCCATTGCTCGCTTTGAAATCATTTAGTTTGTTAATCAGAAATTCGTTGAAATGTTACAAAACATAAAATCGATAATAAAGCAAATTTCAAATTCAAAATTAGGGCTTCCAGATGCCCATATTCGCAGTAGGATTACGTCATTCAAAATTCGATGGCTCTAGGTTTTATCACAATGTGAGAAACATGCATACATTTATGCAGATTTTTCATTTTTTAAAATTTAATGCAGAGCGATAACATTTAGTGGCAACAATTTGAAAAGTGAAACGGGCATTCAGAGTGAATCGACGCAAAATCGCAAAACGAAAGTAATAGTCCTTCGGGACTAAATCCCTTTGGACTAAAAATAAATAAAATTTAAATAGCATTTTATGAACTTAATTTCTGATTCTTTAATTTAATCTTTCGTTAGGGATTGTATGAATTTAATTTCATACTTTTTACTTGAACCTTTTCCTGGGGACTCAGGCATATATGTCCCACGCATTTACTACATAAAATAAAGCTAAAAAGGTTAGGTTACTGTGGAGATTTAAAATTTGCGTTAATACCAAATGGCTTAAATACATAAAAAAATTATCTCTGTGGTCCACCTTTTAAGTAAGCTCCAGACAGCGGTCATGATAGCCTTGCATGCAGGTTAACTATTGATATATGAAATGAGCTTAGATTTCAAGAAATATGAAGGAAAAAAAGACCGCATTCGGCTCGCGAGCCGACTTTTACTCACCCCTGCGTTAATCACTAAATACTGCACAGTACTCCGTTTACATTCTAAAAGTTTTGCCTTCTTTAAATTTTGCTGCTCAGTGCTTTTCTAAATTCTAAAAATTTTGGCGCTCTTAAATTCCGCTGGTAGTGGTCTGTCTTTAGTAAGTTAACTATAGAATGTTCCATACGCTGACGATCAATTTCTACCTAAATTTAATCAAAATGTTATTGAAGAGTTTAATATGCTCTGGAAAAGATCTTTTTCAATTCGTTCTGGATTGCCTCCAAGAATTTTGTCTGTAAAAGCAGAGAACGTTTTTCGCATTTACATTATATTGATTTAAAAATAAAGCAGTGATTTTTATGACAAAAGCTATTTGTTAATGAAACATCAACGAAAATTTTGCTTAGTCATCTTTAAGTGCCTGTTTTCTTTCCTGTGTATACATCTGAAACATCATCTTTGTAAACAACAATGTTCCCACACATTAATGTTTTTAAACAATCAGTATTCTTTTAACGTTTTTCACCCTTCTTTTTAAATCAAAGATGATACAATATACGAAAATATCATAAACTGAGAACATTTTGCTTAAATTGTTAAAGAAAAAAGGGTGTTGCGATAAGAACACCCACAAGCACCCATTTTCTTCCGTTTCAATACTTGCCAAGATATCTGCCCTTTGCCTCCGATGTGCATATCAACACGTGTCGTTGAAAAACAATTACGTCACATTAGTTCATCTGTCGTTCAGTTTTTGATTTTTTAATCAATATGTATCCGTTATCCTTTACTTCCCACACGTTTGTGATAACGTATCACATGTTATTAAATGAATACGAGATTATGGAAAAAAAAAAAAGAAAAGAAAGAAAAATATCGCCATAAATAGGACTTTTGGAAAGCACGAATAGGATTCTTTCCCATTATCTATTATTCCACGAAAGGAGACAAATTTAAGCTCTCTTGATGAGCAGGTAAAGGCGCCAGATAAAACGTCTTTTCGGCTGTTTAAGATATCAGTTGACAAAGACAAGATGGCCCATTATGAAAATCACATTTTCGGAATAACAGTCCTCCCTCCCCTTTCTTGGCATCAGTTTCAAGTATTAGCATTAGATGAAATGACATGGTTAAAAGGTAGAAGTACGAAGCGCTCCTTCATTAGAGAAAGCTAAGACTGGAAAATAACAATCTGTGACACCATTCAACCTTTCTCAACGAAAAACGAAAATTCTCAGGGCAGAACTTCATTGCCATGACAACAGCTTAAATGAAATTCAAGATAATTTGCTCCGAAATATTCTGAAATTCAATTAGCGAAATATCAGTTATTTCAGTTGTTGAATGAGAAGAATTTATTGATCTCATTGGTATTACACATGGCGATCTCTTTGGTTCCCTTCCCATTTTCCGTCATATGAGTGATGCTGATTTTTGAATTACCCATGCGATCTTTGATAGTAATGGAATGAAGCCTTTATTACTTCCTTGTACGAAGTAAAAAGGAGTAAAAAGGAAGTATTGCAATCGCGAAAAATTTCAGGTCTCATACTTCAACGAATTATAAATTTTGACCGCTATCGAATGCAATTTAACGATGTTTTTGCGTAATATGTAAACGTAAGGACAGAATAAAGGA
>KK112542.1:135075-186079 GCA_000611955.2 Stegodyphus mimosarum | reverse complement strand
TCCCCCCCCCCCCCGAAAATTATAAAACTGATTTAAAATGAATTCTCAAGAGATTTTTTGTGGCGTCCGCCCGTACGTGCGAATGTATGTATGATCTCGTGTAACTAAAAAACGACTAGCCTCAGAGCGCTGAAATTTTGTATAGAGGAACTTGTATAACATTAGATGTGCACATCGCATTTTGGTTGCCAATCGGCCGCTCCAAAAGTGTATAAATATGTGTATATATATATATATCCCCTCTGTTACTCGGCTCAGTGAGCTCAGTTTTTATTCTTATATGTTTCTAAATCGTGTGCTTTTTGCTTTAAAAATGATTGAACTATGTTGTTCTTATCTTTCGGTTAAGATTTTATGCCTTTAGTTAACCTGCATGCAATAATTGTGGAATTATCAACAATTTAAAAGTTTTTAAAGTGTGGCTAAGTCTAATTTTTGGTTATGATAGGCCCCATATTTGTTTACATTTGAAGCTTAGCAGAATAGTGGATTTGTTGCCAATCTAGAGGAACTAAGCTTCGCAACGACAAAGTAACGTTTTCTTTTATTATTGCGAATTAAATTATGCTTGATTCATTCTGGAATTATCATTTAAGTTATTAGCTGGTTTTTTTCGTGCAAATTGTAATTTTAATTGTAAAAATTATTTCTTTAATTGTTTCAACTGTACTTGGTGTTTATGTTTTTCTATATATTTCAATTTTTAATGAAAATATTTTGAATTTTTATGTACTTTTACCTTACCGCGAAGTAAGAACTGAATTAATTAGTAGCGCATGCGCATTAGGTAAGCGGCCCCGAATCGTCTCTTAAATCGTCTGTATTAGCGCCGAAGTGTGGCTATGGTAAATAAATATAGTGAACTTTAAAGAATGTATTTATTCTGTTGTGGTTTATGCTCTATCGACGAAGTAGATTTAATTCAAAATTCGTTAGGTGTTAATTCAATATGTTTAAATGGATCGCGTTAAAAGGAAACTCGCGTTGCAGATTAAAACTACGTATAAACTTGTAAAACACCTACTAGATGGAGGCCGTTGTTTAAACGCTGAATTCTGGTAGATCGACTTAGATTTGAATCCCAGCGAATGTTTCTTTAGTTGGATAAGAAAAAGCATACGATAGCTTTGTAAGGTATCTTTTAATTTTATAACAGTTATTTTAATTGTTCTTTCCTATCTCTTCTAGCTTTAACTTACAATTTCCTACCAGAATGAGTTTTTAGAATCGCGTTAAGTGCAAAGGAGAAGGAGAATAGTATTTAAATCAAGTTCTACTGACTTCAGCAGAGAGAGTTAGTTTTCCTGAATAGCGCGCGGCTGCCTTTAGGCTACGACTCTATAAGTGTTGCTATGCTCGTCAGTATTATGTGCCTTTTGATAGTTCGTGGCTAATTTAATATTACAGGCCAAGTAGTTTAGAATTGTGTTAGCTTCGGCTAAATCTCTTTAGTTACTCATTAGTTTGTTTTTCATTTTTACATTTTAAGCCCAAGTGGAGGCTTTGCTGTACGTTCTAAGAAAGGGGTCGACTGTTAATCTTATTTTGAGCAAATAAAGGGTAATTAACTCATCTTAAGTCTACGTTTCTGTTCTTGGACTTAAGCGATTATTCGCTTAGCATTTCACTAGGTTCCTCTTCACTTAAATTAACAGAATAACAGTAAGGAACCCTATAGCTTTTCTCAATGGAGGGATAGATTCATGAAGGACTTTCTTAAGAAAGCTGGCCCGTATTTACGCCACACATGAAGAAAAGTATTAAACATCCCGGCCGCCGACTAGTTTTTTACATAATTTATTTTTATATTATATATATTAATTCGAACCGGACCGAACAATTTGCTTTCAACGGTTTTAATCTTCCTAAGCATAACTCTCTTATGTTTTACGTATTTAAATAAACGAAGTAACATATAGTTCAGAGAGTTACAAAATATTTTTAATTTGCGTTAACATTAAATTAAACTAGCATGCTTCAGTACTTAGAAATTAAGACGTTTTGTGTTATCTTGATCTGCATTCTTATTGTTTAAGGATGCTTTCAAAAGCAAATTTAAAAAAACATATTTGATTTTAAAACTCTTATGTTATATTCATACTTTCATTTGTTACTTTTCTTTCATGATCAATGTACTTTGTACTTTAGAGATTCTCGTTTCGCCTCTCAACTTGACTGAATTGCTGCCAAATGAGCAAGTTTTTAGTTTCCACAGAAACTGATGACCCTTAAGTTCTTTTGAATATCGATTTCCAGCGCCAACTAGTTTTTAAGTAGTTACGATTGTAACTCTATGAGCTTACGCGAATTCTTTTAATGGCTTTAAAATAATTAAAAAAATATATCTCCTCATATCTGTCCAATATTCATTAATGTTCAGCATTATGTACCAAGGAATGAACTATTCTTAATCAAGCGTCCTATGAACAGCATTATGTACCAAGGAATGAACTATTCTTAATCAAGCGTCCTATGAACACGTGCACAACAATGAATATGCATAAAGTATTATTATAATTAGCAAGTGTACACCTTAAAATCCTTAATCTCCAGCTATGCGTACCAAGTACTGCGTAATGCGTTCAGTAATGTGTACCAAGGAATGAACTATGCTTATATAAATATCCACTGAACAAATTCACAAGTGTGTGTAAGCATTACCAACAGATGCAACAATACGAATAATACACTAATATAATGTGCCAACAGGCGCAACAAGGTATATATAGCATTAATATTATACAGCGAGTGTTTTTTTTTAAATCTTTAGTAATATGTATTAAATATTCAATAATGTTCTCAACAATGTGTACCAAAGAATGTACTACGCTTGCATAAGAGTTCAACTAATAGGTGCACAACAATGTGCATACAGCATTAACTTAAATTACCAAGCGCACATTTTCAAATCTCCAGCGATGTGTACCAAGTATTCAATGCAGTAACGTGTACTAAGGAATGTACTATGCTTCCGTGGCCATCCAATAACCAGGTGCATAACAAAGTATATACAGGACTTTACTAAAATCTCGCAAGTGTATAAATTTAAATTCACAGATAGGTGTATGCATAAAATAAGTCTCCAAACGAATAGGTGCAGATATATGTGTAAATAGCATAATTAATAATGAAGCAAGCGTTCAATTTCATATCCTCAGCAAAGTGCACCAAACATTAAGCAATGTGTTAAATAATATATAAAAATTATAATTAAGCAAGTGTGTACTTTCAGTCCCAAGTAATGTGCACTAAGCATTTAATAATATTTTCAGTAAGGTATAGTAATTAAGGAAGTGTTTATTTTCAAATCCTCAGTAATGTGTACTACGCATTCAGCAATGTGTTCATTAATGTGTGCCAAGTCACTCCCCTCGCTACGCCACTGAGTAATGTATAGTAATTATAATTAAGCAAGTTCTTATTTTCAAATCCTCAGTATTGTGTACTAAGCATTCAGTATCCTCAGTATTGTGTACTAAGTTCTATAAATGTAAATGTGTACCAATGTTTCAATCCCAAGTAATGTGTACTAAGCATTCGGCAATGTGTTCAGTAATGTATAGTAATTATAATTAAGCAAGTTCTTATTTTCAAATCCTCAGTATTGTGTACTAAGCATTCAGCAATGTGTACTTACCCAAAAGGTTGCTTTAGATAAGGGTGGACGTGGCGCTATACCAATTAACCAATATGGTAGAGGGGTGGTGCCCACGTCCTCCGTCACTCACTCACTCACTCTCCTCATATCTGTAACTTAAAAAAAAGAGGACCAATGTACAAATTGCAAGTTTGATAAAGTTCTGAATCATACGTTTAAAGAATTTAAAGAAATATACTTTCAAAGGTTCAATAATTTTTTTAAATTGAAAAGGCGTGTAATTACTTCTTATTTTAATAAACATATCACTGAAATACTAAACTAGCCCTTTTTATGTTTATAAATATAACAAATTATAAAGCAGAAAAGGATCTAACTTAGAGTGTAATAATGGAAGCATATAAGGAATTTTCCCTTAGACAAAATTCCGATACTCATGTGTCAGAGCAAATATTTCAAATGTGAATATTTTAGACAGTGATACTTTTTTAGTTTAGGCGTAGTTATGCCGTTAAATTTTTTTTTGATGTGATTTATATAAATAGTAGCATATTTTAAGGATATGTAATCATAAGCATTATGAATAGTTACTATTTTTAAACAAAATGGGGAAGTATCCAAATTAAAATAAAGAATAAAAGCGGTTATTGCCAATTAAAATTAGAAATTTGCGTTTATATTTTATCTTATATGTATACCGCGTTTCACACGTAAGACTGCTTTTTTATGTGTATGGGTGTGAAACTTTAATCCACTCTGTCCTTGAAACCTCAAAAAAAAAAAAAAAACTACTGCATAAAAGAGCGATTATTAAGTAATTTTTCAAAATTAAAATTTTCATATAAATAAAAGAATTTTGACTATCTCTTACTCCGAATCAGAATTTTTTATATCATTTAATAACAGACAAAATACATAATTTTAAGATATATTAATCACGTTGTTCTAAAAGCTATGTTTACGAAGAAAAGGATTGCTTCTTTAACGTGTTATCAAAATAATGTCTACAAATTTTAAACAATCAATGATATATATTTTTTAGATAATTTCATATTTACCACCAACTTTATTTTATGTTCCGTACCAAAATTTGTCGAATTTAACCTTTTCTAAATGCTCGGGTAATTGCTTATTCTAAAATAATCAGACCAAAGTATTTGCATAAAAAGTAGTTACATGATATTCGAAAGTATTTGTGTTTTCCATTCCCCTCTATAATAAATTTTATAAATAATTCATTTCTTTTATGCCTTAGCTGTAATTTCTTAAAATTTTATGCTAAATATAAGTAGCTTTCTATTTTATGTGTTTTATTTCTAATCTATTTATTTCTACTCGTTACAGGTTTTAAAATTAACTTTCTTAATACGTGCTGCCCGAGATGAAAGTTTCAGTTTCAAATGGGGGGGGGGAGATTCTAATCTAATTACATACTTCATTAATATCGACTATAACGAAGTAACTCTAATGAAGCATTCAGTTACTCGTCAACAAGATGTGCCATTTAGTATTTAGAATAAAACAGATTAATAAGGCAAAATCATACACTGCTTACAGAATCAAAGCCGCTCAACCGGTATAGCTGATTACCGTGCCGAACGGCCCGGGTTCGAATCCTGGAGAAAGCATGGATGTTTGTAAATGTATAGTGTCCGTGCGTCATGGGGGGCCGCACGAGTATATAAATATGGGGCGAGCCGAAAGTCCTCTCGAGAGGTAGACGGTAGGGGAAGAGGAGTGAGAAACCCTCGGACCCGCCTCCATCAAACTGGGGGCGGAACTGAGCTAAATCGCACTGTCACATGTAAGTTGCTCAAGGCTGTTGGCAACGACAGGCGTTAACTTACGTTCCTTGCTGTGAAGAATCTCGTGGGCTTGGGCTGACAAATTAACAACAACAGAATCAAGACATCATAACAACATGGGACTGTTGCATAAAGGAATCCTGTCGTAAATATAATAGCGTCTTTAAGCAAGGCGGCCACTCTCGCTAAGACAGAATTCTTCACATATGCCCTGGCATAAAGGTGCCCACACCCTTTTAAGATCTCTTTTAACTTGAAGAAAGTAATCACAATCTTCATTAATTTGTTGCTCCTTTTATCCAACGCACGCTATGCAAGTAGAATTCTCGTTTACTTTATCAATCACAGTAGCAAATTCAAATTCTCGCCTAAAATATAAAAACAAAATTTAACAAAAATTGGCTTTGTTTTTACTTTAAAACAGTGTAGTAAAAAATAAATTATGTAGTGAGAACTGCTTTTCAAAAGAGTTCGAGGAGAAACTGACATAATAAAGAGATCCTGTCGGCCCATAAAAACTCACCTTAATAATGCCGTCAGCAAGAGGCGGCGGTCTCGAATTCGACAGGCATATACGAGGAGCTGCAAGAACAAGGAAAGGCGTTCTTTTCGGCACGTGATTTCAAACACGATATTCACGTAAAGCTCCCGTTTCTTTTTTCGTACTGTGACTGCTTTGATGTATTACAACAGCGTTTACTTCTTGCCTTGGCTATCTGGGGAGAAAGGCAGAAAATAGTGTTCGAGAAAAAGAAAAACTGGGGTTTCCCGACGCCCGGTTGTCCGGAGTTTCTAACTTCCGACGCCTGCACGTCGGTACTCTTTCAATCATAAATCCCCAATCTGCATTACATACAGTAATTTATGTTTCAGGAGTTTATTTCAAAACTTTCAGATATTACTGATTTCGATAATGTTAAGTTTTCACATTTCCTTCGGTTGAATTTTCTTTTTCTTTCTTTTTTTTTTAATGAATTTATTTCCCAGCCTGAACTAGAAACGGAGTCATCAGTCTTGTTTCTAACAGTATCCCTAGGTGAATAAGCCATTTGAGGTAGTAATAAAGGACTCTAAGCTTCGGTCAATTTTCTCTCATCTTTCTTTTACAATATGCAGCGCGAGAAAGAGAATTCATCAGAATATAAAAATGAAAGTCGGTAACGCATCTGTCCCACTTAGAAAGAGGTAGTCATATGTTTCTGAGACATTAGATATTTTTTTACAAAATTAATTAAGGAATAAAAACTGTAATTAATGAAAGATTTTAAGAAAAATCTGATAGAGAGTTTATAAGAAACGCAGGCTGTATAGAATTCATTGAGCTAAATTCTAAGATAATTTAGCGGAGAAAAAGTTAGTTAAATGTTTTAAAACGATAATTCAAACGAATTATTTAAATTCAATTTAAAAATGAAAATGAATATCTTAAATATCAAAACAGTTAATAAAGTTATGAATTTAAAAATACTATGTTGTTAATAAGCTGTCTTATGAATAACTGTAAGTTCGGGGAAATAAAAAAATAAAAAAAAAAAAAAGAAGTTCTCTTTTAAAAAGGAATTTTAATTTGAATTTCTCCGGAATCTTTTTAATCTGTTTCTACTCTATGCAAGGAAATTTTTTCTTGTGTTCTTTTATACGACTGAATCAGGAATGTAAAAGTAAGTAAATTATTAGCCCATTAAAAAAAAAAGGTGCGCAACATAAAAATTTCGCAACTTATTTATTACCATAAAGAGCTAGTTATTATCACAGTTTTGCCATGATCACAACTTAAAACTATCACACAATAAAATCTTACATTTTGGAAAATGACTTATTCCATACTAGGAATCAGGTTTCTAAAAAACATTCTTTGTTATTATAGAATGAATATTTAAAAATTCTCTACAGTATTCCGATTTCGGTGAATTTTAGTTATGTTTTTAAGTCGTATTGAACTTAAATATTCAAGTTATTTACTAAAGCAATCAGAATTGTAGATTTTTATGTTTATTAGCCTGTTATCTTATCATTTTTGCCTTTATTGATATTTTTACTTTTGTTGGCTCCCACAAGGATGAAAATTAGTTAATATATGTAAGCGTACAGGTCTTAAGAGACAGTTTTTGGCAGTGACCGCTGACCGTTTTCCGCTGTTTTCTCATTTTCCCAAGCTTCTGAATTGCTTGAATTGATCGCATATATTAAAGGCCAAAGTCAAAACTTATAAAAGCGTTTTGTCTTGTAAATATCATGCTATATATACTTCAAATTGAAAATTTTAAATTTTATTTCTGTTATTCCTGCGAGCTCAGGAAACTATTCCCGCTGTTACACAGGGTTTAAGGCTGAAAGGCTTTTCAGTTAGGGTTTTCTGTTGCCAGATTCCTAAATTGAAACTAAAAGATTTATAATAAAAACCTTCTTCTGTGAAGATTTTAATTATAAATCTTTTTCATGAAGAAAACTTTGTAAGCCTTATACTTCATAAAACTAATAAAAATCTACTTCTCTGTTTCTGTTACTTTACAGAAAGTTTAGAACAGGGGGATAAGTCGCCTGACAGTTTTCAGGGCTCCAAAGACTAACATTTGAAGAAGTTAAGTTTTGCACAAATTAATGAAGTGTAAGAGGTTAAATCAAAGAAAATTTCCCTTTTGATAACATTTTTTCAAATCCAGCAGTGAGTAAGTTTACAATAAAATCGATAATTCTCTGCCATTATTATTATACCGCATTTTCGTGCATATTAAGCTTATAAGGTATTTCTCCTGCCTTCTTAGCATGCCTTCGTGGTGTAGTGGTCGTCCCGCTCGGCGCATTTCCAGAGGTTCGCGGTTCGAGTCCCGGAGAGGGATTGCTCATTTTTCACATCTCCTGCTTCGAAATAACCTAATATCTCTACAGTAGCACCCGAACTAAAAGGGGGTGAATGATGATTCTTCACTTTTAAAAGGGAGAGTATATAAGGCATTTCTCCCGCCTTCTTAGCATACCTTCGTGGTGTAGGGGTCAGCACGCTCGGTGCGTATTCAAGAGGTCCATGATTCAAGTCCTGGCAAGGGCATTGCTCATTTTTCACATCTCCTGCTTTGAAATAATCTAAATACACAAGCTAAGGATTTAAGCCAAAATATATCCTTTAAATGTTTAATTGTCCCATACGTTGAAAGTAAAAACTATAACGACTTCTATTTACGTTCACCTTAATGAATATATTGAATAAAAATAATTAATCATATATTTACGGATTTCACATTTATTTGGCTATTTATATAGAATTGTAATTAAAATTGCTTTATATTTCCCGTGCAACGCAGACGATTTTTTGAAGAGAAAGCTATGTCAAAAATAAATAAATAAATAAATAAAAATAAAAGAGCGCGTGCATTTAATGTTTAATAAATAAATATCTCGTAATTACTTTTGCCATCCAGAAAAATCGTGATGGTTCTAATGATAATTAAAAAGCTTATAAAAGGCGAATTCAAAAACCTCATCTCAGTTGTTGTTGTTGTTGTAGTTGTAAAAAGCGAACTGCTGTTTGTTTACTTAATGCTGTTATTGATTGTAGCGATTTCGCTGTGAGATAGAATTATTTTATTTGTTTTGAACTGAGTTTTTGTTAAACGTTTGAGATATTGTGATATTGTGCGAATATCTCTGAAGAAATATTACACCATTTTGATTTATTTCTTGCGAAAAGAATAAATTTTTGTTAACTTTTTACAACTTGTGGAATCAATCCATAACGAACCCGTACGTACGCAACAATATTATTACTATCATTCCAAGTAAAACGTTAAGTTGAAGTAAAAGTATTTTACTTATAAAATTTGAAAAAAAAAAATATTATTCTTTAAAAATTTTATAAAGGGAATACCAATATTGATGGCAGTGGATGCTGATGAAACATTTTAGAAAAATAATTCCCTCGAGTAAAACTTCTTTTTTTTTTTTTTTTGGATCATTTGGAGTTACCGTTTTTAAATCATGGACACAGATTTACAATCAGTCATGACACCGTTTGAAACGAATGCGTTTATTTATCTCATTTTTATCTCCTGCCATTAACTAGTGCATCACTATAAATTTTCGTTCCACACGTGGACTGTAAGGACTTAACAGTACCTTTAACATCTTTTACATTAGGACTGGATAAGGTCACAATTGCGTACTATTGATTTTCTTGAAATCCACAGCATCTTCAATCATATTTGTTCAATAATCTTATTTGTTTTTTAAATTCGGTACATTTACTAATAAACATTTCTCTTTTTAGCTCAAAAGGGCTATTAGTCTCGAAACACGATTTTTTATTTTTCACTTTTCATTGAGTTTGTTTTCATTAAGAAAAACGTAAGATGCTATTTTTTCGTATTTTATTTCTTATTCCATTTCTATATGAATGAATTCACCAATGAATTTATCTGAATTCAAAATTTATATTTGAAAAATTGATTACAAAATATGCAAGGGTAAAAGGAAAGAATTTTTTTTCCCTTTGTATAGCCAGATTCTGAATTTGACGTTTTAGCTAAAAAAAATTGGATTTATAATAAAACTTAATTTGCGCCTGCTAATAATCCTCTTTTGTAACATTTAGCATCACTTCAAAGCGGTACTTTGCCGTTTATCATCAAAGCAAAATACACTCTTTTTCAAAAAAATTCGAAGCATCAAGAAGGACTTTTGCAATCGCTATGAAATTGGGTATGGAAAAACATCTTGATCGAACATGCAAATGATCAAAGTTTCAAGGCAAATGAGCAGGAATTTCGATTATAGCGCGCATTTCTAGTGCGCAATTCACAAAGTATAAAACTAGTAAGAGAGGCAGAAAATTTATCTTTTTTTTTGTTGCTGCCATTGTAATTCCGTAAAGAAGCAACTAAACATGCCATTACGACGATATCGAAGACCTTACAGACAATTAAACGACTTCGTACGTGGTCGCATTGTAGGGGTGCGTGAAGCTGGGTGGTCCTTGCAGCCACTTGCAGCGTACAGACACTACTGTGCAAAGATGTTGGCAGCAATGTTTGCTACAAGGAAATTGCCGACGAAATGAAGGCTCTGAGAGGCCAAGTAGCACAAATGCGAGGCAAGATAGGATGATTGTTCGCCAGGCCCGAGCCGCCCCAGCGGTATCATTGTCGGCTATTTAACGCATTACAGCCACGTTTATATCTCCGGTGGCACCGTCCACCGTCTCACGGCGCTTGTCTGAAACGGGTTACGCTTACAGAGGCCTTTAAGACGTTTGCCTTTGACCCCACAACATCGGCGGAGTCGTCTGGAGTGGTGTTGCAGCTGATCATCATAGCTGCCACCAGACTAGCATCGTATACTGTTCAGCGATGAATCCGGCTTCACTCTTGAAGCAGATGACAACCGTGTTCGTGTCTGGAGAGGGCGGGTCCAGCGATCTCAATCAGCCTTTGTTTCACAAAGGCATACAGCCATAACCCCTGGTGTGATAGTGTGGAGCGCTATTTCTTATGACAGCAGGTCATCTTTAGTTGTCCTCCGTATATCTTTAACAGCTCAACGATCTGTTGATACCATCCTGCGGTTGGTTGCATTACCCTTCACGACACGTCATCCTGAGGCCATTCTCCAACAAGATATGCCAGGCCAAATACCGCTCGCATATCTATGGACTGTCTCCGTGCGGTTGATACTCTTCCTTGGCCAGGAAGGTCACCAGACCTTTCACCAATCCAGCAGGCCTGGGACATGGTAGGCCGCCAGATTCGGGCTCCATGAAATATCGCAGATCTGGAGCGACAACTGACGAATGCCTCTCAGAATGTGTCGCATGATGATATTAGGAACTTCTACCACTCCTTGCCTAGACGAATTCAAGCATGCATTGCTGCCAGGGGCGATTAGACCAATTACTAATTTGAACAGTTAATGGGTGAATATGAGCCCGAAACACTATATGACCGACGATATGCTATGATTGATGCGATATTTTCAAATCATAAAATGAGGACGGATGTTTTCCTTAGAAAATCCTTCACGAAGGTATCCATTTCCTTAGACAGACATCGCTTGTGCTTCGCTATGATGAAATAATCCATTTTAATCATCTTCAAATTACGGTACACGAATTTTAATAGAAGAACATTCAAAACGGAAGAATGCATAGTGATTTTTATAACAATGCGAAAGGCTTTTCATTCGGGTGAAAAATAATGCAGCAATCTGAGAAACAGAATTAGAGAGTTTTACTTATAACCCATATGCACTCCTTGAAAAGCCTGAAATAAATGAAACGGGATACAGCAATTAGAGATATTACTTTAAAATCACCCACTAGCTTATGCTTTATGGTAAACGTAGTTCCGTTTTCCCACATAATTAACACGAAAACAAACATATGGAGATCAAACTAGCCTTAAATTAATTCACGCAACGCAAACTAGTAGATAAACAGACTTTTGCTTGTTTGCTTGTTTCAATGTAAGTTACAACTATTCGAATTACATTGTCGTTTGGGAAGATTAGAGAATACGTAATGAAAGAAGCGTGTTGCCAATGTGTTTGTCTTTTCTGTTCTGATAACCATTTTCTACTACTTTCTACTCATAAATTGCTTCCGTGGAGTTGCTTCGAATAGCTGAAATGAAATTATTTGCTTTTTGCTTCTTAATTTGACGATTAGTACACAGCTACTAGTTTGAAATTACTTAAAATTATCAAATACTTAAAAATGAAATTACTGATTGAAAGGCCTACTAAGCAAAATTCTGTTTTAAATTATAATTACTTTTAAAAGATGGAACGATTGCTTACTACAGTCAGAGTTTAATTTTTAAAATTAGAAGCGTCGGAGTCTTAAGACGCCGGGAAGATTAAACGTAAAATATTAGTAAAATAATAAATAATTCATAATTAAAATAAAATAAAATGTAAAGATACAAATAATAAAATAAATTAATAATAAATGTTAGATGATAAAGTAAAATACCGAATCTCATCTCATTTTAGACTCCAGTTGGAATTTACAATCTTATTCAAAAACTGAGAAGTACTTGAACTTAGCTTCTACGGTTTTCAGGAAAATTTAATCCTTAGCTGTTGTACAAACCACATTTAAGGAACCGAACAGCATAGTTCGACCAGAAACGCATATCCTATTCCTTGTAATAAAACTGAAATTCGTTCAGGAGAGCCCAAATGATGGGCCTTTCAAATGAAGTCTTAATCTGTGAAAAAGAAGGAAATCGAGTTTGATAAGTAGGGAGAACGATGCAACAGTCTTCTTGGTCAAAAATTCAGTAACAATTAACGAAATGTGTGGAACGGAGTGAGAAAACAATAACAGTGAAGGAGCATTCACATTTGCTTGCAGTGTCTGTCTGGATGCAACGAAATCTTCTAATTATCATTCAAACACTTATTCAAGAGTTATCACTTTTTGGTGCATTTATCTGTAAGTTTTTTTGAATGTGTTATCGATATAATACATATCAGCGACACAAGCGTATGAACAGTAAAAAGTCATTTTTCAACGCCTGTGTCACTTATCTGGTTCATTTGCATTTTAATAAGTTTTAAGGAAATTTTAGTCGCACAATGTTTTCAAGATTTCTCTTAATTGTTTCGTCTCTAGTACATATAATGATGCAAATTGTAGAGAACAGTATTTACGGACCGATCCTTTGGGAGTTTACAGTTGCTTTGGTGGTAATCAAGTTTAAAGTCTTCGTTGCCACATCTCTCGCTTTTGCAAATAGCCTAGCAAGAGTCGTATTACATTTGTATTAAAGGAAATGAAGATACATTAGGAAGAATGCATTTTATATTATTTCATGAGAAAAAAATGATTAGCAATTATTTTTAGAGTAGTGGAATTCTAAGAGTTAAAATTCGAAAAAAATACTCCTCATTCGTAGTTCAATTAAAAATTGCTTAGTCTAAAGAAACTGTGAAAAATTACTAATATTATTGAAAAATGATTTCCTGAGCTTTAGTTTCAGTTTTTAAATTTTAGTATTACATGAGCAAGAATGTTAGGGTAGTTAAAGAACGTGTTATTTTTTAGTGCATTTTACTAAAATCAGGTAATTTAAATAAAAGTTTTTCCTAATATCTGTTTTATTATGCTATCGAAAATTTATGTAAGTGTTTATGGTTAATTGTTTATAATTTGGTTTTCGTATATTGTTGTGATGCTCTGTATTATTTCAATTAATTAATTTATTTACTTGTTGCATTTAGTAGGATAGTTTCATGTTTTCTATTGTGTACTTTATTTAATTTTGGATTTTTGACTATTTTTCTTGTATTTATTTCACATATCATTTTGTAGATCTTTTAATTTTGTCTCATTCGACGTTGGAATTGTAAGGGTAACTCAAGCAGAAGCAAAGCTATGGGTAGAAATGCTCCCATAGGGTTTTGTCGAGAATTTTCGTTGCCAGGTCGGTGACATTCGAAAATTTTTCGCCAACTTACTATACGCTGAAAATTTCTGGAAAACGCATTTTTAGAGCTTAGGAGGGATTTTACTGAAAGCTTCTAAAAGTCTTTACCCTCAACTTGAAAAAAAGCTAGTACTATAAAACGATTTTGATAATCTACGATATTCTTCATTTGCTATGGCTAATAATTTTTCTCCTTGGTCTATTTATAACTATTAATAATATTAAAAATAAAAGTTACGATACGTTTCTACAGAAGGAGAAAATAAGAATAATATAATAATAACAAAGAAAGAAAATCATTACATCAGAAGAAATTTTTCTGTTAATCAACACATCAAAAATATTCGTAATGCCATTTTTCTTTAGGGGTTTTCGGAACTTATCCTATGGCTACTTAAATTATTTGAATTGTTTCGTGATTTTTTTTTTTAATTTGCCATTATCAGTAGCCCCACGATAAGTTTTATTAGTGGATGGAGCTTGGAAAAATCTCCAAAAATTTGATAAATTATTAGTTGAAAGATTATTTTCCGATCTATTTAATGATGCACAATGAATTTTCCATTTAGTTAGATATTTTTAATAGAATTATAATTAAAATTGTTTTATTTCCTAGTGCAATGCAGGGCGTGACAAACTTTAAGAGAAAGCTACGCCGGAAAAGTAAAAATACAAGAGCACGTGCATTTAACACCGAATAAAAGTTTATCTCCGTTACTGATATTTAATTTGAATATATGTAATTGACTATTACGTTAGCTGTAGATGTAATTCTACCCGTTTTGCTTTCGAGAAATTGCTAGAATTGTCTCGCGCGGTCGATTCAAAAAAGCTATAAAAGCCGGAGAGAAACATCTCAGCTCAGTTGTTTATTAGTTATTGTTTAGATAACTGTTGTTGTTGATTGTAGCAAATTCGCGGTAAGATCGGATTAGATTTCTCTGCGCTTAAGATTGCGCTCTATTTAATGCTTTAGTAGCTTAAAATGTAGCTACTGATTATATTGCCTGATATTGCGATATTGTGCGAATATCTTTGGGGGAAAATTCAGGATTTTGTTATATTTCTTGTGATAAGAATAAATTTTATTAACTTTTTTATCGGATTTGTGTATTCAATTTACTACAAGACCGTACGCAGGCAACAGATGCAAAGAACGAGATTCTGCGATGTTTAGTTTGATCGTTAACCAAGGATATGTACAAAAAGTCCGTAAAAATCCCTTCACTGTTACATAAAAAATTTTATATTAATTTTTTAAAAATCACTATGAGTTTACATTGTTTCTGTGAATACTTATATGCACAAAATTTCAAGGAATCCAACTTGGTACAATTGAGTCGAAAATTTGTTTCGAACTATAATCCAAGCAGTCTAACAAACGAACAAAGAGACTCCAACTTAAAATAAATTAGAAATACGACACAATTTAATTTTGTACTAAAATGTCCACAGTTGTTATCAGTTAGAGAAGACAGGCACTGTACTAGAATTATACATAACTGCGTAGAGTTATATATAATTAAAATGTTATAAAGCAAGCAAATGGCGATGAAACAGTCAAAGACACGATTGTCGAAATAGATGATTATGCTGAAAACTTAAAAAAGTAACATTTTAGAGGTGCTTTAACGGATCTAAAGACTTTTTAAAAACTGTTTCAAGGACTGTTGGTTCTTCCTTCCGCCTCTGCTTTTAAAACATCGCTTCAGTGCTTTGAAAAAAGAAAGATGGTAGTTTCAAGTTTAGAAACAGCCTCAGGAAACGAAGTTTAGGATGGCAGTCTTCTGAAGATTTGATGTATAAATGCGATTGAGTTTTAGGAACAGTCAAGTTGGCAACCGTCACTGCAATCCACTTTTTTATGCTTAAAAATATTATTGTTGTGTTAGGATTATATTGTGCAGGATTATCGAGCATTAAGATTACTTATGACGTCAAAGGATGTTAAACAAATATAAGCAATATCTTTTAAATAAGCTGCTGAATTTTCTCGATGAAAAGGGTTTACTCGGTTCACTGCCGTCGAAAAAGCAACAATCAGATCCGTAACAGAGGGGGGGGGGACAGTGATCATTATCAGTTGCTTCCTTCTGTAGTGTTGAGGTTGATTGAACAATGTTTTTCTCTCAACTGAAACGTTACAATGGAGCTACCAAATTTAAAAAAAAAAAAAAAGTATATACATATTATATTATACTTTTGGTTTTAATATTATTGAATTATTTCATTGCCAAAGATGTGTTTTATGGTGTCTTGATAGTTCACTGACAGTCAATTAGACAGATTAGCAGTATAAAATGCAATGGGCCTTTTAATTTAAACTAACGTCGTTTAAAATTAAAATATAGAGAACCCCTCGTATAGAATACCTTTCTCAGACGACCACTCATGAAAATGACTGGCAATTCTAAGAACATAAATGTTACTTATATACATTCACTTCCAAAAGTTAAGCACGGAGAGGAAAATGCTAATTTCTGGAAGAAGAATTGAAGAGGATGCAATTCGCTGCAGAGGTAGATGGAAGTATGCAAACATGTTAGGTAACAGCCAATCGCGCTTTCATGTCAAGAAATATGCAAAAAAGGCAGTCTTATAAGAAGCCAGCTTTATGAAGGGTTACGGAAGTTGATTGTAAGTGCTGATAGAAGGTGTTTAAAATTTTCGTACAATTTCTTTTCAAGACATACGTATTTCTATGACTTCCACAAGACTAATGGAAGATTCTGAGCGCTGGCGTGCTGTGGGGTGCATTGAAGCAGGGCAGTCGATCACAGATGTTGCTCTTTTCTTCGACGTTCACCATTCTGTAATTTCACGTTTATGGAAACAATTCCAAACCACACAGACAGTTGCCCGAAGGCCCGTAGCCGGTCACCCAAGGGTTACACCCCCCCGCGAAAGATCGATATATTGCTATTGTAGCCAAGCGGAATCGCAGAGCGACTTCCACACGTGTGACAGCTAGGGTTACAGCGTCCATAGGTAAGGCGATATCTGCAGCTACTGTACGCCGAAGATTACATATGAGTGGACTGTACGCCCGAGTACCTCGAGTTTGTGTTCCTCTATCCGTCTAATCAAGAGGGACACGATTACAGTGGTGCCGGGAACATGTCAGTTGGAATGTGTCTGGCTGGGGCAATGTCATGTTACCTATGAGTCAAGATTTGCTCTGGAGCCAGATGAGAAGCGTATAAGGATATGGAGTGAACAACGAACACGCAATCAGTCCCAAAACATCACCGAATATCACGCATTCCGAGGCGGAAGCATTATGGTGTAGTCAGAGATTTCATTAGGATACCGCACCGACCTGCATATCCTTAAACGGGGTTCTTTGACGGCTGTCCGGTATCGAGATGAAGTCCTAGAACCTTGTGAGATTGTACGCTGCAGCAGTTGGCCCTACTTTTGTTTTAATGGACGATAACACACATCCCCATAGAGCTGACATCGTCGATGGCTACCTGGAGAGTGAAGGGATTGCGCATATGGCGTGGCCAACATATATGCCCGACCTTAATCCCATTGAAAATCTTTGGGATGCTCTCGGCCGTGCTGTATCTTCACGTTTCCCACCTCCAGCCACTATTATTGAGCTGGAAACTGCTCTACAAGAAGAATGTCGATTGCTTAATTCTACGGTAGCTGACGACCTAATTGAAAGCATGGTCACAAGGTGTAAACTTTGTATACAGATGAGGGGGGATCACATACTCTATTAATGTCTTTTTTTTATGCTGTTTATTTTCACTTTATACATAATTCTGTTTAAGTCTTCAGTATGTCATTATCTGATAACTTACAAAAATTTAATATTGTTTTCATTTCTGTATATAATTATTGATTTTGTTTTATGCATAAATATATATGCTATTTTCCTGCCGAATTAAGAGTCAATCAAAGCAGTATTTGTTGATTTGTTGCATTTTACATCTTCGTGCTTAACTTTTGGAAGTGAGTGTATTATGAGAATATAAACGTTACTTATATTACTAATCCTCTTGACCTGATCTCCACGAATTTTACTGTGGCTGTGGTGCCTTTCTTTTTAGTTGGAACAGTGGCCAAGAGACAAAGGATAGCTCCTGTCTGGGCCAGAATTTTGAGCAAACTATAAGTAGCAGTTTGCTCAGCTGTGCTCCAGTTTTGATGGCGTAAAGCCCAGAAGAAAGAATTAAACTGTATCTTATTCCTGTCACCCTGCCACCAACTTCTCGAGGGGAGTTTTGGCTTGGTCGTATTTTACATGCCTCCATGCTCCCGAATTTGAACCTAGGCAAAGAGGCATGCAGTCGGCACATCTAATAACCATACCGATCTGGCCGCCGAAAACATAAATAAACATTGGTTAAAAAAAAAATCACTCACCAAACCTGGATCGGAACACGGAAGAACTTCACGGAGAATAAACAGCATTCTCTAAAAATGCGAAATCTCTCTCTCTCTAAACTGGAAATTCGCTGACTATTTAATATCAGCCTAGTTTGTATTCTGATAATGACTGACAAAAGAAATAAAAGATACGAACAGAAATAAAATAAAAATAACGTATCAGCTAAAATAAAACTCACATTACTTTAGCGCAGAATAATTCGGAAATATTCCCAGTTCAACTCCTACGTCGCTTCTGAATGCAGATCTGTTTATCAATCGCTCGAAGAAAAGCGTGCTTTGAATATTGTAACTTTCAGGTGTTTTGCAAACGTAACTTTCTTTGTTTATGTTAATCTTGGTTTCTGCTGTTAATGCCTTGTTTTCATTTTGTGAGCAGTTGAAATTAAAAGGCACAATTTCTATGATTTAAATCATGCTAGTGGCTTAAAAATAATTCGCAGGCCAACGATATCGCTGCTAGTGATGATACTGATGAAGATTTAAATGGCAGTGAAGAAGATATTGCTTAATAAGTCAAAGAAACAGAAAACATAATTACAGCACAAAACAGAAGAAAGACTGATGACAGCATTAAAATAACAAATCATTCTGTCGGGAAGAATAAAAGAAAGAGAGAAAAAAGCTGTTATATCAAACAGAGTTAGAAAAAATAGAACAAAAAAAAAGGGGGGGGCGGTAGAGAGGAAAACAGTGTTACTCATTTATTCCGAATAACCCGTACAATCGGAGTAAAGTTCAGAATATTTTTTTTAAATTATGAATTTCAGAAAAGAAAAGTTTTGAAGAGAATTATCGTCACACACACACTAGTATAGAATATAAAATCAGCATTCCCCCCCCCGGAAAAAAACCCTACATTATTTTAAATTTTAAGTAAAATTCTGTCTTCTTCTAAGGCAACTAATATAGGCTTTCCCTTCTGTAAAAGGGATAAGAAAAGGGCATTTTTTGCTTCTTTTTTGTATAAAATCTACTTTAATTAATAATATCGCTTCTTTTGCCTAATATTATACACGGCAAAAATTTACCGAACTCGAAACTAAAAAAATCACATCTTCATTTCCTTCTAATTAGGCGTACAATATTAATCTAGAAGATAACTTACTAAATTACAACAAGGGTAAAGGAAAATATCATTGCATACAGAAGATGCTGGAAACGACCATATATTCTTTAGTATACAAACTCATATGATGGCATAATGTGCTTCTCGCCATTTTATTCAAAGTGCTGACTAGGATATTACCTTGGGTGTTTATGATGTTCTTTCGGAGAGTTTTCAAATTTTTACGCATTTTTAACGCAGCAGACCTCTGTTTTTTGATGAGACTGATGCCACTCTGATCGTGCTTTACTTCCATTCTTTCCTATGATGTATAGTGTTCCTTCCTGTTATACACATAAGCGCTTGACCTAGGTATGTCCAAAATACCATATGACTGGGCATACTACGATGGATTATGCAATGTTTCAAATCAAAATGAAAACGAATATAACAACTTACGGCATCTAAAACAAAGGATACACTTATTGCACAGTTTATATGGCAAAATATAAAAATATAACATGAAGAAACAAGAATACTCTTTTATAATGCTTTAGATAAATTTATACATAGTATGTTTAACAGAAAAAATAAGAATATCCGCTTATAATGCTTTAGGTAACTTTATATATAATGTGTTTAACAAAAATTACATTTATTGTAATAACAGATTGACCTAAACTCAAATATTTATCTTAAACAGCAAAACTAATAAACGTTTGCTGTTGTTAGAATGAATAATACTAAAAAAGAAAGTTCGAGGATTTTTGAGTCGCACTGTATTTATCGTACTATCGTACCATTGTCCGAACTTGAACCAGCGTATAATCCATTGTACTACAACAGGACATGAGATTAGTTCTTAATTATTCACGAATACATATTACTCTTACTTTTATGTATGAATATATTAATATAGTCAAAGGTAAATAAACAAAAGACAGCGATGCAAAGAAAACATGTATATTTGAAGGAAAAGCGTGTGCAGATGTGTTAGTCTTCTAAGAAGTAACTAAAAAATATTAGAAGATTTTTTGGTCAGTCGACGACAAGGATACGGCCTGTTTCGTCTCAGAATGCCTGTCGATTAAGTCAAGTTTTAATTTGAAATAGTTTAGATCTGACGACGATGTTTCTCAAAAACAAAAGTTTACACAATTATTGCCTTAATATTTTACCTTCCATCCTGATGTATCGAGGTTTTTTTAGTAAGTTTGTAGAGACATTAGGTTATTTTGAAACAGGAAAGATGGAAAATTAACAATGCCCTCGCCGGGACTTGAACCACGGACCTCTCGAATACCCGCCGAGCGTGCTGACCACTACCCCAAGACGGCATGTGAGGAAGGTCGAAGAAATACCTTACATACAACCCCTTTTAAAGGGCGACTGGGGATAAGGGGACCCAATTGCCAAATCTTGGTGGTGGAGAATCATCATCTACCTCCTTTTTTAGTTCGGGCACTACTGTATACAGACATTCGGTTATTTCGAAGCAGAAGAGATGAAAAATGAGCAGTGCCCTCGCCGGGACTCGAACCATGGATCTCTCGAATACTCATTGAGCTTACTGACCACTACAGCGCGAAAGCATGCTAAGAAGGCAGGAGAAATACCTTATACGTTAGGTAACCGAAAATTCCCTGCAGAAACCGATAAAATAGTACAGAAGATACATGCCTGTGTCGATACGCATCATTTTAATCTTATACTGTCACCTAATTTATCTAGTCTAATGGAGGTAGAATTATTTCGGTTTGTTTGTTTATTTTTATATGACAAAGCACGTAAAGATTATCTGCCTAAGGGGAGGAATGCCTTCAAGGACAGTTTTCTAAGGATGCTTTCAGTGAGTAAGAGCGATTTCAGATTATGCATTTTTCGGATAATACATGATTTTTTTTAAATGGAAATTGTTTTTATTCACATTGTGTTTTATAATATTATTTCTAAACATATTTAGTATAAAATAAACTGCAAAATTTTAAGTTTTTTTTTTTTTTTTTTTTTTTTTTTTTTTTTTTTTTTTTTTTGTAATTTATTTTAAAGTAAATAAATGAATAAATGAAATAAAAATCTGAAAAATGAAAATTTAAAAGCATGCATTAACAGTAAACAAATTTATTACCTTTTTTACTGCAGTCATTATTTTTAAACTATTAAAGTAGTGTCCTCTGAATGAAGTTGGAAAAATGCATGACGAAACTTAATAGGTGTTTAGTTTAACTGCTTGATTCATATAGATATGTAAAAGCAACTTTTAAAAACCTTTTAAACTAAAACAAATACCATACGCAACCATTTCAGCAATCAATATCAGAATTTCTATTCTAAAATATGATCAACATCAGAGATATGACTTCAGAGAAAAATAGGACAAAATTTCGTACGCAGTTTACTCGAAATGCTTGTATACTTAAAATCTTTGTTTTCAGTAGTTTATTCGTTTTTAGAGAACTCTTTTACTGTAATACAAGTTTTAATTTAACTGTTCTCCATTGAGCGTAGAGGAAAAATGCTGTTTTGCTTTTGCAAACAGAATATTGAGATAATTTATTTACATTATAAAATAAGTACTTACCTTCTGATAATTAAACAACGAAAATCATTGGCATGAAGAGAACTTGTTCTCAGTCTTCAGATTCAATGTTATTTTGCTATGTTTTCAGTTGAGCTAGAATTATGTTAAAATAAATTTGGTGAATGAGAGCGTACTGAGAATCAGAGCCGTGCGTATATATTTTTTCACCTGAGGCAAAGCGGTAAATGTGCTTTATACTTCTCTAACATCCGTTCCTTAACAAATGTCTGTCGTCGAACAGAAATACAAAGAATAGAAATAGAAGAAGAATACAGAAGAAAAGACTTAAAAAGACGAGCTGAAATTGTACGATTTTTAATGTCCTCGTTTTGAACACCCACAAAAAGACAGAAAAACATTGAATATGATTTTTTTTTCTTACCTCCAAAAAGCCTGAAATGAGAAAGGCTGAAGTAAAACATTACGGTTAAATGATAGTTATCTTTATATTTCACTAACAGTTATTCTGACTGATTAACAAATATATCTGTTTTAAGAACAGACAAATGAATATAGACTCTTAACACATCTCACAGATGTACTGCCGTTAACTATTTTTCAGTTCCACTAAGAATAATGAAGGGTTAATAATTATTTCGTAGATGTTCTTCTGGATCCTGAGCCCACTCATACAGTCAGATGGCGATTAATTTTTGCGTGTAAAACGGGAGACAGTTTCTCCGAGGTTCGTAAAGCAAATTTTTCTAACAAGGTGTCAAATCTAACATCCATTTCACCATGCAGATAGCTAGACGGAAATAAAATGAAAGAACGAAAAACAAATTAGAAAAATCTTCTGTCAACGACAAACTTTCAATCTAGATGGAAACCTGGCAACAGATCAAGAGTGACGTAGGAAACAGACGTTTAGTTGTTTGTTTGCCGAATTTTTATCTCGGGAGCAGTAAAGCTTAATAATATTGTTAAATAGAAAAGCCTTTTAGCTTTCTAGCATGCTCAAAGATTCGTTCAGCAATAGGGTACTTATAAAACTCACTTTTTTTTTCTTTTGCTATTATTTTTTGTATTTTCTTATGCGAAAATTTCTGTTTTTAGACATCCTTCACGAAGTTTTATTATGCGCAATAAAAGTCGGAGTTTAGATAAATATCAGATATGATGTTGTATCATATAAAAAGTTTCCGCATAACATTGTTTGAAAGAAATTTTTATTTTCGTTACATTGTTACACAGCAGAACAACGCACGTAACTCCTACATTCAAACTCAGTATTCGTATCAGTCAATCCCAGGAAAACATAAATAATTGAAAAATAGCCTTGTATATTGTAAAAACCGAACACTTCGAAGTTTTAGCGAATTAAGTAAACAGTTTGCGGATATTCTGTGTTATCTGACCAACATTCTGCCATTTCAAGTTGGCTAATCGAGACTTGGTTGAATTTTTTATACTACTCAGTCTTCTCAATTCTCATCGTTCAGAATAATATATTTTGTGATAATACAGGGTGAATCTGGGCAAGAGGGCAAAACTTTATGTGACAGAAGACAGCTATACGACAATATTCGTCATAGAATGTAAGGTCGAAAAGCAAGCTGTGAGAAGTTACCGGGTAGTTTTTCATTGTCATATTTAAAGAATTAACACAAGCAGGAGAGGAGATACTTCAGAAAACATTTGATTAACAGAACATGCTCACACAAATTGCTCAAAAGACCTTCCGCCAGCTGTAATGCAGGCTTCACACCTGCGGGGTAGAAATTGACTTACATTTGCGAAGACACCAGGCATTTCCCGAATATCGCCAGCAACAACCGCGATTCTGGCGACTAGATCCATATTGGTTTCAATGGCGCACTTGTAGATTAGGCTTTTCATATGATCCCACAGGAAAAGTCCAAACACGAGAGATCCGGTGATCTTGGTGGCCAAGGTATGGGGCCACCTTGACCAATCCATCGCCCTGGAAATTGTGTGGTTCGTATAACCAGCAATCCTCTTGGCAATCCACGGTAGAAAATGCCGTTGGTTGAGAGGACTGACCCTTTTTATACCATTTATTTACAATGCCACCAAGCGGCTCGCCGTTTGAGTTCCAGCCATACATTTTATGACGAATATTGCTCGTATAGTTGCCTTCTATCACTTCCTGAAGTTTTGCCCTCTTGTTCAGATTCACCTTGTATATTGATATAATTATCACATCCATTGTGGATTTCTTGCAATTCTCGGCTCCGAAAAAAATCTAATTGTTTCTACACACCATTTACTCTAGGAAAATGCAAAAGTGATTAGCACAAACGGACACGTCTCATGTTTAACGGTTATAACTAACCCAATGAGTTTCGATCCGTTTATATCTGATGATACGTTGAGTTAACTGATTCGTCAGCAGGTTGAACACGACTTGTTAAGTCTTCTGTAATTTAAATTAAAATGTATGCTGATTAAGTTTGGCGAGAGTTAAGCTAGCAAATATCTCTTTAAAGAAAGAAGCTTGACAACATCTTTATACGTACACTGTGTAACAACAAAATTTTGAAGTTGAGTTTTTTTCACTAGCCTCATAGAAAACGCGAGACAACAATTTGTGGCAATGATTACTAATGCATCTCAACTTGTTTCCATTAAAATGTCGTCTGCTTCTAGAAAGGACTTACACGGAATTTTTTGCTTAAATTTATGCAGCCGGTATCCGCTGTTATGGATTCAAAGACACAGAAGAAAGAAGGCATATAATTTTGACAAAATGGCAGACAATAATTCCAAACTTTTACAAACAAATCATAATAGGGTTACGCAACTCCTTATTTTTCATGTCAGGACATCCAGCTGAAAACAGCTGTCATGTGCATGTGTAGTTGTCTGGATCATAGAAACTCTGGTTTCAGAAGTCTGGAATAAAGATCATGCAGGTGATCTATGACTAGAAAGGAATAATTAACTGGAAATAGTACTTCAGAACTCAATGTTCATAATAAAAAAAAAAAAAAACTGAGTAATTTTTTAAAGAAATTGTTTTTTGTTTGAAAGTAACTGGTTTTTGTTGCATGATAATGACTATTCGATTAACGTAATTATCATTAAATAGTTTATTGATTTAAAAAAAATATTAAGCACTTAAAGATTATTCTGTTATATAAAAATTTTATTGAAATTTTATTTACATATTGAGAGTATTTTTAAATCCAGGAAAAGGCACAAGAAGGCTAAAAAAAGACCTTGAATAATTGTTTTATCCAACGGTAACCAGAAGCTTTATGAACTCACCAAAAGAGATGCATAATTTTAGAACAGTGGTTCTCAACCTTTTTTGTCCTATGCACCCTATTTAGAACTGCTAAAGGATAATCTTCCCCTCCTTTCTAAAGCTCGAACAATATGAACATTTATTTAAAAGGTATTAGATTATTTTTTATTTTTAAGGTATTAGATTATTACTTTATTTAAGGTATTAGATTTTACCTTTATTTAAAAGGTATTAGATTGTTTAGGTTATTTTTTAAAGTTATAAGGTATTTTCTACCTCCTTCCTCCATGCCTTCGTGGTGTAATCGTTAGCCTTCTCGGGGCGTATTCGAGAGGTCCAGGTTCGAGTCTCGACGAGGGCACTGCTCATTTTTCATGACTCCTGCAATTAAAAAAAATAATAATAAATAAAAATAACTGAAAGGCTTCAGATTTTAAATTGCCCCCAAAGAGGCGTTTTTTAACGTTTTGTGTGTTACCTTTATTTATTAAATATCATGTCCTTCGCACTTAAACCAAACAAATTCAGTTCAACAGCAATATCGCAAAATAATTTTAAAATGAGTATATCTTTTGAATTTCTGATACATAGTTCCGTGCGCTTTAGATAAAAACGTTTTTTCCCCCGTAGAGTGTTGCCATTGCTCGCTTTTAAATCGTTTGAGTTTGTTCATCAAAAATTCGTAAGTTTTACAAAATATGAAATAGATAATAAAACAAATTCCAAATTTGGGCTTCCAGATTCGCATATTCGGGTGGAAAGGTACGTTATTCAAAATTGGATGGCTCTAGGTACCGTTGTTTTATCACATTTGGAGAACTACATACCTACATTTATGCAGATTCTTCATTATTTAATTTCTTTAAATGTAATACAGGGCGATAACAACAGTTTGAAAAGTGATACAATCGTTTATAGTGATTCAACGCAAAATCGCAAAACGAAAACAACAGACCTTCAGGGACAAGGCCCCTTTGATTTAAAAAATAAAATAAAAATAATAATAATGAATCTTACAGCAGCCCCCGAACTAAAAAAAAGTGGTAGATGATGATTCTTCCCTACCAGCATTTGGCAAATGGCTCCCCTAATCCCCAGACGCCCTTTGAAAGGGGGTATATTTTCTCCCTCATTTCTGCATGCCTTCGTGGTGTAATGGTTAGCACACTTGACGCGTATTCGACAGATCCAGGTTCGAGTCCCGGCGAGGGTATTGCTCATTTTTCCTGATTACTGCTATTAAAAAAAAAAAAAAACTAATGACCTTACAAAGATTTTTTTTTTTAATTAAACTAGAAAAATGCCACAACTTGAATAAAACTAGTTTTTTATATTCATAAACTAAAACTAAACGCCTAATAAGTAAATAAAAGGCTGATCGCATTCTGTTTCTGAAACTATGAAATTCTCCTCCAAAGGAAAAAAGCCCCTACAACAAAAACAACTGTAAACAATGACAAGGTTGTTTTCCGTTGTCATTCATTTGAGTTTTGGGAAACTGACATTATACTTTGTAGGGTTATAGTTATTTAAATCAACCAGTTGTTTATAATTTCAGCCTTTACTATAACTTCTCCTTTCCGGTTCCTCACCAGAATGCAAATCAGTTAGGCAATATTTAAACTGAGGTTTTGGGATTCTAAGACAGAGCGTATTTCTGCCTTTCGCGGGCACGTTACGTTATTTCTTCCAGCTCTGATAAGTTATAATTATTTGGCTTTGCGTTATCGTTGCCGACATTTGAATTTGATACTCCGGTTAGAATTTCTGACCCAGCTCAGATTAAAATTTAATTGAGTAGTCTTTGACTTCTATTCTACGTTTTAATTTGAAATTGACAGTTACTTTAGTTGCATCACCAAGAGTTGTGGCTGATTTTGTTAGTACAAGAACGTGCATTTATGTTCATGTTTCTGTTTAAATAAAAAAATCGTAGAGACATTAGGTTATTTCGAAGCAGAGGCATGAAAAATGAGCAATGCACTGACCGGGGCTCGAATCTCGGATCTTTAGAATACACGCCGAGTGTGGTGACCATTACACCCCGAAGGCATGCTAAGAAAGCGGAAGAAATACCTTATAAAGTTTATTTAAATCTTTCCAAATCTTTCTAAGTACTTTCAAACACAGCAATAATTCGGTTCAGAAGTTTTTGGACTGATTAACTTTTACCAGAACAAGGAAAACCCTATAAATTCCAAATCACAAAAAATAGTTTTTTGTTGTATATTGATATATCATTAAGTAAAATTAAAAACTGAATTTAATTCCCTAACGGTTGTTATAAGGTGGTAATTAGGTTTAACTATAGGAGACTAACGAAGTAGCTGATAGTACAGTCTCGGAGGCTACCGCCCATGACGCCCCTGCTCCCTGATTCGAATTGCAGATCTCCCGAATTGGTTGATTTTTGCATCTATCGATTAGTGACGCGTGTAGGAGAATACTAATGTGACCTTTCATCTCCCCACGGAAGCACTCCAGGAACTCGCCACGGATCGAATGCAGCAAACCGCATTCAAATCGGAGTCCCTTGCAGCCAAGTGGTGCGCGGCCAGGAGGTTTGTAGGTGCACTCGTCCCTGCCGTTACAGAATCCCCCTTTTCCCCGCATCAAAATCGGACCATTGAATGACACGTTCGGCAGCGATAGCACACTCAGCGCGTATTCGAGAGGTCCAGGCCAACTAATGTATTCCCAGGGGTTCTCAACCGGTGGTACTAAAGAATTAATGCCTTTGATTATACTGCCATTAGAAATTCTTGTTTCATAGAAAAAGATATAACTTTCAAAATGATCACGTAACATGATTTTTCATTACCTGACTGAGCTATAGTTTTAATAATGATAAACCTCTTAAAACAGAATATCGTTAGAATGTCCTAGTTAAATCATAATGTTCTAGAACACAATGGGGATATTTTGAGGATCTTGATTATTAATGTCCCTTGAGCATTTCGTAATTTAATACCCTGAGAATGTGGTACATAAATCATTATGTTCCGGGATATGCAAGATGTTCAGAATTTGTTGGATTTTAATCGTTGGATGTCTTGAAAACTTTCTCATTGTACATCGTGAAGATGCTCATTCTCTATTCTTCTAGCGATTTTGCTTTTTCGAATTTGCTTCAGGTTGACAGGGAATATATTAGAATGTGACATCAAGTGTTCAAGAAGATGTGTAAGAGGGCTTCATACACTATCGGAGGGGGGCTCTTGACGAAGATGCGCTGGGTATATACTGGGATGTGACGTTAAGCAAATGGAAGGATATTTTGGGGGAGTTTAGGAGATGTCCCTTAATCTTCTGAAAATATGCATTGGTTTTCAAGAACCTTATGGAGTTTTTTATGCTTTATGGGAATAAATTTCAAACATGCTTCTGGTATAGTCTGTTATATTAAAATAGACACTTTAATGTCGTAACGACCTTTCCCTCATTTACGATCGTAGCGTATGTCTTCTTCACTGCACTGAGGGGATGACATGATTTTAGAAAAATACAGGACTTGATCACCTTCAGAAATCATCACTATTATGGTTATGAGGCAAGGCAGGAGGAATAAATGACCTTGAAATGCCTCTTCTAAAATAACATACGGTAGGCTATAAAAGCAATTACGGACTCAAATTCTTCTTTATTCAGCTTCGTATTAAGCGGGAGAAAACGTTCGGGAATAATTACAATAGATCTCAATGAGAAGAATTAAAGATCTCAGAGAGCATGGAAGTGAAAACATAACCTAAAATTATTTCTTATTATATGTTTAGACGTTATATATAGATATAAAATATAGCTTTAACGAATATATAGTTTAAACAAATAAGCTAAAATAATTTATTTTTTTTACGTGGTAGTGAAATACATCTTTGAAAAATATGGCTTTGATACAAATATCTTAGGATTCTGATAATAATAAATAAAGTAAAAAAAAATAAAGATGAGTATAAACCTGGATTTAAAGGTATGCAGGTATTCATCTTACAACAGAGAACACGGCTTTATCTTGTGGATAATGTTGACTCATAACAACGTTTTTTATTCTAAGAATTCGTTTTATCTTTGGGCGTTAACAGCACTCCAGCAGCTTCAAAATGCCACAGATTATCGCTGCTTCCCCCCCCAGTCAGATTCTTGAAAAGTATTTTATACAATGGAAAAAGATTTAAGATCACAGAAGCAAAACAATTCTTTAAATACATGGATTTTTTTTACTGTCATCTTAAATTGATAAAGCCTTTCACTTTCTGCAAAATCTGACTTTAAATATAAACAGCAGAAGATAAAAATTCATTAGAATCATACAAGATTTTCCATGGTAGTTTAATTTTAAAATAAATCAATCAGCTGAATTCCGTTTAAAAAATTGCTTATAAAATTATGAGACAGTAAGATTTTTCAGTCATTCTCTCATTAAAAATCAAGAGTTATTTCCTTGTCATACTTTGATCCAAACCATTCTCATATGAATTTGAGTAATCAAACAAATACTATTTTACTGCAAGCAGAATCGTCAGTTTTAACATCCTGAATAGTTTTAGTTGTCTTTTTCTTAGGAACAATGAATTTATTGATTGTGAAACTTTCACAATGGAGGAGCAAGACAATTTCCATCTTCTTGAGTCTCGTATGAGCCGGCTTTCCCCTGCGAGCTTGCAGTCTCTCTCTTCCCGTAACCATGAACCACATAACAGTGAGTCAAAAAAGTATTGGGACAAGCTTCCAGGCAATTTTGAAAGAATAATTCAAAATACTTTTATCACATATCGTATCTTATAGCCAAACGAATTAGAAAAACCTTAAAATTAACTAAAAATAAAGTTAAATAAAAATTAAATTTTACATTTTTCGCGCACAAACGAAAAAGTAATTGTAAAAAAATTACTGTTGCACACAAACATGTGCAAAAATTCTACAAAAACTGTTCTAATAATGTATTGGGCCACCTTTCCTTTTCAGAGTTCATTGAGTCTTCTAGGCATGGATTTCATAACTTTTTATTGAGGTATGTTTCTATTTTTCCCATCTTGCGGTGAGTTTTCTTTCAAGTGCATTTCTGGTTTTATTAATTTTATCTTGCGAGTGACTCCAAGTATGCTTTCAATAGGATTGAAGTCTGGACTAAACACATGCGTTTTGATTGTATGGGAGTAAATATATAAAGTCCACGGTTTGCAAATATGAGTATGCTTCGAATCATCGTCTTCATAAAATTTCAGTGGTATGTCCATTTTTTGTGCTCTGTATTTCAGATTTTGTTCTCTAATATTAAAATACATAAAATTATTTTTTTGTCGTGAATAAAATACGGAATTCAAGTGCAAGCAATCATATAGCCCAAAACTATATGGCTGTCTTCGCCATGTTTAACTGAAGGAGTCAGTTTCTTTAAAATTCAGTATTGAGGTTTCGCCACCCCAGTAGTAAGCGCAGGTAACCGGTAGACAAAAATGACGTCACAGAAGAAGGTCGTTTATTATGATATTTACTTTATCTTAATCATTTAATTTGTCATCATTTTTAATTATTTAATCTGTCATTTTTTTAATTGAGCATCTCCTTATTTAATTTAATACAGCAATTTTTAATGAATAAATTTTACATAATTCCACAAGTTTTAAAAATAGCCCTACAGCCTGGGTTCGAACCTGCCACCTTTCGCATGGGAGACTTGCGCGTTACCACAAAGCTCTAGAACTGTCTCTTGAATCCTATTATTTAATTCTGTGTAGCAGCGAAAACAATCATGACGTCACTATCCTAGATGGTGTGCATAGACAAAATCTGTTACAACCTGCCCGGAAATTTCACGCCTTTGTTCATCAGCAATGGCGAATAAATACCTTCACAAGAACCAATCCGCATCTTTCTAACAACATCCTTTCTATTTCAACCAATCAGCATGTTTGTTTTATGCCAAGGAAAGTACTTCGCCTACATATTTCCTTGCTTTTTGAGTGATCTTCCTTGAGAGATTCAGTTAAGCAACTCTCACTTTCATCATGCCCTTCGGGGTTTCTCTAACGAGCTGGAAAGAGCTATTTTATAATAGCGACATGCCAGTATAACAACTAGTTTCAAATTCTAAGATTCGGAGGAAGACCGTTGAGGTATTGAGGACTTAATAACATAGGATGCGTATTGGAAAACCTGTCGCTGCTAAACTATGAAAGCAGAAAACGGCGTTTTGCTTTGGCGGTCGAAGAAAATCTTAATCGTTATGAGCTCAGAGATCTTGACAGAACGAATTTATTCAAGAAGACGTGAATTATAGCTGTTCCTTCCCAATCTCAGAAGAAAAATAAAAAGTTCAAGAGTCTGCTAAATTGGCTAGCACTAGCAAAAATGACTCAATTCCACAGCAGCTGAATTTAGACAAAGATTGGATCATTCCAAGAAAATCTGCCAAGAAGACATCAGCCCATACTGTTCTTGAGCCCTAAACAAATAACCAGTTTGATTTCTTACATGCTGACACTGCTGATGATAAAAAAATGGAATGCCAAGATGATAATGCAAACTGTGAAGATGAACGCATAGCTATCACTTCTGACACCACGTCAAATCTAGAAAAAGAAAGCTTACTTACACTAATCTGGCCGAGACCAGAGGTCATGTGAAAAGAGTTACGAAGCCTTCACTCTGAGCATGGAGTACAAGGATACACTGGAATGCTCTCTAGAGATAAAATTTCTTTGATTCGAATTGAAATCAATATGCAGTGTTTGGACTATTTCTCAAGAAGGATATTCCTTTTAGCACTTTTAGAAGAAAAGCGGATATATCCATTAAGATTGTTATCCGTGGTTTACCTGTTGATTCCGACCTCGAGGAAATTGAGGCGGAACGTTTTGCCAAAGGATTCCCTGTGGTAAAAGTTACTCAGCTTGCAAGAAAACTCAAGACACCGTGATAAAAGTTCCTATATTTTTCGTAACGGTGTAAAGAACGGATAAAGACAGAAGCATCTACTCGTAGAAGACGGTTTTGGATCTGCAAGTCAGAATTAGACATTGCAGAGAGGGCAAAAATCCAATGATTTGTTTTCGTTTTTAGAGATTTGGCGACGGTCAGATCTTCTGCAAAAAGCCACCCAAGTATGTACCCATGAAGTATAGTCAGGGTCATTTGACCTGTACATGTACTCTTCCTAAACACGAGAAGCCAACATGCGACCTAGATAAGCATAAATATTAGCTTTGTCCATAACTAAATGATATTTTACGTTTAATAGCATTTTTTCTGCATATTTATTTGCAACTTGATTTTAGTTCTTTTTAAAATCATTTTTCTGTTTTGTTTATTCGACAAACTTGTGGTTCCATGATATGCTCATGGTAGAACTGATTTTGGTGCATGAATAAATTTTTAAAGTTATTTTACATGAATTGGGCCAGTTTTCAATATCAACTGATTAAAAAATGAGATCATTAGCTTTATATTTTATGCATGTATTCATGATAATTTCGTTTTGCTTCCATGTTAAAAATTTAATTTGTAAAAACTGAATGCACGATGAATTTTTAGATGACTAACTTTACATTTCATGCATATATGCAATTCGTTTTCATGTTAAAAATATTGCGTGTAAAAACTGACTGCACAGATTTTTTTATCGATGACAGATTTAGAAATTTATTTTAAGCGGAAAATTTTTGCATGACAAATTTATTATTTTATTTGCTAACTATATTTTAGGTGGTTTACAAAGAGCAGAAAGACCCCAACGGAAAAATTTGTGGCTTCACGACCGATATTACGACGTTATCAAGTCCCTGAAAGGATCATTCGGCAGTCACCACTACTGCACAGTGTGTGAAAAGCTCTATGAGCATCCGGAAGAACATTGGTGTGCCAATGCCCGTCCAATATGTCTGACGATCGACTGTAATCTAGGCCAGCCTCTGCGTTGTCAGGATCGTGGCCACCTTTGTCGATTGGATACCTGTTACGGAGCTCAGAATCATTAGAAACCAAGTTTTTTTTTTTTTTTTTTTGCGGTAGGGTAACACAAATTTAAATCAGGACAGTTATATATCGTGTATGTGAATTTTTTTTTTTTTATTTTTTTAAAATAGTTATGTTTTAGTTTTGTGTGAATATGTTTTTTGTTCCATTTCCGTTATAGGTATACTAGTGAGAGGATGTTGCCATGTCATTCGGAACGAGATTATTCTAAAGAACTGCATAAGTGCGGAACTGACAAGCGTTTTTCTTGCTGCCAGTTCGTCGTTGCTGCCGAGCACCGTTGCTATTTACGACATGTTGCCCCGAAGAAATCCGATTAAAAGCTCATCTTTTTTTACTTTGAAACGGACCAGTCTTGGGGAAACATCTAATGAATTTCGTATTGGCTCAGTTTGCCGACTGCACAGAAAAGTTGTTTCCATGCTCTGAGGTATATACATGGCCAAGAATTCTGTACTTGGCTGTTTACATCGCAGCACAAGGGCTACACCGCCGTAGCATAAAATATAAAATGGTACGATAAAATAGAATGCTATTATTTGCATGATTTACTTTATACGATTGCTTTTTCGGTATTGGTAATAATGCTTTTTACTTACAGATTTCATGGCCAGTTTGTGATGTCATATCTCCTAGAACAAGGTACAGCGCCAGAAGTCTTATGATCATACGTTTAAGACATTCGGATCATGCCTCATTAAACGTCTTACCAATGGTATTGTACAAGCTCCCGGTGTGCTTCGGACTCAACGAGTTGAAAAAGAGATAATTCGTTCATTTCCAGAACTCGCGAGAAAATCAAAATCTTGTTGGAACGCTGCTTGAGGCCCACTGTTAAGGGCCCGGATTCTTTGACTACTTCAGCTAACAGACATTTCTGTCCCCGCAAGAATACAAGGGGGACTTGTTCTACTTCTAAGAAGAGACTTTGGCCTATTGCAGGTATATGAATACATTTTTTTCCTTCTTGTTTTTTATGTTTCGTATTTACAACATTTTTTTCATATATTTAGATAGGATGTGGATATTTTTGGCAGCTGCTGCCTCTAGTTTCAAGCTCAGCTTCCTAATTTTGTGGGTGGGGATCTATTTCAGTGAGAAATATTCTGATATTTTTCTGTTCTAATCATGTTTAGAGGTTCATTAAGTTAAAAATCGCTCTAAATTGTTGTCTTTCTTTGCAGGTACGTGACCATTGCGTCAGTCTGTGTGACAATGTATCGGAGTGGCAAACTTAAACCGGACACTACTTCCATGGTGCCCACACACGCGTACGTCAGCTCGACAGATTTCAGCCAGGACTTAAAAGAGAAGGGCTAGCTCATAGACCTTTTCCCCCTGAAACAAGCAGTGAGGAGTGATGACGTAGCCAGGATGACACTGAGCGCGGAGATGCAATTCACAACATAGAAATTAGCGTTTTAAATTTGAAGAACCAGCGTTTAAAATAAGCTGTGTGTGAAAGATAGCTATAATTTGGAAGAGACAATGTTACTGCAGTATGCATTTTACATTGAACATTAAAAAATTTAATAGTACTTACTCAATTTTAAAATAACAGACAAAATGCGCTACTCTTAGCATAAAGTTCCTTTTTTTTAATTTGCAGGGATTTTTTTTTTCTTTACATGCCTGTTTATTTCTAATCATTTATTTATCTGCATGTTAACTAAGAGAACTCTACTACTGCTTCTAAGATAACTAAAATAATAACTATTTAAAATTAACCAAAAACAACCTTAAATTGACATAGCTTTAAACATCTATGGTTATATATGGCAAAATTTCTGCTGATCTAAGTTTGAGTTTCAGCCTAATTGTAAATTTTACATTGGCATATTTTTCTTCCGATTCAACATAATAATAGATATTTTTTTAAATAATTTTGTAACTTAGGCTTTCATCATATTACATTTAAATAAATACATGTAAGATTGTTATCTTAATTTAGACAAAACAACTTTACTCACAGTACCTAAAACATTATTTAATTTTTCAAAAGTGGAGATTAATGAGACAAGTCTTCTTATGCCAATTACTTTAATATTATACTATTATATTTTGTCTAGAATGCTAAGCTAGCACAAAATCGAATTAATAATAACACAGGATACAATAAAAATAACTTAATAAAATTAGTTCTTATTTGAAATATGCTTTATGCTATTAACTTCTAAAATGTCATCTAAAAATATTTCAAATCAAAACATATTATATATGCTTACTTGTACAGTCGCAATTCAACTACAAGCTGTTGAAATATTATTTATTGGCTGCCACATTCGAAGCAATCCACTTTTTTGCCTTTTGGGTTGCTTTTCTTTGGGAAAAAACATATGCATTTCTATTTAAGAAACGTATTCTAATAAAAGTTCGCACTCTGCAAAATAAACGAATTGCTTCTTTGTTAACTTCAGGATAATGTTTCTCCAGTTTATTAATTAAAGAGCCAATTACATGCTTCCCTTTGTAGTAAGTTGTACCATGAACTGCACAAAATATTTTTTCGAACTCGTAAACTGTATTCATCCATGAATGGGAAGGTGTAGTCAAACCTCCTAAGGACAATAATTTAATCCATTCTGAATTAAATATTGGTTCATCAGCACTATTTTTAGATATTGTTCCCAATGACGGGTCTTTGTCTCGCACACGGTAGGCAATATAACCTGCAACATATGTTAATGCTTCTTTTTCGGCGGTCGAAAATTGTCTGGCGGAATTCAATTCTAATTCCCAAGCCATAGGAGAAGGTTCCTCTATGAAATCCAAATCCAAATCATCAATAGTATTTAATGGAAAAGCATCTTCCTCCTCAGTTTTCAAAGCCATTTCAAGTAGTTCTGATGTTAAATATGAATCAATATTTCTGCTTTCTTTAGTCGTGCACACTTTTGAAGATAATTTTGGCAGCTTATTAGCGAGTATTAATTGCTTTAAGCGGCGTATAACTTCACTAGGTGATGGATGGTCATTAAACCTACCAAGCCCTCGAATCTGACTAAAGAGACTTTCAAGTGCATCCTGAGTTAATCTAGATGTTAAAATATATTTAACATCATATGATGATTTTAGATCCTGGTGTAGGCCAAAAAGAGAATTTATTGAAATTATTATTCCTTTTTGGAAAGGCAGCATGTTGGATTTTCCCTGAACTCTTAATCCACCAATAACTTTCTTCATTAATTCCAAAACTTGAATTTGTTTTTCATGATGTTCATTTAATCCAAATGCTGCTTTAAGTATTTTATCTGAAGGAGGGTATGGCTTGGTACTATTCATAATATCGAAAAAACTGTCGATTAACTCAAAGAAGTCAGATGCTTTTTGATTTCCTGTGAGGTGGAGTATACCTTTCGCGGTAGTTCTTGAAAATAATGTTTTCGCTGGAGCGACTTTCTGTCTCTCGTTTCCCTTGACCATTAAATAATTTGGTTTTAGTTTGTGACACAATTTAATTTCTCCTGAATCTCTATTTAAAACCTCTTTAATAATATCAACATTTAAAACAGTTCCATCTTCTAAAATAAATCCTTTATCTAAAAAGTGGTTTCTCAGTAATTTGAGGCAGTGCGCTAAATCTGCAAAAACCCATATTTTTTTCGTTTGCAATACTGGATTTGGAAACTCAGAACTATTGATCGAAATCTGTAACTCTTTCCACAAAGTACTAGATCCTCCTAAATCAGACACTATTGCTTTCACTTCTACTCCAGATGACTGAATATGTCTTATGAGTGAAAAAAGAAGTTCTTGCTTCATTGGAGTATTAAAATCAAAAAATATTGGTTGTTTCCACTGCGAAATGAGACCTCTGATTAAAACAAACTGCACTTTTTGAAAAGGACCAAGTATTTGGTCCAGTTTAGAGTCATAACAGAGTTTAGAATCTATATGCATTTCGTCGAAACTGAGAACGCATATTTTTTCTACAGAATTCAAATATTCGCATCTTTCCTTCATTACAGCAAGAACATCACTCTGAATTCCTGGGCTACATGAAAATTTAGCGCACCATCTCTTTAATGTGCTAGTGCTAGGTAAAGGAATGCCCATTTTTTCTTTCCAAAAATCGTAGCTTTTAGATGACAGAGCTCTTATGACAATACAGCGTGAAATATCTTCACTAGTCCACCTGATTTTTTCCTTCTTTTCTAGCAATGCGTTAATCTGCGTCTTTGTAAAAATATGCTGTAGGCGTTTTTCCAAATTCTCCGATCTGTGCTGTTTTTTCCTAAATTTTGCTGTTTGGGATTTTAATTTTTGAATTTCCGATACAAATTTCTTTCTAGATGTCGTCCACCTTTTTTGTCGCTGAGCAAACATTCTAAAATTTTTCTTTTCTCTATTTTTCAATATTTTATTACAATTTTCTAAGAATATAATTTTGTTCTTCAAATTATCAATGCATTCTTGTTTATCTTTACAATTAGGGCATTCAGAGATATTGTCACTTACGGCATTGTCGTTTGTAAGTTTTATTTCAAAATCATTCACATTTGATTTATTATTGTCAGCTTTAATTTCGTTCTCGGCCTCAAAATAAATTTTCTTTGGACTTAACTCGTGTAGTCTTTCAAAAGCACTCTGCATTAGTTTTCTTTTCAAATGTCTCCGATTTCTTGGTGTTATTTCGTTTACATCACACGATAAATTTACTTTCGGCACAGCATTGCATTTCAACAGTTTCCTTTGTGGCAATCCAAGCAAGCGATTTCTCATATCATCTTCATAATCACTGCACAGAAAATGTTCGCTGCAAATTCTTGCGTTTTTCACATTAATAAAATCTTGTCTTCGACATTTATGTATCCATTCTTTCGTCAAAATCAAATTGTCCTTTGGGAAAGCATGAAATACAATATCTCTTCCTTTCGTATTTCTATAAGTGTTACGGCACGTTGCTACAGCACAAGAAGCCATATTACATAAAGGATACTTTAAATGCAGAATTTAAAAGGAAAACTGATTAAAATTATATATATATACATATATATACACGAATTATTTTAAATATTTGCATTATTAGAAAACAAATATGTATGATTAAAATTAATTTGAGATATGCAACCTCCAGAAAATCGTCTCGCAAACTGAATGAAACTACAGTTTTAAACGCGCGAAATCAGAGCAGGTGCATAACAGTGACGTCAGATTACTACCAGTTAACCCCCTCCATGAGGCTCGCGTCGGCGAGGAGTCGAACAAAGGAATGACCCAGCCCTTTCTATTTATCCCTGATTTCAGCCCTGATTCTATCAGTGGCGGGATTTTATTGTTGCCTCGGAATGCATTCACATTCAGCATGCTTTGAATGGCGCCGGAGAGCGTAAAATTCGTGGAGTGTCTGTAAACGGTTTTTACAAAGAAACCCAAATTGTCTACCAGTTTCAGGCAAGAAAAAGTAACAATGAAATTTTTTTTAAAGATTCTTATTATTGATATAATTGTGTTATTTTTTAGGTTTGTTTCTTATTCACCCCTGAAAAGAGTTTCCATGGCAGCATTAAAGGAGAAGATACCGAATAGACCACAAGAAAGTTCCGCTACCAGGGTTTGAACGTATTGAAAATATGCGAGGGAGCACGAGTTTTGAAGACAAAAGGCGAAAAATCCCGATTTCCAAGGTTTCCTGACTGAGTTGCAGACCCACCTCTCGTGAGCTGTTTTTCGGAAGGTGAAAGAATGACTTAAATTTATATCGTGAGGGAGAAGCTATGTGGATTTCACTTCACTATGATGATGGGTTCGTTTTTTTTATTATTATTATCTTAAAAACTTTCTATAAAGTTGTATGATGTGTTTCCTAACTTTTTTTTTTCATTCATAGAGGAACAAATACTGCTTCTGATCTGCAGGGCATCCTGAATTCATCATGGAAATCTTCGAAGATGTTGAGAACTAGTTTGGAGTAATCTAATGCCGAGTGATTTCGCCGCGTAACCTCTGTCGTCCAGTATTTCCATGCAGATGCCGGAAGACTTACGTTAGACGCTGCAAACATTTCTAAACGCCTATGGCTTCTAAAAACCCTAGGCGTCATCAAGTAGCAAAGCTGGCCGTAAACAAATATGGAGCAGGTAAGATAATTTTTGTATACCTAAAATTTTGCATATCTTTTAACATGCTTTTTATTACTTATCATTTATTTCGGAATTTGTTTTCCCAGATAGAACATGAACCTGAATAAAGGGTTACTCACACGTATACATACGATGCCAGAATTTAATAAGATGATGGCTGACGTTATACCTGTATCTTCATTCTTCAATTCAATTACACCTGTATGAAACATTGATTTGTCAGTGAAAAACATAATTAAAGTACTTGAATCTTGAGGTTCATTTTTTCAATAGATTTTGATAAAAATATTTGAGTAACCCCTTAAAATTTTTACAATTTTCCAGAATTTTTTTAAATCAAAAGGAGTACTTTTTCAAAAGATAAATGCTAAACAAGGAATATTAACTTTACGCCATGAAATTAAGATTCCGCCAGGAGTTGATATTAGGGATGGGCATCTAGGGGAACTCAATTTCAACAATAGCATTCTTTTTTTAAATGAACGCATCTGTTAGATGTCAATGAAACTAATCTTTTCGAAGTTTTGAAGAAATTTAACAATTCTTTTAAACTAAAATTCGAAAGATTTAAATGAAAAAAAAATGCGCAAGTTCGAGTCTTCAGGTTTTGAATCTTACAGAAGATTCGTAACATTCGAATATCCCATTTTTTAAGTCTAACCATGAATTTCCCATGTACAAAGTGAATACGAGCCATTTTCCCTTAAAAAGTCCTCCGTGAAGGCATTCCTCCCTTTAGCACAGAACCATTGAGAGCATTGTCATATTCACTTAACTTAAAGCTTAAGTTTAACCAATCAAAAAAAGAAGTTGATAAAGTTAGCTGTTGCCCATCTACTTTCATAATGTTAATTAAGCATGTGAAACTTTAGACTGCAGAACGTTCTTAATTTAACACATATTAAGATTAAATTACTCATGATTACTCTATGTACAATGACGCTAAAATTTATGATATGTAAATAGTTTGAACTGGTATACGAAAGGAAAAAAAAATAAAAACTGAACAAGTTGCGGTTAAACATCACAAATCCGCAAAACCGTTGAAATTGTTTTTATTACAAACTGAACACGGAAGGAAAACTCTCCTTTCTGTTTAAGATAACTGAAGAGTAAAACTAGATAAATGATTTCAAAAGATTTAAACAAAAAAAAAAAAAAAAAAAAAAAAAGATTAAAAATGGTAGAAGGCTATACGTTTGAAATCTGTGAATAGAGTTTTAAAGAGATAAATTTTAAGAAACAAAAATGCAGGGGAATATCTGATGAGAGTTGTAGGTCTTATTAGAAGTCATTTGATTCTGATTAGAATGAAAAAGTAGCTACCTAACTAAATGCAATATTTTACCATGGTAAAGGTAAAAAAACTAGGAAACGTTGGCGATTATCCACTTGTTTTCAGGTACATTAGGACTAGATAGCGGAAGTCTAAATTAGACGTGTCTATTTCGATTAGCCATATTTATGCAGTTCACATACATGATATTTAACTGTGTTATTTTTATTTTAGTATTTAAACAACTTTATAGTATGATTAAGTGCGATGAAGATTATAGTTCTATATGGTACAGTACTGTTGCATGCGGATGGGTTTGTAATGGATTGAAAGCACACAGACCCGATAATAGCTAGATAAAATTTATTTTACCGAAACAAGCAGTCCACAGTTCTGGAACTTTCCACAAAAATACTCGTACAGCTCTTCTGAGTATCAAAGAGTACAATCAGTAGTTACATTACAAACTTAAAAAAATAGTGTTACGAATTTTGCACATTGATAGATGATTTTAGTGCAATTATACGTGAAACTGTTGTATTTTTTCTGTGTAACGTGAAAAATCTAAAGACAGAAGCTACACCGGAAAAGTAAGAATACAGCGGCAAATGCATTTAATATAGAGTAAACGGGTATCTCGGTAATTTGGCGAGATAGCGCCAAACTGATAACGGTTTTGGCAATTTATTTTCTCTCCAAAATTGGCGAGCGCCAGATTTGGTGACTATTTGGCGACATTTTTGTCTGGTTCCTATATCACCGTAATGCAAATGAATAAATGTAATTGTTCATTATGTTAGCTGTAATCATAATTTTAACCTCATATTGCTTTCCAGCAATTTCGAGAAGCAGAAAGTACTAGAACTATTTTGGAGCCGGATGAAAACTGTATAAGGTCGGAAAGAAAGACAGCATCTGCCCTCAGTTAGTTGTTTAGTTATTGCTGTTGCGAGTTGTTAGTTTAGCGTGAACTGAGATATCTGCGTTAGCTTTCTCTTTAGATGCGCTTTGCATTGCGTTGTGTTTAACTTTCTTAGTAGTTTGAAGTGTAACTGCTGATTATACTGATTACTCTGTGGTACTGTAAACACTTGTACAAATATGTCTGTGGAAAATTCCAGAACTTTGAAGTGTTTCCTTTGATAAAATAAATTTTATTATCCTATCATAGGACTTTTGTGCATTCAATCTGTTACGAAACCGTACGCACGCAAAAATATTAAACACAACGCAATGCAAAGCGCATAAAAAAGGCGAAGCTCGCAATACTGTCAATACAAAGTTAACTCTGAACTAAAAACTGAGAAATTGATGCTCTCTCCGGTCTTATATAGTTTTCCTCCTACCGCTGTAGTACTTTCCACTTCTCGAAATGACTGGAAGGCATATGAGGGCTCGATACGGTTATGGTTACATATGGCGATCAGTTATAGTTACTCAATTACAATGCCAATAACAGTTTCACAAAAAACAACAAAAATGTCATCAAATGTTCGTCAAGGTTGGTAACTTTTGGCGATTTCTAGCTAAATTTGCAGGTAAAAATTAATCGCCAAAATCGTAACCAGCTTGGCGATATCTCCCCAGTTTAGTGAAATAGCCATTTACCTCCCTGTAATCTTATTTTACTGCAGAGCTTCGTCTTTTTCAAGCGTTTCATTTTACATTATACAAAAAATACTACAATTTAACTGACAATTTCTCTAAAATTACTTACATATATACAAAATCCGCAACAGTACGATAATTAAATTCCTTCCTCTCATTTTGAAATTTCGTTTATCAAAATACTCGATTATAAGACATTACAAAATTTTCGAACAAAAAGTGTTGCAAAAAAGGAGAGACATATATTCGAGTAAATATGTTAATTAGCAAAATATTAATGTTCGGAATTGCGGTAAATTCTTTTTCCTTTAAGAATTACTGTAGTTTTTTATAAGAAATCTAACAACTACATATAGCATTTTGTTACTAAAATATTTTTGGAAGTTTAATATTAAGAAATAAAAACTATGCATATAGAAAAAGCCCTTCCCTCGCATCTTTCGAGTTCAAAACTGTTGCAAAACACGAAATAAATTCAGTCTACCTAATTTTAAGATACAGCGCAGCTGACTAAGGAAACGTGAACCACACTCCAGACATACACTGCAGAACTTCCTGTGTGTAAACAGTTGGATAATCTAGGTGATGCCAAAACAAATTTCGTGGAAATTTCTTTCGTTTGTATGCTATTTCATCAAACGCTTCAGGGTTATATACGGCACTGATCTCAAACTTAAATTGCATGTAGACCGAATGCACGATCTGAAAGCAGCCGACGGACCAGAATTTTTCTAAACAAAATGACTTTTTTATTAACAATATAAAAATATTTAAAATAAGTTTAAAATTTTGCTTACTAAATTTTATGAAAACATACATAAACAATTACGGTAATATGGTAAAAGAAAGAAATTCAAATTTATATTTACTTTCCCTCCGAAAGCTAACATTTTGCTATGTCGTGAGCAAATCATTTTTACTTTTCACACCTGATTGCAACTGGCTCCGACATAGCAATGAATACTCAACATCTACAAATTTAAATACCATTCCAGAATTTTGATGTTGTATTTAATATAATTCTAATCACATTTATATTTTCAAATTATATATAACCACAATAGCATAAAATTGCACTTATCTGAACAACGAGAATAAGTGAAACGTAACTTTTATTAAACTTGAGACAACTTTTTTCATTTAAATATCGCAAAACCTAAACATAAGTGTCCTGATCTTCTAAAACGCAGCTAATTTGATAAATATCACTACTATCCGCAGCGGATTCCATTTCATTCGCACCCAAAACTCAGTTTCGTAATACAATTCTCTCGCCTCCCGAATTTTCCGGCTTCAAAAAAAATCTTGAATATATGCGCTGTTGCCATTCCAGCAATACATAAATTTTCTACTACAGTTGTTGCCAGACTTATTATCGATGTATGTGAGAAGCACAACACATTTGGTATATGCAACACATTTTTTGTTTAGTTCACCGTATATTGCAAGCTAGATATTAAATTTTCAGACTGATACTTATTTCAAATAAATCTAACATGTTTAATTAATTATTAAATAACGTATTTTACTTTAAACTAAAGCGTCTGAGCGGCACGGCGTAGTAACGATAACTGCTATAGCGAAGGGTCCGGATTCGAATCTCGAAGAAGGCCTGGGTGATTGTAAATGTACAGCGTCTATACGGTTTGGGGGCACTCAAAACATAACGGCGGGCCGAAAGTCCTCTCGAGAGGTTGATGGTAGGGGAAGAGTGTGTTGGAGACCCTCGGACCTCCCCTGCTGTCCTTCAAAATTAGAGGGGAACTCACCAAAGTCGTACAAGTTACCTGTATGATGGTCAAAGCTATTTCCAAATACAGAAGTTATTTTGTACTTCTTGTCAAGATAAAATTCGTGCGTTTGTTCTGATTAGGTCAGACAAATGAGATTAGTCACAACAACAACATGAATGACGTAACCCCGCATTCGGCAAGGGCTTATTGTTATTCAATTCAGTGGTATTCTAGTTCTTGTAGAAGCATGCTTATTTTGTTATCAAGAAAGTATATGTTGTAATAATATTAATAACATGTATTCACAATCATTATAAAAATATGTCAATTCTGAACCTATTTGAAACTGAAATATACGCCAATCTCACTATCTGTAATCAAATTCTCATCTCATAGGTGGTAATGGCTATTTCCTTCTCATTGGAAATAAAATATATAACGCTGCCGAGCAACACCGTCATACCATATGTTAAAATTGGCTATATAAAATCATGATAGAAGTTTAAAAACTATTAATTAATTTAATGTTTAAAATTCAGTGATAATTTGGAATAAAACAGCACACATAACTCGGTGGAATTTCATTACAAATGACATCTTCGTTCCTGTATTCGATCTCAAAGCACCTCTCGCTCAAAGCTCTCTGCCGCAATAAAAGAATGAAACATTTTGCCACCTCTGATGTAGTATATGTAGTTGATTTGCTAGTTCCCAATAGCAGTAATTATAAGCCACTGAATTTCTTTTAATTATGCATTTTCTTAGGAACTGTTGTCATGTAGCATTGCTCACATATTTTTGTTTTATTCCGTACTAATTACAATATTACATTGTTAGGATTATTTGTCGTACGAAAAATGGAGCTTTTAAGTCCTAGCCCTTTAAAGCAAAATAAAACTTTTAAAGTTCAATTTTTCGTCCCATAGGTAAGAATTATTATAGAGTGCGTCTGCTTAACTTTATATTATTGATCTGATAAAACATTTTTATGTTTCACAAAAAGATTTGCTTACCTTGCAACTTCCAAAAATTCCTAGATATAAATTTTATATTATACAGGGTGGCCATAGTAATCAAATTTCTATTTTGAGTTTCGAGTAAAGTACCTTCAATTTTAAAAATACATAAAAATGTCACTTCGAAAGGATTTCGAAATTTAAATCTAGACTGAAATTCAAGAAATTGGGTATGTTATCAACTGTTTATGTTTTGTCAGTTTTGATGTGAAAAATATGATGAAATGTTATTATCATTATGAATTATTTTATCATCATTATTATTTTTAATATTTTTTAATAATCTAGAGTGATGCTACAATACAAACGTCGCGTAGAATGCACTATGGTGATAATGAAGGTATTAGATACGGGGCCTCCAAATTGCATTGCATATGAGGCCTTTCAAATGTTAAATCAGCCACTACTTATATGTAAAGAAGAAGCTCTGTTTGTGTGTTTGTTCGAGATTAACTCCGTCACTACTATAGCTATAGTCACCAAACTTTCCATAATTCTTTTCTGGGTCCTGGAAGAGGTCCACATCCATTTTTTTCAAATAATAATAATACTAATAATAATAAAAATCTGAAAGGTTTCAGATTTCAAGTTACGTCCAAAGAGACTTTTTTTCACATTTTGTGTGTTACCTTTATTTACTAAATATCATATTGTCCACACTTAAACCATAAAATTCAGTTCAAGAGAAATATCGCAAAATAATTTTAAATTGAGCATATCTCTGAAATTTCCGATACACAGTCTCACGCGCTGGAGATAAAAATGCTTTTTCTGTTGCCATTGCTCCCTTTGAAATCTTTGAGTTTGTTAATCAAAAATTCGTTAAAGTTTTACAAAATATGAAATCGATAATAAAACAAATTCGAAATTTCAAATTTGGCCTTCCAGATCCCATATTCTGGTGGAAACGTACATTATTCAAAATTGGATGGCTCTATGCACCGTTGTTTTATCACAGTGCAAGAAACATACCTACATTTATGCAGATTCTTCATTATTTAATTCTTTCAAATATAATACAGGGCGATAATATTTGGTGGCAACAGTTTGAAAAGTGATACGGACATTCATAGTGATTCGATGCAAAATCTCAAAACGAAAATTATAGTCTGATTATAGACAGAGCCCCTTTGAAGAAAATTATAGACAAAGCCCCTTTGAACTGGGGGAAGGGGGAATCAGAGCTATTAAGTAAAAACTTTGGTAACACTAATTTTCGCCCTCATTTTTTCGAGTGGCAAGAGTCTCGCGCGTTGGCGATAAATGTCTACTTTAATTCGAGAAGTGTTGCTTGCCACTGCTCGCTTTCAAACCGTAGATTTGTTAATAAAAAATTTCTAAGTTTTACAATGAAATAAAAAAAGCATTGCCAAATATATTATTCCCGACTCCAAAAAAAAGCCATTTCCTCTGTTCCCATCTTTGTACGACTTTAATAAGCCGAGATATTAATTAAAACTCTGAAAACATTAATTTTCGCTTTTATTTTTTCGACTGGCAACAGTCTGGCACGTTGGAGATAAAAATGCTTTATTTCGAAAAGTGTTGCTACTGCTCGCTTTTCGAATCGTAGAGTTTGTTCATGAAAAATTTGTAAGTTTTACAAAATCCATATATATAAAGAAGAATATCTGTTTGTGTGTTTGTTTGTTTGTTCGCATTATTGATTTCTGATCAATTATGATCCATTTTTTTGCCACATTTAATCGACTAAAATTGAATGTAGGTGAAATATTGGATGGAACTTCAGCTTTTACGACCATTTGATTAGAAAAACGAAAATCATTAAAAACTGCGTGCTATTGTTGCTGATATAATAAGAGAGAATTATTTTATTTTTTTATCAAATTTTGTCTGTGGGTTCCATATCGCGATGAGGCTGAAACATGTATGACTATGAATCGTATTTTTTGCATCGTTATTAGAGAAGGATTACAGCGGTATTGTTCTCTCTGTTTTAAGATACATTACTTTCAATCTGACTTAACTGGCATCGGGTACTTCCGCTAGTATATCAATATCAATATCTGTTAAAATTGTTATAAACATTAATTATGTAATAAATCATGTACTACCTCATAATTAAATGTACAAGCATATCATTCTTTGTTTACAAATGGCATTAAATTCAAACAAGGAAGATCTTTCAGCCTGCTTTGTTCAAATTTTCAGAAGTGCAGATGAATCTGCTTATTTATATATATCTTGATAAGAAATTATCTACTGAACTACTGGAGATAGACAGCTGTAAAAGGTGTAAAAAAAAAACTGCAGCATTTTCTGATACAAAGCTATTTTGCAATTTTCTAAAATTCAAAGTACTATTTCGATTGCCTTTAAATAATCGGTTATCAAAAAGAAAATGTAAGATAATAAAAGAGTGCACTCAACTCCTGATTATCGGGGAAAGGGAATAATGAAATTGTCTTCAAAATAAATTTATTTATTTCGAAACAGCGCAAAAAATAACTATCACAGACCATTAGCATAAAACGAAACTGTCTACAAAAATGTGTGAGATAAATTATAACAGATTACGGCATTGCATTTGGGAAATGTTTTTATCCACAACGGTATTCCGCAACGGAATTATACATAATAATGAATATATAAATATAGCACTATAAAAAGGAAGTTCTAAGATACTTTTTTATGCGAGTTTGAATTTAGTGACTTTGTTCAAGTCCTTTTGTAAACATTGTTCTTTAATGCCACTTATAACTTTTTTTCAGTCAGAATAAACACGTAAAACTCGGTACTTCAAACGGGCCAGATAGTCATCACCATACGACAGTGCAGACTGCAAGGGAAAAAGCCATGTTCATACCTAATAATGTATTTAAAAAGAGAATAAATGCATAAAATCTTATCTTATGCTTCAGTTTCTTAAAAAATAGAAAGAACACGAGAAATCTCGGTAGTAGATCGATATCTATTTTTTCTTTCCGGATTGCTGGCATCATTTTCCCGCAACCAACCTGTGGATGTCTAGAGATATGCTGCTTGTACCAGCGATTTCGGAACAAAGGTTAGGTATAATGGCTGTTAACCTTGATCTTCTTAGGCACATATTCCTTTTCATAAAGGAGAAAAGCGTTTCACACTTGTATATGCTACTGAATATGAAAGTCACGCCCAATGCAAAATTGCGGCTTTCTGGGAACTGCACAGCGAACTATTTGTAAAATTCGAAGATACCGACTTCCAGTCAGAATTCTTGTTAATTCCATCTTTATATGGACAAGAACATTCTCAATATTGGTTGAATAAATACTTTTGTAAAGTGATCGTGTCGAGAATTTTATACACTTCTCGATATTGTGTGGAATTCAAGTTTTTTTTTATAATGTATTACACACACACACACACACATATATATATATATATTCTTACAGTGAAAAGGGGACCGCAGAAAAATGAGTGAAGGGCCTCGAAATATGGACATGATTGATTTAGAAGAATGTTTATTCTTCTATTGTTTATAGAGAGTTCTTTTTATTTTTAATTCTGATTTAATTTTACCTAATCAAATGAACTTACTTTCTAGTATCAATGGTTTAAAAGTTCACTAAATTGTTAAAAGTATTTTTCTGGGTTATTCCCCCCCCCTCTCCAACTTGCCGTCCATTTGCTTGCTAAGCATTGGCTGGGAATGACAGAATCCATCCGTCACTTTACTCCCCTCATCACTAAGAGTGTATCCTCATCCTCCAGGTGCTCTGCCCGAAGTGATGGATCAATATTGCACTCACGAGAGAGGAGTATGGACAAGAGTAAGTTTTTATGTTTTTTCTAGATTTTGAGCAAGGGACCAATCCTGTGGCAGCTGATACTGCTAATCACGGTAACAAAGAAGGCAATCCCCTCAAAAAAGTAACCTTAACATTTGTCACTGATTCGAATTTAAGGCTATTCGAAATTTTGTGTTCTCTTTTCAGGTTCAGGTTGTGCCTCGACTACACCTTCTTGCTTGCTTATTTTTTACGGCAAAACACGCAAGGTATCCGCCTAAGGAAAGAGGTGCTTCCGTGGAAGACATTTTAAACGAAACTGACACTCATGCATTGCGTTCCAAAATACCTCTATATTCTTATTATTGTTACATACTAACTTTGGAGGTAAGCCGAAAGACTAAATGACGGAAATTTAATATTAGAAAAATATGGCTAAAAATTTTAAGAAACTCGAATTCTGAGAAATCTGACAAAGATGCTTTACATTCGCAGTCAAATTCACATAGTAAAAATAACGCATGTTTCAAGTCATAAACGGTACGCTGATTATAAACTAACTGTTTTCCAAATAATTAATATTCTTAATAATATTAATATTCCAAATAATACAACTTTCAAACTTATAAATTACTGAAACTTATTAATATAAATTTATCTATGACAACAGACTGCTTTTAAGAAATACATAAGGTACTTCTCCCGCCTTCTTCACATTCCTTCGTGGTGTAGTGGTGGGCACGCTCGACGCGTATTTGAGAGTCGTGGTTCGAGTCCCGGCGAGGGCATTGCTCATTTTTCACGTCTTCCTGCTTACAGAAAAATACCTAATGACTGTACAGTGGCACCCTAACTAAAAAAGTTGGGGGATAATGATTCTTCACCACCAGGATTTGGCGATCGGGGCGCCTAATCCCCAGTCGCCCTTTAAAAAGTGGAGTATATAAGGTATTTTTCCAGCTTTCTCTGCATGCCTTCGTGGTGTAATGGTCAGCACGCTCGACGCGTATTCGAGAGGTCCGTGGTTTGAGACCCGGCGAAGGTGTTGCACATTTCTCATGTCTCCTGTTTTTTAAAAAATTTCTAATGTCTCTACACATAATTAAATATTAACATAGATAAGAACTCTGAAATACGGATTTCAAATTTGGTGAAACGTTGGAAAAGCGCTTTAGGTAAATCGGTGAAGTTATCGAAATTTTTCGCAATTTAATAAAAAGATTCAGCTCATTTAAAAATATGCATTGTTAAAAAAGAATCTTTCCTCTGAAGAAGAATACGTGTAAATTGGATACTTTGAACGAGAGTATATTTTCCTGATCAGCTGATTTCGAATGTGGTAAAAGATTCGTGAACAGAAGAAATATTATAACTAACTGTTAGATTAGTTAGCTAGTTAAAATAACTAACTTTTAAGTTAGTTATTTCAATAAAGAAGAACGAAGCACTTGAAAAACTTTGTAATGGCAATACTTACTCCAAACACAAGAACAGGAACAGAAATAAGAGAGCGGAATATCAGAATTTAACCGTTGTTGTACAGGTACAGTCAATCCGCACTAACTGTGCAACTCCACCCCAGTTTTGAGGGAGAACACTGCGGGAGATCGTTCGAGGGTCTCCCAGCCCTCCTCCTACTGCCTGTCTCTGCAGAAAACTTTCGACTCGAAGTATATTTTGATTGCCCCCCCCCTTGCCATCCAGACATTATACGCTTACAAACATCCATGTCTTTCGATTGGTATGGCGATTCGAGCCCGTGCCCGTTGGTACGGTAGTCAACGTCAATAACCACTATGGTTGGGCGGCGCTGAATATAGTAAAAAGACAAAAAAAGAAAAAAAATCTTAAAGATTTCAGATTTTAAATTACGTCCAAAGGCGCGTTTTTTTAACGTTTCGTGTGCTACCTTTTTTCATTAAATATCATGTACTACGTACTCAAACCATAAAATTCAGTTCAAAATCAATATCGCAAAATCATTTTAAAATGAACATATCTGTAGAATTTCCGTAAGTCTCGTGCGCTGGAGATAAAAATGTTTTTTTTTTTCCGTACAGTGTTGCCATTGCTCGCTTTGAAATCATTTAGTTTGTTAATCAGAAATTCGTTGAAATGTTACAAAACATAAAATCGATAATAAAGCAAATTTCAAATTCAAAATTAGGGCTTCCAGATGCCCATATTCGCAGTAGGATTACGTCATTCAAAATTCGATGGCTCTAGGTTTTATCACAATGCGAGAAACATGCATACATTTATGCAGATTTTTCATTTTTTAAAATTTAATGCAGAGCGATAACATTTAGTGGCAACAATTTGAAAAGTGAAACGGGATTCAGAGTGATTCAACGCAAAACCGCAAAACGAAAGTAATAGTTCTTCGGGACTAAATCCCTTTGGACTAATAATACGAATGCAAGATTACCGTTACATAAAAGAACAGCAGTTTTAATTTAACGGTGAGAAATAGGTAAAGTTGGTATATGCATTTTTCGGTAGAAAATTTTTGGGTATTGTTC